>NW_004624896.1:2713170-2811373 GCF_000247695.1 Heterocephalus glaber | reverse complement strand
TGTTTTGTAATATTCACATTTTTTACTTTTATTTTTTAAATGTTTATTTATTTTGAGATGGGGTTTCACTAAAGTGCCCAGGCTCACCTCAAACCCTTGACCCTCCACCCTGCTTCAGATTCCTGTGCACTGTACCTGGGATTATAAGTGCACACCAAGCCTGGCTCAAATTCTTATTTTTAATTGTGGTAAAATACACAAAAAATCACCATCTCAACATTTTAAGTCTACAAGCAATAGCCATAGGTACATTCACACTGTTGTCCAACCAGCCTCAAGAATACTTTTCATTTCTTTTGCAAGGAGAAAATACTTACCATTTTTTATTTAATAAACTCTTGCAAAAAAAAAAAAACCAGGCCATTTTTAAATTTAAGAAACAAACACGGTCGGTGCTTGTTATGCCATCATACTTTTTCATATCTTGAACTGCAATGAAAAGTAAGTACTACTTCCTTCTCAAAGATAGGGAAGCAGATTTGAGGTTACCTAAAAAGACCAGACTGCAAAGTAAGACGTGCAGGCAGCATTGGATCTAGGTCTTACTAAAAGCCCACATTTAAAAAAAATTTTTTTAAGTTACTTCTAAGCCAGGCATGATAGTGCATGCCTGTAATCCCAGCATTCAGAAGGCTCAGGCAGGAGGATCACCCAAGTTTGAGAACACTCTGAGCTACGCAGTGAATTTTAAGGCCAGCTGAACTACACAGTGAGGCCCTATCTCAAAAACACCCCCCAAAACCTACCTTTTTCCTATTATAGGTAATAACTGCTGTTATGGCTTATGTCTACATGCCCTCCAAAGCCTCATTCACTCAGGGTAGGCCTTTTGGGAGGTGACTGCATCACAAGTACATGATACTTATCATCGGATTACCCCACTGGTGAGTTTACATGTGCTGTTGGGAGATGGAGCCTGGTGGAGGGGTGGTCACTAGGGCGTGGCCTTGAAGGGTCCCTCTCCCTCCTGCCCTCCTTCATCCCTCTCCCTGCAGCCATGCTATGAGCTGTTTCTCCTCTGCCACACCCAACCCCCCTGGCATGCCAGCTGGCTATGAACTGAAACCTCTACAGACTAAACCAAAATAAACCTCTTCTCCTTAGAGTTGTGGGTGTTGGGTATTGTGTCTCAGTGACAAGAAAGTAAGACATCCGCTCCTTAGAGAATAATTGGAAAACTGGTAGGAAGAAAACCAAGCTATGCTCCTGCCTTCCAGCAATGGACAGGTCAACACTTTAGCACACACCCATTCCAATCTTTTTGCTGCATATTATTGAAAGCATGAACACGTGCCATGTCAAAGTGAATGTATCAGGGCTGGGATTTAGCTCAGTGGTTCTGCCGCCTCCCTGAGTGCAAGGTCCTGAGTTCGATCCACAGTAACCCCCACCAAAAAAGTGAATGTATCAATATTTTAAAAATTAGTCAGGCTGGGGATTTAGCTCAGTGGTTCCGCCACCTGCCTCACAAGTGCAAGGTCCTGAATTCGATCTCTGGTACCAAAAAAAAAAATTAATGTATCTTCTTATTTTACAATGGGAGCATACAGATACAAAATTCAGAAAGTGCTAAAATGTGTAAACAAAATTAGTCATTTGGAATCCCATAGTTAAAAACAAACACAGTATTTTCATATATTCCCTTAGTCTTTTTCTATCAGTTTTCTTTTTATACAGTTAAGCTTATAATATGTAAGATGTTTAAGTATAGTTAACAAAGGTTTGAAGGTGTGATGCCAAAGAGGGACTTTGAGACAGTATTTGCCACAAACTAAAGTGGCAGAAAACAATCGCTGAATGTTCCTTCTCCACTCATAAGGGCACCAAAACAGGTGTGTGTGGAAAGCCTGTATTAAATTTTCTACTAATATCAAACCTGCCAAGGATGACCATGTTTGTTTGTTTTTTACATCCAAATGGGCCTACGCCATTTACACAAGAACAATCCACATACTCTCAACCATGTTCCTCTAGGAGAGTAAACAGCTGTGGTTTAAATAAAAGTTCTTCATGGCTCATGAAGAAAAGCATATAATGTACCTTAAACATTCTGTACAAATGTATATAAAAGAGGTTTAGCAGAAAAATAAGGCATGACTGACAGGAGTTCTAAATGGTATAATAGACTTGCTCTTGTATTATTATTATTATTATTATTATTATTTTGGTACCAGGGATCAAATTCAGGACCTTGTGCTTGCAAGGCAGGAGCCAGAACCACTGAGCTAAATCCCCGGCCCTGCTCTTATATTATTAAAGTTCCAAACAATTCATTATCAAAACTAAAAACTCACTTGTGTGTAAATAAACCTCCACCCCAGCTTCTGGGCAAAGCACCAGCGTGAGTTTATCCAGGTTACTAAAGACAGAGCAGGCAGACATGAACTCCGGATGGGATGGGATGTTCCTCCCACTTCCCCTTGGCTACCAGTCAGGACATGCTGAATGCAGTCATCACAAGAGTGATTTGCAGCCCTTGGGAAGAATCCCAGCTCCAAAAGCTCTTCCAGGCAGCAGCGATATGGTCCTCACGCGTGTCCCCCACGGTCCCCTGCCATTCTGCTGTTGCATTCACTGTTTGGGGATGCAGCCTGAAACCCACTGTGTCAGGGCCTCCTGCAGCTCTTGCGGATCCATGTTCTGTGCTTGTCAGTGTCAAAACTGATAAAACCCCATCTCCCAGCCATTCCACACAGCCCAGAGCTCCTCAGACGCATCTCCATCCTGCACGGAGGTCACAGTTGGCAACCTCCAGGTCCAGGGGAGAGGCTTGTGCCCTCTTGCAATCCCTGACTGGTCAGAAGTCTCTCCCCTCCATCGGTGTCTCCATGCCCCTCTCCAAGTATTGCAGCAAAGTAGCCATAAGGTGGATCTTGAGCTTGTCTAGGAAAGTGGGCCCTCCTGGGGCCCCTCCATACCCATCTGGAGGGTACCTGCCCCATGCTTTTCATCTTACAACACTGAAGCTCTGCACCCATTAAACAACTCTCCACTCCTCCTTTGCAAGCCCACAGCAACCACCACTCTACACTCGGTCTGTGAACCTGACTACTCCGGTATCTCACAGTGCGTTTGTTTCTTTTTTGTGAGTGACTCATCTCAGCGTAATGGTCTCAAGGTCCCTCCGTGCAGCACGTGTCATAATTTTCTTCCTTTTTGAAGGATCATCACTGACTTGCTTCAGTGAGACTAGAAACTAAAACTGAGGCAACAGCACAAATTTATAGGCAAGGGCTTTAATTGGAAAGTAAGAAAAAATAGGAAGGGACTTCAGCTCGAGAAGAAAAACTAAAGGGGACACTGTTCCGATGGAGATCAGGCTGGGCCTTCACAAAGGGAAGTAAGAAAATAAGGAAGGGATTGCAGCATTAGGCACTGAGGGGGGACAGCTCTGACAAAGATCAGCCTGGGCCCCTCAAAAAGGAGACAGCACAAGTGCGGCTGACGGTTGTCTCAGTCCTGGTTTCGCAGCTCTGGAGAAATCCTCATGGCTTGCTGGGCGGTTTGGTTCCCATGGGCGACCGCTCCTGTGAGGAGAGCAGCCTGAGCGGAGTGGAGCCTCTGTTGGGTCCAGAGTGCGTACTATTTAGGGAGTGACTGCGGACTTTCAGGTGCTTTCTAGGGGTTGAACTGGTAGCTGACTGAACCCTGTCTTGAAGGAGGACAAGACAGGCTAGGCAAAGTTAGGACCGATAAACCTTGTATTGCCAGTTTAGGCAAACACTCCCTGAATGGTTAATGCCCTCTTCCCATGTGCAGGGCCAAGCAGGGGTCTGAGCCAGAGCTCCAAGGTGATAAAGGAGAGACAGGCAAAAGCAAGGGGGGTGCCACGCTCGCTCTTGCCTTAGTCACCTGCTGGGCATCCGTGGGAAGGGAATCCCCATGTTAGCAAAGGCAGCTGGAGTGCTGACTGCCTCAGGAGCGACCACAGCTGTGTTTGAATGAACAACAGTTAAGGGCCCAAGAGTTGTCCTCGCTCCAGTGGTGGTCCACGTCCCCCTTTCCCATCTGGAGTGTTCTTGGACAGTGTGGTGGGGGCCTCCTGGGCCGGGTTTGGTAAGCTCTTAGGGCAGGGCAGGGACGAGCATGCGCTGTGCTTTCAGTGCGTGACAGGTCCTAAGTTAAGGCCTAGGAGCGCACCCGGCCTGTGCCCGGAGGCCTCTAACTCTGGTGTTCCTGCCCGTATACCAGCTCTCTTTGTTCATCTGTCTATGGATACTTGGTTTGCTTCCACGCTTCAACCGTCACAAATGACTGTGTAAAATGGCTCTCTTCAAGACCGGCTTCAGTTCTGAGCATGCAAACAGAAGTAGAATGGCTGGGTTGTGAGGCAATTCTAGTTTTCATTTTTATTTTATTCTGGTACCAGGGATGGAACTCAGGACTCTGCGCTTACAAGGCAGCTGCGGTGCCACTGAGCTGCATCCCTGGCCCACTAGTTTTCATTTTTAAAGGCATTATATTTTTCCATAGAAGTGGAATCATTCATAGGGTCACCAATAATGTATAAAAATTCCAATTGGTCCACATCCTTGGCAACACCACTTTTGTGGTTCTTTGATAGCAGCCAGGGTGTGAGGTGATATCTTACTGTGGTTTCTGTTTCTTTTTGTATTGCTGAGTAATATACCATTGTCTGAACACTATTTGCGTATCCATTCTCTTACATGTGCATTTTGTGTTGTTTCCAGTATTTTTGCTATTATGAAGACACTAATAAGAATATTTGTGGAAAAAAAAGAATATTTGTAGGGGCCAGGGATTTAGCTCAGTGGTTCTACTGCCTGCCTTGAAAGCCCAAGGTCCTGAGTTCGATCCCCGGTAGCAGAAAAAAAAAAAAAGAATATTTGTGTATAAGTCTTTATGCAGAGATTGGCTTTCTTTCTTTCTTTCTTTCTTTTTGTTTTTTTGAGACAGGGTCTCACTATGTAGTACAGGCTGCTCTTGAACTCACTGTGTACCCCAGGCTCACCTGGAACTCACAGTGATCCTCCTGCCTCAGCCTCCTCAGTACTGGGATTACAGGCATGCACCACCACACCCAGCTAGAGGGTAAATACCTAGGAACAGAATTATTGTGTTTTAGGATACATGTGTAATTTTTTTTTTTTTTTGTACCAGGGGTCAAACTCAGGTCCTTGTGCTTGCAAGGCAGGTGGCGGAACCACTGAGCTAAATCCCCGGCCCCATATGTACTTAGTTTTGAAAGAGACTTAAAGCTCTGCTTCCTGCTTGCCAAGCCCTAAGCTGATACCCTCTGCCAGGCAGCCCTGCCTTGGGACCAGCCAACTGTGGTCTGAAACTTCCACAGACTGTGAGCCCAAATAAACCTCTGCTCCTTTAAATGGGAGGGCAGGCTCAGAAGCCCAAGGTCCTGAGTTCAAACCCCGGTACCAAAAAAAAAAAAAAAAGAAAAAAAATAGTGGGGGAGAGAGGGAGAGGGAGAGGGACAGGGAGAGGGAGAGGGACAGGGAGAGGGAGAGGGACTGCCAAAGTGGTTTCTTTCTGATGTGGTCGGTCTTTCGCCCGTGCCCTGACTGAGCTGTTGTCAGGGTCGGTGGGCTGAAGGGAGGCCTGGTCAGGCGAGGTTTCCAAAGAAGAGACCACCTGTGGAGCAGACATTACAAACAAGCAGGAACCCAAGCTTATTTTCCACCACAGCACTTACAGTAGGTTTTATCAGCTTACTAAAACAGAGTAAGACAAAGTATTCCAGGTGACTTGCAGGCTGTGTGGCACATGCATGGTTGTCTAGGTTGATTCACTACTATATAACAAAGCCTCATCATGGGCTTGTGCTAAACAGGCTTGTCCTCAGGTGCCCTCAGATGCCCTCAGATGCCCCAGCTTTGATGCATCTCACAGCGTCCCCTACAGTTGTCACTTATCATTTGTCGGGTTCTTTTTTGGGGTACTCAGGACCTTGTACTTGAGAGGGAGGGACGGCGCCACTGAGCTAAATCCCCGGCCCATGTTGGCTTCTTTACATATTCTGGATCCAACTTCCTTGCTAGCTCTTTGTTCTGCAGTCCTGTCTGTGCCGTGGCTTGTCACTCTTATTGGTTTTTTTTTGTTTGTTTTTTGGTACCGGGGATCAAACTCGGGTCCTTACGCTTGCACAGCAGGCGGCGAAACCACTGAGCTACATCCCCAGTCCATTCTCACTGTTTTTGTTCCTTCAGACAGGGTCTCACCATGTATCCCAGGCTGGCCTCGAACTCACCGCTCTCCTCCTCCAGTCTCCTGTGTGCTGGCTTAACTCTGGGTGAGGGAACTTTTAAGTTTTTTTGTACTGGGGATTGAACTCAGGACCTTGCGCTTATGAGGCAGGTGTGGTGCCACTGAGCTAAATCCCTGGCCCAGTTTTAAGTTTTGAATCAAGTCAATTTATTATTTTTTCCTAAAGGTTCTAACTCCTTTTCTGTTCTAAGAATTCTTTGTCTACTCTACTCCAAGGTTGTGAAATTATTCTCTTATTTTTTTTCTACAATCTTTGTGTCTTTAGCTTTCAATTTTAAGTCTATGTCCATGTTGAGTAAATGTTTGTGTCTGGTGTGTTTGTGGGGGTGAGGTCCAGTTTATCCACATAGCTGTGTAGTTACTGCAGCCTCATTTTTAAAAATCTGCTTTTGGGCTGGGGATTTAGCTCAGTGGTTTTGCTGCCTGCTGTGCAAGTGCAAGGACCTGAGTTCGATCCCCAGTACCAAAAAAAAAAAATCTGCTTTTAACACAAAATTCCTTTCATGTCTTTATTGCAGAGCAGTTGGCCATATAGTATGGATTTTTTTCTCACTATTCTGTTCTATTCATTTCTTTGTATATCCTCGTGCCAAAACCACTCTTTTAATTAGTGTGGCTTTGTAAAATTACTTTTCTTTTTTAAATGCTTGCTAGAATTCACCAGTGAAGCTACATAGGTTTGGGGCTTTTCTTTGTGGAAATATTTTTAATTACAGAGTCATTTTTTTCTTTAGCAAACATGGAACTATTTAGATTTTCTATACTTTTCTGGGTATCGAGCATGCGAGGCACAAACTACTATTGAGCTATACTCCCACCCTCTTCTATTTTTTTCTTGTTGGTTTTGGAAAGTGATTTTTTTGTGTGTTTTTTTTTGGTACCGGGGATCGAACGTGGGTCCTTGCGCTTATGGAGCAAGCTGGCGAACCCACTGAGCTAAATCCCCCGCCCCTGAAAGTGATGTTTTTGAAGAAATTTATCTATATACTCTAAAAAATTACATTTATTGGCATAAATTTTTTTCCTATAATCCCTTTAATAACCTTTATTTTCTTTTAAGAAATTATTGGTTTCCCTCTATTTCTGATGTTGGTAATTTTTCCTAAAATCACATTTGCTTGCATGTAACAATTTATTATTTTTTTAAAACTAGTTTTTGGGGATTTTCTAGATTAATCATCTGTTTTTATTACATTGATTTCTTTTTCTTTTTTTGGGGGGGGGGTACCAGGGATCGAACTTGGGTCCTTGTGGTTGTGCAGCAGGTGACGAAACCACTGAGCTAAATCCCCGGCCCTATTTCATTGATTTCTGTTCTCTTAAATTTTTTATCTGTTCTTATTTTTACTATTTCTTCATTTCTACTTTGTTTGGATTTAGTTTGCTGTTATTTTTCTAACTTTTTTTTCTCTAACTTTTTGTGTAAATTTTTTTTTTTTGGTACCAGGGATTGAACTGGGGACCTTGTGCTTGCGTGGCAGGCACCAGAACCACTGAGCTAAATCCCCGGGCCTCTAACTTTTTAAAGGTAGAAATTTAAATTGTCTTTAAAAGGTGAGGAAGAGAAGGAGAGAAGTGGGTCCCAGGGACTCAGCAAGGATCCAAATCGAGAATTGAAGCCCACAGGAAGTGAAGAGACAGACTTCAACACACAAGGAGGTAGCAAGTGGTGCTTTCTCCCTGAGCCCTGGCTCACTGCTTGAACCTGCAGACACATGGTGACTACTGGTGACCCCACAGGCTTCTACAGAGAAAAGCACTAGTGGAATGTAGCAGTGGACATAGCGGACTGCAGTGGCTGCTGAATTATTTGGGTTCTGACGTCCCCCAGGTAAGGGTGATTGGCCGGTTGCCATCTTAGAGAGGGGTCAAGTGAGCTCAGAACTCAGAGCAGCTGCAGGCTGGCTCCATTTAGTGGTTCCCAGTCTCACGGCAAGGTGGAACCAAGTTCAAGTTGGCAGGATGTCAAGTTGTTCAGCTGACAGGAGGCACAGAGTGTGTTGCAGGCTGAACAAAGTGGGTTCCAGCCTCACAGCCAGGATCCAGCCTGAACTTCAGTGGAACTAAAGGTGGAAGCTTAATAGGATTATCTACTACCCCACCATAAATCTATGGCTGCCTTGCTGGGATTAATCAGTATAGATCTGGGCTCTGCCTGCCCACTTTGTCTACCAGTGACAGCAGAGATACACCTTAAAGTGCACTTTTTTTCTTCTTTACTTTCTGTTGTTTGTTCTTGTTTATGAGTGTGAACATTGTTTCCAGTTTTGGTGTTCTGTTCTTATTTTTTCACCTCTCTCCCTCCTGTCTTCTTCACCAGTTTCCCAAAGTTTGCATAATCTTCCTTTGCCCTCCAGCCTTGCTTCTAAGCTCTTCCTCTTCTTCTATTTCTCTATTTTTTCTCCTAATTGCTTTTAAATTTTCTTCCCTGAGGGTAAAATCACCATATTGAGAGCATTTTTACTGTATATGATTTTCTCATTTGTTTTATTTTTTTTCTCATTTGTTTTAGATTCTGTTATATAACCACAAATCTAGTTCATATGGTTAAAGGTAGCAACTTAATAGTTATCACAGTTTGCCATTTTCTAGGCTGTATTTGATGCTGTTGTTACTGCTGATTTTATTACTTTAGCCAAGGTGACATAATTGTGCTAATCAGTTGTTCTTCCTTGTATGTGAAGACTGAGATTGCCTGAAGGTCACAAACAATACTATAGGCTTGTGTCAAAGAACCAGGGGCCAGGCCAAATAGGTAGTAACTTCTTATTCCTGATAAATTGAAGACGTGGAATCTTGCAACAGACTCAAAGCCCAAAAGCTACAACTGGAAGACATCTCTGAGAAGTAGACGTTTCCTAAGGGTTCTCAATACTGGCAATAAAGCTACCTGCCATAAGCAATTTGCAAGCATCAACCTAGAAACTAAACTTAAAACAAAAATAGAAAATGAGAAGACACAGAAGCAGGATGCAACCCCAGACTTTCAGCTAGCCAAAGGCAAACTCGGCGGATTGAGGTGGAACAATTTGAAAGCCACCCACCTGAACTCTCTGAAGTGGTAACAATCAAAGTAACAGAGCAGATGAATGAAGCGCTAGAAAAAATCAAATCAGAAATAACTTGTCAGATAACTACAGAGATGGTGACCATAATGAAGGCCATGGTTAGCAACTCTAGAGTGGATACAGACAAAAACATAGAGGAACTTAGGAAAATGATGGAAACCATGAATGCACAGCATAGGAAAGAATGGAATCCATGAAATAGATTTAAACAGATATTCAGGAGATTAAAAATT
This sequence comes from Heterocephalus glaber, assembly GCF_000247695.1. Next base: position 2,801,832 of record NW_004624896.1, on the reverse strand, counting down.
TCACTGAAAGTATACATAGCAGAATAAGCCAATGTGAGGACAGAATATCAGATCTAGAAGACAGGATTGGAGTTAGCGATCATGAAAAAAAAAGATTTCTTACAAATATCAAGGGGCCACAAAAAAAATCAATTCAACAGCTGCTAGATAATGCAAAGAAGAATAACACATAAGAGATATGATCAGGGCCAGGGATTTAGCTCAGTGGTTCTGGTGCCTGCCTTGCAAGCACAAGGTCCTGAGTTCATTCCCTGGTACCAAAAAAAAAAAAAAGAGAGAGAGATGATCAAATGTTCCTTTTTTGGTGGTGCTCCTTGACTCTAAGTCTACTTTCATATTAATTTAGGCATTCCAACTGTCTTCTAATTACCGTGTACATGATAGTGCATTTTGTTTGCTTGCTTTATTGGTTTTTTGAGTGAAGATCTCATTACTATCCCAGACTGGCCTTGAACTTGAGACCCTTCTGCCTCAGGCTCTGGAGTGCTAGACAGGCGCATGGACCGTACAGCTTGTTTTGGTTTTGATTTTTGTTTGGTTTTTTGAGACAGAGTCTTGAACTCATTATGTAGTGCAGGCTGGCCTCGACATCAGGGTGATCCTCCTGCCTCAGCCTCCCGAAGGCTGAGATCACAGGTGTGCGCCACCACCCGGCTAACACAGCTTGTATTTACCCAGTGTGACAATTTCTGCGGCTCACATTGTTTTAGGAACTGCACTTAAGGTGATTACTAATGTAGTTTGATTTAAATCTAAAGCTTTGTTTCCATTTGTGCGGTACCCTTTTTGCGCCTTTCTTTTGGATTGAGTGTATTTTAGTCTTCTCTCTTCCTCTCTTGCAATTTTACCTAATCTTTGTTTTGGGTTGTTTTTTTTTTTGTACCGGGGATAGAACTCGGGTCCTTGCACTTGCGCAGCAGGCGGCGAAACCACTGAGCCAAATCCCCGGCCCTACACTTGGTTTTTTGTTTGTTTTTTGGTACCGGGGATCGAACTTGGGTCCTTGGGCTTCCGAGGCAGGCTGCGGAACCACTGAGCTAAATCCCGGCCCTACACTTCGTTTTTAATTGCTCTAGGAATTACAGTATTTTATGTGTTATCTTTTTTTGTTGTTGTTTTTTGTTTTTTTTTTTTGTTACCGGGGATCGAACTCGGGTCCTTACGCTTGCGCAGCAGGCGGCGAAACCACTGAGCTAAATCCCCAGCTTACAGTATTTTAAATGATCAATTTCAATCAAATTTAAAATTATCAGCTGTTTTTAACACCCCGCCTGCAGTGTGAAAACTTCAGCACTCTGTGGACTGAGGCGGAGGCCTGCGGTGCAGAAGTGCGAAGACCCGAAGACCCGGAGAGCTCGGGGAAGTAGCCTCGGGCACCTGACGGGCGGCCATCGCCAGCTCCTCGCTGTGGCCCTTTGTCTCGCAGAGCCCAGTGGCGGGTGTGGCCCGCGTGGCTGCGCAGCGCCGCTTCGGCCTCCCCCGAGGACAGGGCAGCCCAGGAGTGCGGGGCGGTCTCCCCGGCGGCCCAGCTGGCTCCCAGCGTTTCCTCTCCGCGGCGGCTCTCGGGACCAGCGGCGGGCCGCGAGGGTCCCGGGCTCACCTGGGCCCCGCGCACCTGGCCCCGCGCAGCCGGTGGCCAGGCCCGAGCTCGGGGCGCCGGGGGGAGGGACGGGCGCGGAGGGAGGGGCGCCGGGAGGAAGGGGCCGGCCGGGTGCCGCCGGGAGGAAGGGGCGGAGGCCGGCTGGCGCGTTCCGGCCCGCCCGGTGAGTCACCGAGGCCCGAGGACCCGCGTTGCGCAGGTGAGCGGCCTCGCCGCGCCGCCCCCGCGTGGAGGGGGCGGGGGGTCCCGGGCCAGGGGCAGCGCGGCCTCTCGAAGCCCGCGGCCCCGGGCCCGAGCCACGTTCCCGAGCTCCAGATCCCGGCCTCCGCCCCTCCCTCCCCGCGGCCCGGCCCGGCCCGGCCCGAGTCCAGCGGCCCGGATTCCGGCCCGGCCCGGCCCGGCCCGGGCAGAGCCGAGCGCGTGGAGTCCGCGTTATTGTTGGGAGGTCCGAGCCCCGCGCTGTCTTCTCGGTGCCGTCCGGGTAAGGGAAGGAGATCGTGGCCGAGTCGATCCCTTCCTGATCCCGGGGAGGAACGCAGCGGGACGGCGAGGGAGATCCCGGGGCGCCCGGGGAGTGGAGCGGGGACCGGCCGGCGGCGAGACCCTTCCTGGGGACGGGAGAAGAAAGGCGGGCTCTGTGGCCGAACGGAACCTCTCAGAGCCCGGGGAGCGAGCCGGGCCGCGAGAGGCCGGCGCGATCGTGCGTGGACCGCGCGCTCTGGGCCACACCGAGTCGCGTTTCGGCCCGGATCGCGTGAGCTCTGGGGCAGTGCGCGTGGGTCGGGGTGTCCGGCCGGTGTCAGGGCGCTGTGGGCCGAGAGCGGCTCCCAGTCCACCCGATTGCGCATGAAACGGACCCGCGGCGGCCGCGGGGACCTCGGCGTGTGTTCCCCTGGCGGAGGGGACTCAGATTTCTGCGTCTGGAGCCCAGCGCTCTCCGGGTGTCTTCGCAGTTCTTAGGGTGATCCGTGATTGAAACAAGCAGAGATTTCGGGCGCTCGGGGTGCTGTGGAGTCCGGGCCAGGCCGAGCCCTGCACAGGTGCTCTGGTGCCCGCCGTCCCTGCAGGCAGCGAGTGGTTTCCAGGAAAAGCTCTGGGCAGGCCCGGGAGAGCCGTCCTGTTTTGGATATACAGGGTCCACGAGGATGAGATTGTAAGAATTCGGGAAGTTTGTGCCCATTCTGTGGGGTTCGCTGTCCCGTCTTTCCTGAGGTCATCCTCACTGTGACAGGCAAGTGCTGAAACTGGGGAGGACACACTTCCCGAGTCAGGACACATATCCGTGAGCTGCTGAGTCCCTCAGAGAAAACACATCCTTTAAGGTTTCTGAGCGGTTGTTTTGTCTGTTTTTGTTTTCGCGCTGGGGATTGCACCCGGGGCTTTTGTGCAGAGCTATATTCCCAGCCCTATTCTTTTATTTTTATTTGGAGACAGGCTCTCACTAGGTTGCTAAACTGCCCAAGCCGAACTTGAATTTGCCATCCTCCCGCCTCAGCCTCCTAGAGTGCTAGGATTACAGGTATGTGCCACCGCACTGGGCTGAATGTGTGTTTAATTTTAAATTGATGTATAATTAAATTCATGCTTTGGTGTACAGCGAGTTTAACAGATGCACACAGTTGTGCAATTGCCACTACAGTCAAGACACAGAAGAGTTCTGTCACCTCCCAAATTCCTCCCTGGTGTCCCTTGCAACGGAGCCTTTATCCTCAGCCCCTGGCAGCCTCGGGTCTGTTCATTGCTGCTGTTAGATCTTCCCAGGTCATTTGCGGCCTCTGAGATCCGGTCCGACGCTGTTTGGGTCCTAAGGAGTAAGGGTATAAGGGTATGGGGGGGTGTGGCTCTCGAATACAATCTAGAAGAGACACTAAAAAAGTATTTTTCAAGTGATGAGAAAATTTACAAACGCCAGCTGGTTAAAAATGTAAGCTGTACAGAACTCAGTGTACCGGAAGCGATGTTCCCTTGCTACTTAGGCTGCTCTGTTTGTGCGGTTGTGTTTTTTGTATCTGTGAAATTACAGAGCAGATACTATCCTACGTTTTCACATGATTTTCAGTTAAGGACCTTGGAGAATTTACTTGTTGGTGTGTATGACAGATTTTTCCCTTTCTTTTTAAGAAGGTGTAGGACAGGCGTGTGTCGCTTCGCAGCAAGGCAGGTTCCAAGAGCTGTGTCTGTCGCGGGGCGGTTCGCACACCTGCGGAATCGGAGTGTGAGTGAGTGGGAGCCAGGCGTTCCCGGCCGCGCGGTCGGGAGACCGAGGCGAGTGAGTCCTCACGGCCGGCCGCGACTGTTCCGCAGGGTGGGTGTTCACTCCCTCAGACTCCTGTTAGCTCACATTTTGTTTGTTTGTTTGTTTTGGGTTTTTTGTACCGGGGATTGAACTCGGGTCCTTGTGCTTGCGCAGCAGGCGGTGAAACCACTGAGCTAAATCCCTGGCCCTATAGGTCACATTTTTTATTGTTTCTCATTACGCTAGTCTGTGCCCGTGCATCTTTGTGCACAGCTGAAATCTGTCATTCTGAAGGCGAATTGGGATTTACATAATAGTTAACTTTTCTCTAGTACTTCTTGTGACGCGGGCTGCGCTCACAAATCAGGATCACTTTTCCTATAAAGAAGCAGATTGTGGGTCTGAGGTTGCTCAGCGGTACAGGCCCTGCGTTTGACCCTCACCACCAAAGAAAAGAAAAAGCCGGTGGTGAGGGGCTCCCGGGGCCTCTGGCCTGGCGGCCGCGAGCCACAAACAGGACGGGAAGAGGTGCTGGCCTGGGCTTCCTGCTCTTCTGGGCCCTCGGCGCGCTTTCTCACACCCCGAGAAGCTGCAGCTCTCACTCCCGCTTCGTGGGTGAAGAAGCTGACGCGAGGTGCGTGGCAGAGGAGGAAGCTTCCACCGCGGCCGGCCGACCGCAGCTGCGGACGAGCCAAGGGCCTGCGCAGGGCCCTGGGCCCCTTCCCGTCCCGGCGTCCCGGCTGTGGGCCGTGGCCTCTCGCCCGCCTGGCCCAGGTGAGCTGGCCAGGGAGGAGGCCAGCCCGCGCGCGCCTCCCGCAGTCCCTTTCTTCTGCGCTAACGGTAACGCACAGCTCGTTGGATTGCTGTGAAGATCGTGATACTGGAAAAGCACCAGGGCGTAAGGGACGCGCGCTGTGCAGCTTTCTAAAGCTTTTGTGTTTGAGAAACACTTTTTAGTATGATGCTTCAACTGCAGCCTGCCCAGTTACGCTTGTTTTTGCTACCAAAATCTAGCCAGCCCTTAGAGGCCACAGGAAAGGTGAATTGATTACGTGGGAATGGTGTAAATGCCTTACTTTAGCCAGTACAACAAAGAAATAAGAGGCATGCCGGCTGGGAAAAGAGAATAAAACTCCCTAATGGCAGACATGATTATCTGCATAGAAAAATCCACGGAATCTGTGAAAAAAATACTAGAACTAAAAAGACAGTAGTGATGACTCAAGATCTGACACCAGCAGACAAATTGATTTTATTTTTATAGCAGCAATGCACAGTTAGGAAATGAAATTTAGAAATCATTTCCATAGCTTAAGTCAATAGGCATAAATTGAATCAAACACATATATAAGATTTGTTATGTCCAAAGATACAAAATGATGAAAGTAATCAAAGATGATTCTTTGCTTTGTTTTTTTGGTACTGGGGATGGAACTCAGGACCTTGAGCTTTCGGGGCAGGCGGTGGAACCACTGAGCTAAATCCTGGGCCCTTGTTTTTGTTGTTTGTGGGTTTTTTTGTTTTCTGAGACAGGGTTTTGCTATGTGGTCCAGGCTGGCCTTGAACTCACTAAGTAACCCTAAGCTGTAAGTAGTCTAAGTAGTCACTAAGCTGGTAGTGAACTCAGTGATCCTCCTCTGTTCTCTTTAAATTGATCTCTACTTTTAACAATTCCATTAAAAAAAATCCCAGTATGATTTTACTTTATTTATTTATTTTGGTACCAGGGATTGAACTCAGTACCTTGCACTTGCGAGGCAGGTGCGGTGGCACTGAGCTAAACCCCCAGGCCCAGTATGATTTTAAAACAAAAACTTTAGACCGACTGTGCCCCTGCTGTCCGTTCGCCGGTCTTCCTGCAGCTCCTCGCTCCTTTCCGCGCGGCTGCCTGCCCGCCACAGGCTGCCCGAGAGAGCTGCTGGGAGCTCCCGGAAGCCTCAGGGGGTGAATATTTTACTGGGAACTAGAGAAGTACTGCAGGAGTAAAAAGTATGCCTCCCAAGTTCAAGCACCACCTAAATGATGATGACGTCACTGGTTCTGTGAGAAGTGAAAGGAGAAATCTTTTGGGAGATGATTCAGATGAAGCAGAGGACTTTTTTCTAAGGGGTCCAAATGGACCAAGATTTGGACCTTGAAATGATAAAATTAAGCACGTTCAGAATCAGGTGGATGAAGTTATTGATGTCATGCAAGAAAATATTACAAAGGTAATTGAACGAGGGGAGAGACCAGATGAACTACAGGACAAATCGGAAAGCTTATCGGATAATGCACCTGCTTTTAGCAACAGATCCAAACAGCTTCAGAGGCAAATGTGGTGGCTCGGATGCAAAATAAAAGCCATCATGGCTTTGGTTGCTGTTTTCCTTTTGCTAGTGATCATAATTCTTATAGTTGTGAAATATCATACTTGATCTGATGACGGAGCACCTCATTAAAGAAGATCTGGGAAAATAATAATAAAAGATTGCTGTGTAATTTAAATGAAACCTATGTATATAACTTTCAAAACTTTTTTCAAGAAACTAAGAAGCAAGTATCACTTCAAATTGGACCATTGAGAATGTCCAATTATCTTCTTCCCTTCCAACAAAATGTACTAATTGTATAAAGCAAAGATCACTATTTTGCTGTATTCCAAGGATCTAATTTGAAACTAGATACTTGCCAGTTCATTATTTGTGTATGTAGTCAAACACTGAATGACAGTATTTCATACTAATATTTTAGTGCCATAAGGTCTTGCATCATTGCCTCAAGATGGGGGTCAGGCTCAGGGTCCGAAAGCCTATGTAGAGAACCAAATCATTCATTATGTTAAAGGAGATCCATAACCATTTCACCAGTGTTTGCAAGGATGTCATTCTTTTTGTAATACATTTGCTCTGTAAGCAGTTTCCACATGTTTATGGGTGTAACAAAAACTAAATGTTTCTGCCTTCGATTTTAACTAAAAACATTCCAATAAACCTATTTTTGACTGTACAAGGGAAAAAAAAACTTTAGACCACTATTGAGGAATGACTACCCATTTGTGAAATTCACCTACTTCAAATGTACAGTGAATTTTAAGTAGGTTTCCAAGTTGTAGAGCTTGCATATTATAATCTGTTGTAGATCAGATTTATGACCCAGGAAGACCCCTTTGACTGTTTACTGCTCATCCCCATTCCTCACCCTTAACCCCGTGACCTCCAGTTTACTGTCTCTTGTAAGCTGCCTTTTCTGGACATTTAACAAAAATGCAAGTATTACACTATCGGTCTCCATGTATGGCTGCTTTCCTTCAAAGTGCCTTGAAGCTGTTAGTGTGTGTCAATAGTTCATTCCTTTTTATTGCTAAACTGTGCTCTCTGGTAGGGAGAGAATACTTTCCTTTCCTTTTTTTTTTTTGGTCCATTCACCAGCTTGTGAACCATTGCTTGTTTTTACTTTAGCCTCTTCTGAGTAAGGGTGCCATGAAGACTCACACGCAAATCTTTTTAATTTCTAAAAGTGTTACTGCATGTCTTTAGTAGCTAAAGACTTTGAACATTTTTTCATATACTTAATGGCCATTTGTACTTCTGTCTGTTCCATTCATTTGCCCATTTATTTATTTATTTAGATTAAGTTTATTGGTACATTTTAGGTATACAGCACAGTCACATTCATCATTGGGATCTTGTACCTTTACCTGATGTATCTTGGTTCTTATTTTTCATTGGCCCATTTCTTGATTGGCTATTTTGATCTTCAGTGTTAATTTTTTTTCAGTTCTTGTATATTCTAGATATCAATCCTCTGTCAAAAGAGTAGCTTACAGGGCGGGGATTTAGCTCAGTGGTTCTGCCACCTGTCTCGCAGGCACAGGGTCCTGAGTTCAATCCCTAGTACCCCAGTACCAAAAAAAAAAAGAGTAGCTTGCAAAGAGTTTTCCTACTCTGTAAGCCTTCTCTTTACTCTGTTAGTTGTTTCCCTTGTTATTACAGAAACTTTTCAATTTGATGTTTTTTTTTTTTTTTTTTTTGGTAATGGGGATCGAACTCGGGACCTTGTGCTTATGAGGCAGGCGCTGGAACCACTGAGCTAAATCCCCGGCCCCCTTATTTGATGTATTATCATTTGTAGATTCTTGCTATTATTTCCTGTCGCATTGAAATTCCTATTCAGGAAACTTTGTCGGTACGTGTAGCTTCAAGTGTTTCTCCTGTGCTTTCTTTTAGCAGTTTCAAAGTTTTAGGTCTTTTTTGTTTGTTTTTTTGTTTTTGTTGCTGTTGTGTTTTTTTGTTTTGTTTTGTTTTTGTACCTGGGACAACTCAGGACCTTGCGCTCCCTCGCAAGGCAGGTGTGGTGCCCCTGAGCTAAATCCCCAGCCTCCCTCTTGTTGTTTATAAAATAAATTTTATTTTGTTTTATCCCCCCACCATGTACAAAAGCTTTGTTTCCATTTTCTCCTTCTATTTTCACTTTATTCTTGTCCTTTCCTTCCTTTTCCCCTCCCTCCTCCCTTGTTCCACTTCCCATTTGAATATTTTCTTCCCATTTCCCGACATCCATTATACATCTCAGTCCTTATTTCCACTTTCGGTTTCTCACACCAGAGAAACAATGAGGTATTTAAACGAGTGTCTGATTGATTTCACTTAAGAGTATGGTCTCAAGGTCCATCCCTTCGGCTATAAATGTCTCAAGCTCATCCTTCTTTGTGGCAGAGTATTACTCCATTGTATTAAAAAACCACATCTTCTTTATTCACTAGTCAGTTGATGGGCACTTGGGCTGTTTCCAAGCTTTAGCTATTACAAACTCTGCTGCTATAAACATGGGTGCACATATATCGCTATGGTAAGATGCATTTAATTCTTTCGGGAAGATACCCAGCAGGGGGATAGCTGGGTCAAATGGAACCTCTAGTTTTAGTTCTGTGAGAAATCTCTACACTGATTTCCACAGTGGTTGCACCAGTCTGCACTCCCACCAGCAGTGGAGAAAAGTTTTAGGTCTTATACTTAGGTCTTTATCCTTCTTCAGTTGATCTTTGCACTGTGTGACAGATAGGGATCTAGTTTCAGTTTTCTTCATATACACATTCCGTTTTCCCAGCACCATTCGTTAAAGAGGCCATCTTTTCTCTGGTATATATAAATTTTTGGCTCCTTTGTCACGAATCAGATGACCAGTTGTGTGGGTTATTTCTCTGTCTTTTATTTTACTCCATTGGTCTGTGTGTCTATTTTTGTGCCAGTGCTGTGCTGTTTTTGTTAGTATGGTTTGTAGTATAATTTGATATCAACTATTTTGATGCCTTTAGCCTTGCTCTTTTTGCTTAGAATTGCTTTGGCTATTCTGGTTTTTTTGTGTTTCTGTATGAAGTTTAAATTTTTTCTAGTTCTGTGTTTCTTATTTTGATGTGAATTTTATTGCATAGGCAGACCACTTTTGGTATTATGACCATTTTAATTAACTATGAATTCTGTCGATCCATAATCAGGGGATATCTTTCTGTCCTCTAATGTCTTCCATTTCTTTCTTTCTTTCTTTCTTTCTTTCTTTCCTTCCTTTCTGGTATCGGGGATTGAACTCAGGACCTTGCACTTTCGAGGCAGGCAGCAGAACCACTGAGCTAAATCCCTGGCTCTCCATTTCTTTCTTCAGTGTTACATTTTCATTGTAGCTGTCTTTTACCTCTGGATTCATCCTCATTAGATTCATCCCTAGGTATTTTATATTTTAAGCTATTGTGAAGGGAAATGTTTTCCTGATTTCTTTTTCAGCTAGTTCACTGGGGTATAGAAAAGCTATTGATTTATAATGTTGATCTTCTATCTTGTTACTTTTCTAAATTGTTTTATCAGCTCTAAAAATCTTTTTTGGTGGCGTTTTTAGGATCTTCTAAGTGTAGGGTCATATTATCTACAAATAAGGATAATTTAACTTTTCCTTTCCTATTCGCATCTCTTTTTCTTTCGCTTGCCTAATTGCTCTACCTAAAATTTTAAGTACTATTTAAATACAAGTGGTGAGAGGAGATATCCTTGCCTCATTCCTGATTTCAGAGGAAATGCTTTCAGTTTTTCCCCATTCAGAGTGATGTGACTGCGGGTTTGTCATATATGGCCTTTACTGTATTCAGTATGATCCTTCAGTACCCAGTTTCTTCAGGGCTTTTATCGTGAAGGGATATGGATGTTTTTCAAGGGTTTTTCTGTATCAACTGAGATGCATTTGAGTTTATCCTTAATTCTACTTATGTGGTGTATTGATTTGCACATGTTAGACCATGCTTGTACTCCTGGGACAAAACCAACTTGATAGTGTAGTATGATCTTTTTAATGTGTTCTTGAATTTGGTTTGTATTTTATTAAGTATTTTCTCATCTGTGTTCGTCAAGGACATTGGTCTATAGTTTTCTTTTTCTGTTGTGTCTTTGTCTGGGCTGGCTATCAGGATGATGTTGGTCTTGCAGAATGAATTTGAAAGTGTTTCTTCCTTTTCTTTTTCATGGAGTAGTTTGAGCAGCATTGGTGTTAGTTCTTTAAAAGTCTGGTAAAATTCAGCAGCGAACCTACCTGGTGCTGGGCTTTTCTTTTTTGGGAGACTTTTTGTTACTGCTTCTATCTCTGTTATTGATTTGTTTAGGTTTTCTACACTCTCTTGGTTCAGTGTTGGTAGGTTATGTGTGTCTAGAAATGTATCCATTTCCTTCTGAGTCTCCAAATATTGGACTGGGTTTTCTAAGCAGCCCCTGGTGCCCGCTGGGCTTCAGTGGTGTCTGTTGAAACATCCTCTTTTTCCTTTCTAGTTGTACTGATTTGGGTCTTTTGTCTTGGTTACTTGGCTCAGGGCTTATTAATCCTCTGAAATCTTTTCAAAGAAGCAAGTCTTTGTTTCATTGATCTTGTGTATTATTCATTATCCTGTGTATTTCATTAATTTCAGCTCTAACATTTATTATTTCTTTCCTTTTTTAGGTTTGTTTTGTCCTTATTTTTTCTAAGACCTCAAGTTGCATCATTATGTTATTTTTATTTATTTAGGTACCAGGGATTGAACTGAGGACCTTGTGCTTGCAAGGCAGGCGTGGTGCCACTGAGTTAAATCCCTGGCCCATCATTAGGTTATTTGAGATTTCTGATTTTTCTGTATTTTGTTTTTTGTTTTTTGGTTCCGGGGATGGAGCTCTGGACCTTGCACTTGCAAAGCTGGTGGTGGCACCACTGAGCTACATCCCTGGCCCCTGCTTTTGTTTTTTTGAGACAAAGTCTCGCTATGCGGTTCAGGCTGGCCTTGAACTCACTATGTAGCCCAGGCTGGCCTTGAACTCATGGCAGTCTTGCTACCTCAGCTTCCCACGTGTTGGGATTACAGGCATGCACCACCACGCCCGGCTCTGTTTTTCTAATATTTGATTCTTTTCTAATTCTCAATAATTTACCTGTTTCTCATTTGTATATAAGATTCCTTTAAGTGTCTTCTGCAATGCTGGCTTAGTGGTAATGAATTTCTTTAGCTTATACTTATTTGGAAGGTCTTTATTTCTCCTTTAATTTTGAGTGATAGCTTTGTTGTTTATAGTCATCATTTTTTTGGCATGGGGATCGAACTCGGGACCTTGTCCTTGTGAGGCAGGTGTGTGCCTCTGAGCTACATTCCCAGCCCTGGGCTTGTTTTTTTCACCCTTCTGTTTCTGTGTGAACATTTGTGCATCTTTTGGGATGGATGGCTCTTCTCCTTTCTTTTTCTGATACTGGGGATCGAACTCAGGACCTCGCACTTGCCAGGCAGGCGCAGTGCTGCTGAGCTATGTCCCCGGGCTTCTTCACTTTGACGTGAGGGTCTTTTTAGAGTCCAGCCTTCTTTGGAGGACTTGGCCCACTCAGAGACCAACCAGATACTGACATACAATAAAACTAATTAAAAGCAACAACTATACCACCAGTAACAGTAGAGCAGCAAGCAGGAATAATAATATGGGGTGAACTGAGCCTAAAAATTAATAAAGGTTAAAAGTAATAATAATAAAGTAGTAATAGAAATGGGGGTGGTGACCCAGGCACTGTGGCTCAGGCTTGTAATCCCAGCACCCGGCACAACCCGGGCTCGTGTTCCTTCCCTATTGAACAGTCACTCGCTGTTGAAAGCTTCCCTTGCTCTGCTCTTCCCTCCGGGCAGAAACAGACAGTGGTGTGTTGTCTGCCCCTGAGCTGTGTTCATCTGCAGGCTTTTAGGGTTTGTTTGTGACCTCAGGTGCTCCCAGCCCTGCTGTCCCAACCTCTGCAGCTGGTGGGCTGCTCAGATCCCTGAGGCTCCGGAGACCTGTCAGTGCACCCAGGAGCTCAGATGCCCAGGCAGACGTGGTCCCTGGTCACCCTGGCAGGTGGCAAGCAAACAGACCAGTTCCGTGCTAAAAAACAGTAGCCCGAGGAGCCAAGCCATCTGCTGGGCTCCTCAGTCCTGCTGTGTTCAGGCTCAGCCCCCTAAGAAAACCAACCTCGGTGTGACAGGCTCCTCTGGCTCCTCAGCCCAGAGGCAGTGCTGCTGACCGCTGTGCCCCCCGGGCTGCTTAGCCATCTCAGGGGTGGGCAGTTGGCCTCTCCTCTCTGTGGTGTGTCTCTGGTGACTGTCCCCCGCCCAGTCTTGCGGTAGGATGGCCCCAGGAACGCTGACTTCTGACCCTCAGAGGAGTTGTCTCAGGTAATAAGCCCCTCAGAGTGGCTCCTGGTTGCCCCTGTCCAAGACACAACTGCTGCTGCTGTAGTTGATGTCTTCTCTAGGTAGCCTGCTGTGCAAAGTACAACCCGTCTTTGGATCTGCAGTTCACGGTAGCCACGGGCTTTTCCTGGGGAGGCACTACTGGTCTCTTTTTTATCACTGGGGGTGCCAGGCCCTCCTCGGCTTACTTTGCTTGTGTGTTGGGTTCCTTTCCCCCTGGGAGCTGGGCTTGGGATTCCGGATTGCTGTGTTCTTTTCTCTACATTGTCTTCTGTTTCTCTATGATTTTTAGCTTTCCTGGTGGCTCTTTCTTGATTCCTGGAGGTTTCGTTCTGAGTAGCTGTTTCAACTGTCTTGATTCCAGAGCGGCTCTGATCTGCTTCCTGTTTGTATTTCACCATCTTCAGGTTAGTTTTGAATTACCCTCTTGCTGTAAGAGGGGGCTTAGCTACTTAGCTTATAAACAGGCAGCTGTTGAGGGACAAGGCCTAGGATGGGGTTGGGCTGGTCAGCCTTAGGAGGAAAAATAACACATGCGCAGGGTCAAGAGTTAACTCAAACCGTATAGAGTGCTAAGCTCAGGAAAGTAAAAGCAACTATGAGAAGGACCATTGTAACTGACTCTCTTCTCTCTTTTATTTGGTTTTTCTTAATTATCAGCAGGACTCCTGAGAGCCAAAGAATGCAGGCCAAAAGAGAGCATAGACAGTCCATATCCAAACCCTATAGGCTAAGCCCACCTTAGAGACCTGGCCCCTGGACAAAGAGCCCACTCCAGCAACCCTTTTTTGGGCTTCTTCTGAGCAATGAGAGCTTTCTCTGCTCTTATTCTTCCAATAAGCACTCTTTTTTTCGGATCCGGGGATCGAGCTCAGGACCTGGAGCTTGCGAGGCAGGCGGCAGAACCACTGAGCTACATCCCCCACCCAATATGCATCCTTTTTGCCGTTCTTTGTTAGTAATTTCATTGGTCAACTCTGTGAAAGACTAGCCCCATTTGGACAGTACCACTTTCTCTCCAAGTCTGTTGCATCTAGCATTTGTCTGCTATTAATAACCACTGCTGCTCTCTTGGAGTTTCTTTGCATGGTGCATCTTTTTCCATTCTTTGGCTTCATCCCATTTGTGTCTTTAAATTTAAAATAGACATCTCTAGGGCCGGGGATTTAGCTCAGTGTTTCCGCTGCCTGCCTCGCCAGCGCAAGGACCTGAGTTCGATCCCTGGTACTGGAAAAAAATAAAATAAAATGGACGTCTCTAGACAGAATACAGCTGATTTTATAGTTGATCAGTGCTTTTTTAATCCATTCTGTGAATCTCTGCCTTTTTATATGAATGTCTTGTCCATTTACATTTAATGTAAATAGTCATGTAATAGGATTTATATTGCCATTGTGCTGTTTGTTCTCTTATATCTTATCTGGACAACCGGTGGCCACAAGTGAGGGCCTAATCACAGCAGCTCTGGCTTGGTTTCAGGTTTTCTAATAGGAGGGCTCCGTATCATTCCAAGGAAAAGACTGGCCTTTGTACAATGTCTGTGCATTAAAGCCCCCTCAGAGGATGGTCTGAGGGAGATGAGGTGTTCCTTTCTGCCTGTGTTGCGGTTTTGAGCCTGGTGTGTGTTTGTGCTGTTCAGCAGGTTGCCCCCTTCCAACTGTATCATGACCATGCGTGGCCAGGAACCCTGGCCTTCCCAGGTGGCCACATAGCCATCGTAGGGGGGAATTTTTATTTTGTATTTTAATAATTTGCCCTCCAGACGATTGCTCCTCCCACAGGCCAGCTGAGTGCTAGCAGCATGGGGATGTGGCCAGGAGGTGGTGTCCTCACCTCTGGAGCCAGCTGACCTCAGAGCCCATGGTGCCAGGCCCCCACCAGGAGCAGGGATCTGCCCTGGGTACTGGTGCTGGCAGGCCTGGCACACAGGCTGGGGGAGTTGTGACCCACACAGTTCCCATGTGCAGTGCCTCGGGAGAACTGCTGGACCCCTTCCCAGGGAGAGCGAGCGGAGAGACCCCGGGACCCGAGGGAGCCCCAGGTGGGTGCTGTGGTTGGAAAGGGGCCTTTCACCTGCAGTGCGTGCAGATGGGCCCAGCAGTGAGGTGTGGCCACTCCACAGCTCAGGGCAAGGAGGTATTAGAGTCTGTTTTGAACGCTTTATTCTTTTTCCTTTATGGTCACCAAAGCTTTTCAGGGAAATGTTCCATTTGTAGTAATTTAAAATAATTTCAATTTTACAAATCATTGCAAAAATAAACAGCACAGGGCTATGGATGTGGCTCAGTGGTTAAGTGCTCGCCTTGTATGTATGAGGCACTGGGTTTGATCCCTAGCCCAGTATTACAAAGAACACACAGAAAAATCTTTTCTCCGTTGATTTGAGGCTTTTTACTCCCCAGCCACATCTGTGGATGTTTTCTAAGAATAAAGATATTCTCTCACACAGGTTGACAAGCCTAGCCTGAAAGTCTAAAATACAGAATGGTTCAAAATCTAAAACATTTGGCTGCCAATGTGATACTACAAACAAAACATTTCATACCTGACCATATGTGAAGGGTTGCATTTAAAACACAGCACACATGGGTGCGGTGGTGCATACCTGTAATCCTAGCACTCCTCTAGGAGGCTGAGGCAGGAGGATTGCAAGTCCAAGCCCAGCCTGGGCGACTTAGTGAGTTGGTGAGACCCTGTCTCAAAATTTAAGAAGAAATAAATAATTAAAAAGGGCTGGTGATGTAGCTCAGTGTGGAGGCCCTGAGTTCAATGTCCAGTAACATACACACACCCCAAAACAACACAGGCACACTAGAAATATCGTATAAAGTTACCTTCAGGCTATGTGTATAAGGAGAATACGAAACATACTGAAATTTGTGTTTAGATTTGGGTCTGATCCACAAGATCTCTCATTATGTATTGGTACATATTCCAAAATCAAAGGAAATACCCAAAACTGGCATGGTGTTGTGCGCCTGTAACCCCAGCCCTCAAGAGGTTGGGGCAGCAGGATGGCTGTGAGTTCAAGGCCAGCCTCAAAAACAAAACAAGAAAGAAAGAAGGAAGAAAATATCTAAAATCCAAAACACTTCTGGTCCCAAGCATTTTGGATGAAGGATAGTTAACCTGTACACCTACTGGACAGTTACTACCTTCTGGTCCTTTATAGAAAAGTGTGCGGAGCACTGGGATCGAGGTATTGTGCATGTATTGGTGTGCAGGAGTGGTTTCACAGCACAGCCGCCAGGTCTCTGTCGAAAGCCTTTGTGGATCAGTAGAAGCCCGACCATGTAGACTGGTTCCTCAGTTCAGTGGAGTGCTATTCACCTGGCAGGCGTCATTTCTGGATGCCCTGTGACTGTGGAAAAAAAGCAGGTTGAATGACTCTACGTCGCCTGGTATTCCTTTATAAAGCCTTAATTTCTTTTCCTTTTTTTTTTTTTGGTACCGGGGATCAAACTCCGGTCCTTGTGCTTGCAAGGCAAGCGGCAGAACCACTGAGCTAAATCCCCGGCCCTAAAGCCTTAATTTCTAAAGTGCCTTTTAAGAATATGTAAGCAGCCATGCATGGTAATGTACGCGTGTGGTTCCTGCTACTCAGGAAGCTGAGGCAGGAGGATTGCTTGAGCTCAGGAACAAACAAACAAGAAAACAGTATGTATTGATGAAATGCAACTTACTCGAGAGAAGGCAGGGAAGGACACGGTGGAGGACAGGTTGGGCTCACTGGATTACAAGCAGTATCCAGCTTTTGCTGCAGACAGGCCTTCGTATGTCTGATGTTACTAAAGGTAACCAATTACAGTAATTTGAGAGCACACCAGACTCCTAAAAATTATTATGTATCTGAGGTCTAGCAAAACACATTCTTGGTAGAAAAAGTACTTAGCATGGGTGAGGCCCTGGGTTCCTCCCCAACACTGCCAAAAAAAAGAAAATTCTACCAGTTCATTCAGCTTTGAATGGATCTCAGTAGCGCTTCTAAATTAATTCTCTGGAGTTACCCTAATGCTGTTTCTCACATGGGCAGTACTTTGGCTTTTGCTGAGACAGGGACTATGATTAGAAACCACTTCCTCCCCTGGGCCTGGGCTGGCAGAGTTCTCCCTGCTTGGTAAATTTAGAAGCGAAAGCGGAAATTCCAGAGGGAAAGGCTGATGTTCAGTACGTAAAAAGTTAAAACCTTGCCTCGGAGGCCCTGGGTTCAATCCCTAACACCCGAAAATGCAAAGTTAAAACTGTTTCAAAGAAAAAGGTGAAATGAAAAGGCAAGTCACTTGGCCTGGAAAAGGTTTCTCAGCGACTCTTCCAACATTTCGATATCTCTAGTACCGTTAGTAATGCGGATGCCCTGTGAAATGGTAAGAAGCAAGCAAACAAACAAACAGGTTCCAGAGGACAGCTCCAACTGGCAAGTCACAGAAGAAAAGCTGGTTACTGGATAGGAGCGTGTTTAATGTCATAAAAGAAACGCAAATGGAAAGAACTGCTACAGTGCACATTATTGTTTAGATGCCTCTTTGATGTGCTCTTTGATATTTTGTTTGGATATTTATATTTGTACCCTCTACCAGAATTGCTGGAGCATGTGGTAGTTCCATTTTTAGTTTTGAGGCACCTCCATACTGTTTTCCTTAATGACTGTACCAGTTTATTTCCCTCCCACAGCATGGAAGTTCCCTTTCTCCACATCCTTGCCAGTGTGTTTTTCCTGTTAGATAATAGTCATTCCCAGAGGGATCCTGCGAGTCTCCTTGCAGTTTTACTTTGTGTTCCCCTGATGACTGGTGGTAGTAATCATTGTTTCATTACCATTGGCCATTTGTATGTCTTCTTTTGAGAAATAAGCCCTTTACCCATTGTTAAATTGGATTGTTTGCTTTTCTACTATTGAGTTGTTTGAGTCCCTCATACTTTTTGGATAATCACACCTTGTCAGGTGCATAGTTTGTGACTTTTCTCCCATTCTGTGGATGCTGTTTCATTTATTAAACTTAAGCATGGAAACAGCGCCTGGGTTCTGAAGGAAGTACCTGGCTTGTGTGGGAGGGACCTGGCCGAACCCACCTGCAGCTTGCAAGCATCTTGTGACTAAACCGTCCGGGATGTGCTGCCCGGAGAGAGCCCAGAACACACTCGTGCTGAGCTTTTCTGCCTGTGGGCGCTAAGGGTAGGCTTTTGTGGAGTGTGGGCCACACCCAGAGGGGCTCCCAGTCCTTAGGCTGCAGAAGATTCTCCTGGCCTTGGTGGAAGAACTGCTCTCTACTTTTGTCCCGGCTGTGCAGGCTCAGTGGCCTGAGTACAGCTCTTGTGCCGCCAGATCGGAATTCTGGTTCTCTAGAAAAATGCCTTCTCTTCGTCCTGCCTTTCGGCTCATGCCTGGAGTGGGGGTGAGGCGTGGCCCGTGCACAAAGGCTGGGCTTCTGTGGGAGTCTCCTGTGAGGCCCCAGCGTTTCCGAGGCCGCCTCGCATGTGGAGCTCAGTGAGTGTGAGGGAGGATATTGGGTTGATGCCGATGTTCTTAAACCCGATGGCAGGATGTCTGCTGGAGACCGAGGGGTGGTGTGGGGTGAGCAGAGTGGCTGATGTGGACTTGACCTCAGGAAGCCACTGGCAGCCCAGATGGCCCTGGGTAGAAGCCGCCCAGGCCTGCGGGTGGTGGAGTTCCTTGGAGCCGCTGAGAGAGGACAGAGGTTAGGTCAGGGGAAGAATTGCAGCAGGGCTGCTGGGTGGGAGGTAGGCACTTCCTGGGTAAGGAGAAGGACAGGAAGAAGGGCGCAGAGGGTGGTGTGTGCCGCCTGGCTGGCATCCTGCCACTTCTCTGTTCTAGGAGAACCCAGGGAGAACCCAGTTGCCTGGGGACCTGTTCCTCAGTGCTCGCTGCAGGGGCATTCGGTGTCACAGCAGGGTGGGCAGGCCGCTCTCTCCCCTCCAGGCAGCAGCACTGGAGCTGGCTAAGAACCCCACTGACTTTGTTCTTTCCTATACATAGCCCTTTTATTGTGTTTTCTCGTCTGATTGCTCTGGCTAATGTTGTAGTGCCATATTGGACACCCTCGTCTGGTTCCTGATTCCAGAAGGAACACTTTGAGCTTTTCTGCATTTCATGTGATGCTGGCAGTAACTTTGCCATTGGGCTTTTATCAGATTGAGATAAAGTTCTTCATTACCTAGTTTTTTCAGGGTTGTTGTCATAAATGGATGCTGAATTTTGTCGAAGTATTTTTCTGTGTCTATTGAGCCAATTATGTGGTCTCTGTCCTTGGATCTGTCAATGGAATGTATTACAGTGACTGATTTGCATACATCGAACCATTATTTCTTCACTAGGATGAGGCCTGTTTGGTCATAATGTATGATCTTTTCCATGATTTGTTGCATTCTATTTGCTAGAATCTTAATGAGGATTTTTGTACCTATGCTCATTAAAAAGACTGGGCTGTAGTTTTCTGGTTTTTTGGGGGGTTTTTTGGTACTGGGGATCAAACTCAGGACCTTGCACTTTCAAGGCAGGTGGTGGAACTACTGAGCTAAATCTGTGGCCCCATGTAGTTTTCTGTTTTTTAAAAAAAAGAACCTCACTGAGCTGGTGCCTGATGCGTGGCCATCTCCTTGGCCTCCTGCATGCAGCAGCTGCCTCACTGCGTTCAGAGGGGGCTGCTCAGGCTGACCTGCCCACAGCCTTGAGTCGTGGCTGCAGAGCATGGAGCCCATGCATGCTAGGGAGCCTGTGGCCACACAGAGGCAGCCAGTGACCTCCCGGCCCTCCAGAGTCAGCCCGTCTGTGACTGGGGAGCCCCTACACTGTCTGGAGGTTGGTCCACCTCCTCCCTGAGTGTCTGTCCCCTGACACCAGCCCCCGCCGCAGCAGAGTGGACTGAGCTGGGAATGCCATTGTCTTCTCTCTGTCTTTGAAAGTGCGCCAGGTCTCCGTGCCTGGAAATCCATCACTAAGAAGATACATCACACCATGCGGCTGTCTGAATCCTGTACTGTGGAGAAGAACACGGAGCCCCCCAGGGAGGACCCCGCCCAGCCAGGCTCTGTCAGGCCAGGACACAGCCAGGCTCTGTGGCAGGTTCAGCCCAGGGCCGGGCTTTGTTAGCATTTTCATTTTCCTGAGGGGCCCCCTTGGGGCAGTGGGAACTGCAGGCATCATGGAGTCCCCAGTGAGGGAGAGTCCTACTGAGGACAGTGCTGCACTGTCACATGAGGGAGTGGCCTTATTCTGTACAAACTAGACCCCTTCCCTGCCTTGTAGTGTTATTTATTATTTATTTACTATCAGAACACTTTTTTCATGCAAACCCTTGGAAGCAGTCGCAATATATAAGTAGGTAAAGGCAGAGCTGCATTTGCTTGGCATTGCGAGGCACCCCAGGGTTCCATGGAACAAGGTTTGGAAAACGTGGCCATAGGCAGTGAGCCACCGAGCACTGACGCAGGAGAGTGATGTGATCCGAGCATAGAAAAGAAGGATGGCAGGAGCGGGTGCTCGGCCAGTGGGGTCTGGGTCAGTGAGGGGTGCCCTTGGCAGGAGCCTGGGAGGGCTCAGGAGGCAGAGGCCGCCCCTCGGGAGACCCTGCTTCTAGCTGCAGGGGCTGCAGGCCGAGGGTGAGGCCATGTTGGGTGGCGGCAGACGCAGACCCCAAGTCCTCAGCACACTGCGTTTCAAGCTTCAGTGCTTCGGTATCGTGACGTTCAGGCTAGCTTAGTTTGAGTTGCTGTTTCTGAAAACGAAATTTGAAATTTTTGTGCATGAGAAAGGATTTATTCAGCATAGCGCTGGGCTGGAGAATGATTTGGTTTTCAATCATAAGCCTTTGCCCAGCTGGTCACGGCAGCTGTCCCCATTAGGCAGCTGTGTGCCCTGCTTCATCTGGCTCCTTCCCACGCTTGGCCATCTAAACTATGGGGAGAAAGGCATGAGTCAAAAAGTATGCTTTTCTTCCAGACAGGATTTTTTTTTTTTTTTTTTAATGTGTGAACAGATTGCACAAAAAAACTGGAAGTTAGTGCTTTTCTGAGAAGTGCTGTTATTTGCATGTAGAGGAGGAAGAAAATCAACCCACCCCTTCACATGTTAGCAGAAACATTGTGTATTTGTCCTTGCCTGGTTATACAGCTAGGTGAACTGTTTCCACGTTCAGACTTTGGATGAGTAGTTTGGAAATGACGGGACCCTCTTTCTGAGGAAGCACTCCTTTGGAGAGGACCATGTTGGCTTAGCCTCCAACGTACAGGCCGGCCGTGCACGCAGAGGAATAGGCGCCGCGCCAGGCAGCAGTGCCTTCAGTTCTGCCTTTTCCGGAGTGTGGCTTCACCGCATTTTGCAGTCTCGGTGTTGAGCTGCCCTGGCAGTTTCCATCTTAACAGATACAAAGGCTACTGCTCTCGTTCCACCTGGCCCTGGCTCAGCGTTCTTAGATGTAGCCTGAAGCCCACTCCTCTGGCCCCTGCTGTGTGTCTGTGCTGGGCCAGCACCCCTGGCTCCCCACTGTCTCACCTGTCTTCCCTTCCCGCCTGTGGGTCCCTGGGCTTCCTCAGAGCAGGTGCCCTGTGCCTGGAAGCCGTGCGCCAGCTGGCTGCTGCCGTTGTAAAGATCCTGGCCTCCGAGGCCTGTTCTTTCCCCTCTGCCTGGCTCCAGCCCCTGAAGGCCGGTATTTATGAACAGGCCTGTACCCGGTGTGCCAGTACAGCTGTGCGTTGCTTACGGACAGGAGCAGATTCTGAGACCAGTGTCAGAGAGGTGGTGTTGCTTACGCAGGCCTAGATGGGAGAGGTTAGCGTGGCCTCTGGATGTGCGCGAGGGATGGATGCACAGCTGCCTGCGGCCATGGCATAGAGGCAGTCTGTCACGGCAGACTTTTGTTTTGTAAGTAGAAGTATATTTCAAAGTAAGGATTGCAACAGTGTATCAAATACATATGCCAGTATCAGTTCTCTTTTCAAGTATTCTGTGCTGTACATAGTTGTGTGCACCGTACTTTTACACAGCTGGCAGCACAGTGGGCTTTTCTGGACCAGTGTCACACAAGCGCGTGGGAGACGGCCATG
Source organism: Heterocephalus glaber (assembly GCF_000247695.1). Next base: position 2,780,238 of record NW_004624896.1, on the reverse strand, counting down.
GTGCTATCACCATGGCTGTGGTGCCGTCACCATGGCTGTGGTGCCACCAGGGAACAGGAACGCGCCAGCTCCGCTGTCATCTCCGCTGTCATCATCTCTCGGGCTCCCCACTGCCAACCCACATGTGACTGTGGGACACATGACTGCTTTACTTCTGTTTGCACAAACAGGGATTTATTTATTAATTAATTTGTTGGTTTGTTTTTTCGGTACCAGGGATTGAACTCGACCTTGCGCTTGCCAGGCAGGTGCGGCACCACTAAGCCATATCCCCGGCCCAAGCAGTCATTTATTTAATTAAGACCTTAACTTACCTTGGTAAACATGTCAGATTTTGTGAAACTGTGATGAGACCAAAGGGTTAAGTATCTGATTTACTCAGGATTTCAAGTCCAAGCTGCTTAGAAGACAGAGTAGCAGAGGCGTGGCTTGCTGAGCCCTTTGTGTTAGGTGCCGTGACTGTAACAGATTCCCTGAGTTAATCGCCTTATCAGGAGGGAAGCTTGGTTCTGACTCAGGGCCTCAGAGGCGTTGTGGCCACTTGGCTCGTGGCCTGTGGACCTGTGTGAGGCAGCAGGCCATGGTGGGCAGTGCGTGATGGGGCAGCCTGGAGGCAGGGGCAGGAAGCGGCCCAGGCCCCATACCCTGTCCGGGTGGTGTCGCTTCCTCTGCTGTGCCCCACCTCCCCATGGCGCCAGGCTGGGGACCAGGCCTGTGTGGGATGCCTGGGGGCTGGGGCCAGGCCAGGCCAAGCCAGCACCCCTGAGCAGGTCCCTGCTGCAGTCTGAGTCTGCATGTCCGCGAGCTCTGATCGGTGCTGGGTTTGCCTGCAGTAAAGACTGCTGCTTCTTGCCTGCCATCTTGGAATTGTGGTGTAATGCTGCAGCTCACCTTTTCAACCAGTTTTGGATGTTCAGGTCCGAGGCACTCAGTACATTCGCACTGTTGGGCGACCATCCCGCTGCCCTGTCCAGAGCCCTCTTCGTCTTCCAAAGGGAAACCGCATTAAACACAGCTTGCAGCGCCCCAGCCTGCACGCAGGCCTGTGAGCTTGACATCTCGGGACCCTCAGAAGGGGCACGCGTGGATTTGCCCTTTTGGCCGATGGCACGCCCACACAGTCCCAGCTGCTGGGAGGTTGTGGCAGGAGAGCGCCTGAACCTAGGAGTTTTAGGCTGGCCTGAGCAACATAGAAAGACCTTGTTTCCAAAAGAAACCAAAGAAAAGGAAAATACAGGATTTGCCTTTTTATGCCTGGCTTAGTTCACTTAGCATCATAAGGCCCTCGAGGCTGACTCATGCTGCAGCGTGTGCCAGAATTTTCTTCCTTTTAAAGGCTGAGTAGCATTCCATGGTTTGAATGACCATATCAATATTGCTATTCTTTATTTTTAAAATTTTTATTTTATTTATTTTTTGTTTTTTGAGACAGCATCTTGGTATATACTTCAGGCTGGCCTTAAACTTACAATCTAGCCCAGCCTGGCCACAAACTCACAGCGACCCTCCTGCCCCAGCATCCTGAGCGCTGGGATTACAGGCATGCGCCAGCCAGCACGCCTGCCAGGACTTCTGTTCTTATATAGAGAAGGAAATCCATCAACCGTGGTTTGGAGTAAGTTGAGCATTTGGGGTTTTCCTTGGGAGTGACACAATGTGTCAGTCCCATGAATCCCAGCCTGTAAGTTGGCAGTTCTCCCTGCTAGGGTCCTTTCTCCTCCTCCAGGGAGGTCGCAGGCCTCTCCTGGGCGGGGCGGGCAGAGGGACGGGGGGCTGCTGGGCTGTGGCCTGGCGGTTCTCCGCTGTCTCGGTGGGGGCGAGAGTGGATCTTCCAGCTGAGCTGCAGGCGCATGGTGGGGCCTGGCCGGTCCCTTTGCCTGCTCCCGGGGCCCCTTCCGTGGCCGGGCGGCCGCGTGGGCACCGGGGCCTCCCGGGCCAGTGCTGCGGGACAGCGATCGGGCCGGGCGTCTGCTCTGTGCCCAGCCGTCCTGTGCTGCTTTCTTGACTCGTGGGACCGGCATTTGTGACGCTGGAAAGGGAAACGGCCAGGTTCCCCCCTTAGTCTCTGCTGCGCCCCAGTTTAAAGTTGGAAGCATGCGAACTGAGGGCTGTTAGGGTGCTGCGGAAACGTCCCGCTCTGCGCGCGGTGACCGTGAGGAGCTGCTTGCTTCTCCAGCTGCGGCTGCGGACGCGCCTGGTTCTCCTTTGGATTGTGTCTGCGTCTGTCCTACGTCGTGTCGCTGGCATTCAGGGTTCTCGTCTTGGGGCCCCCGCCCGCCCCGTCATTCCCTGGGTCCCCTTCATCCGGATAGTCCCCTGCCCTGAACGCTGCGGGTGCTGACGGCCATCTGGGTCCCTTTGCCTAGTGCTTGCCGGCTTAGTGACCATTTCGCCTTCACTTCCAGTCTGCCTACTTCTATTTGAGGTGAATCTCCACCATATATGGGTTGGGATTTAAACACTAAGACATTTGTAAAATTTAAATTTAATTTTATTATTTGTGTATATGTAGTAGCTGAAGATTGAACTTATAGGATTTGTACCGCTGAGCTATACGCCTCAACCCTTTTTATATTTTATTTTGAGACAGGGTCTTGCTAAGGTGCACAGGCGAGCCTTGAATCTCCAATCCTCCTGTCTCAGCTCCCAGAGTAGCTGGCACTTGGGTATGTACCGTCATGCCTGGGAGAGTTGGTTTTTATTTTTATTTTTTGGCACTGGGGATTGAACTCAGGACCTTGAGCTTTCGAGGCAGGAGGCAGCACCACTGAGCTAAATCCCCGCCGGAGAGTTGGTTTTTGTTTGTTTGTTTGGGTTTTTTTTTTCCTTTTTTTGATACCGGGGATTGAACTCAGGACCTTGCTTGTGAGGCAGGTGCCGGAACCACTGAGCTAAATCCCTGGCCCTAATTGGTGTTTTTAGATTATCCAATTAATCTTGTTGACGTGTTTGGATTTAGGTCTGTGTTCCTGCATGCCGAGTGTGTGCTCTGCCCCAGCTGCTCTCCAGCCCCTTCCCACCTTCTTCCAGGTTATTTGAACATTTCATGGTATTACATTTTAACTTTCTTTCTATTTTGCTTCATACAGCTTTGCTTTAGTAGCTGCTCTGAGGATTACAAAATATGCTTATTAGCTTTTCACAGTCTGGTGAGAAGCACAGTTTCACTAGTTCTAGTAGAATGTAGAAATCTTACCGCCATACAGGTTTGCCTCCCACTTTGTGCTCACCGACTTAGGTTTATATAGTTTACTTCTGTATAAATATTTAGGGCCGTATTTGTATGGAGCTGGGTGTCGCTCGGGAGTTGTTTTGTGCGCTGGTGTTGTACCTTTGCGTCCCTCTACCGAGCGTGTCCCTAAAGGATCGTAGGAGAAGTCCTGGCCACTTCCCCGGGTCTTGGCTTCACTTCCGGAGTTCCAGAGCTGCCCTCGGCCTCTGGCCTGTGCTGCCTCCGTCGCTTCCACCGAGCTGGTCCTTCTCTCGTGTTCAGGGCCGGTCCCGGCGGGGATGGGGTGCAGCTCAGTGCCCTGTGTGGGTTCCACGCCTGGCTGCCTGGTTTCTGAGGAGAAGCCCAGTTATTCCAACTGTTTTCCCTTGGGTTTATTTTACTTGGGATCAGGAGAGTTTCTTGTATGTGTAAACGGACGTCTCCACAGTTTGGAGTTTTCAGGAATTGCCTCTGCTCTTCTTCAGCCTTGCACAGACATTAGACCTGTTCTCTTGTCCCAAAGGTCCCTAAAGCTCTTTTTATTTTTGTTTCTGCCCTTTTTTCTCTCTGGGGTTCAGATGAGGTAGTTTGGGTTGCTTTGGCTTCAAGTTCACTGAATCTCTGCTCTCCTCTTGACCTCGGGTGAGGTGTTTTTAGATTTTCTCTGTTGTATCTTTTTTTTTTTTTTGGTATGGGGATCGAACTCAGGACCTTGCACTTGTGAGACAGGCTCAGTGCCACTGAGCTAAATCCCCTGCCCTCTCTGTTGTATCTTTAGCTCTAAAATTTCCATTTGGGTCTTCTTGGTTTTTTGTTTGTCTGTGGCTGACTTCCAGCCTTTTCATCTGCCTGGGAGGGTTACAGTTATTTATTTATAGGGTGTTTCATGGTGTTGCCTTTAGGTTGTGTAGATAATTGCAGTGTCTGTGTTGTATTGGCCTTGGGCTCCTGGGTTGTCTTTTCCTGGAGGATCTGCGATATTCCTGGATCATCGTGTGCCGAGCAGTTAGGATTGCAGCTGGACATCAGGGACCTGTGCTAGGTGATAGAGGGAACGTTGGTGTTTCTGTTCTAACAGGCAGAGGACCTGGCAGATGCAGTCCGCCTTCTGCACGATGGTCAGTGTTAGTGCCGGGTGGATCTGCCCCCTGTGCCACCCCGGCCATCCAGGCCTGGGTGTGGTCTGGTGTGAAGGGGATTGGATCACATGGTGTGGGGCGGGCTGGAAGTTCCCTTCACACAGCCCTTGGGGCTTTCCGGGTCCTTGGGGCTTCCCTCCTAGATCTCTAGCCAGTGGCCACTGTGCACTGACCAGGCCCGCCACTGTCTGACTTGAGGTTCTACTTTCAGTGTCCCTCAGCCCCCTCGCTGCTCTCCTTCCCCGGCTCCTGCCTAGCGCAGTCAGGTTGAGGCTGTCCCCAGCGCCCCATCTGCGGCCGGCCTGCTCCTCCAGTCCCGAGCTGGGTCAGAGCAGGCTCAGTGGGAGGGGCGGAGGGCTGACTGCACCCACTGGGCCACACAGTGCTCTGCTCTCGGTGTGTGAGGCCTTCCCTGAGGGCTGCCTGTCAGCTGGGCCGAGCCCTCATCTTTTCCCTGGAATCTCCGGGCACTGGGGAGGTGCTGCCCCTCCTTGGGCCTGGCTGGCGTTGTCAGACCCTCGGGAGCCCTGGGCACAGCAGCTGTGAGCGGTGGGGTGTGAGCGAGGGAGCGGACGGACGGCACAGGCAGTGCCCGTGTTCCTGCACTGTGACGCTGCCTGGCCCGCCGGCTCCTGGAGAGGCACCTCATAACTGATCCCTCTAAGAGCTTTTGGGTCCTTGTTTTGGGGCAAGGAAGGTTGAAGCCGACAAAACAGCAAGTAGCAGGGCCAAATTCTGTTTATTAGCAAGAATAAAAGAAGTGCTCTGTGCTAGTTGGAGAAGGGCATTCTGTAAGCCAGACTCTGGAAGTTCAGACTTGGGAGTCTGTAGTTCTTGGTGTGTGACTGGGGCAGGATGCTCCTGCGTCTCAGGCAGGCCTTGGCTGTCCTGAGGGCGCACTGCTTCAGTTGCATTTTACTTCCTTCAAGGTCTCTCATTTTGTTAGGGACCTGTTCTTTGCCTCTTGCTTTTCTTTAGGCCTCCTAGTCCATTTTGGTATGCTAACTCACTCGGGGCTTAGTTTACTCAGAGTTACCTAGTCTGGACCTGTGCCCTGATTAACTTCCGTATGTCCTGGTTTTAATCTGGCCCCAAGGACTGCCCGTGATTGCATCAGTGACACCCAGGGCCCTTGGGAGAAGGAGTGGGGGCGCACCTCAGAAAACCTGCTGGGCTTCCTCACCTAACAGGTGGCTTTGTGTCCTGTCCTGGCCCAGGATGGCGGCCCAGGTGACGCTGGAGGACGCGCTGTCCAATGTGGACCTCCTGGAGGAGCTGCCCCTGCCCGACCAGCAGCCCTGTATCGAGCCTCCACCATCCTCGCTGCTGTACCAGGTGGGTTCCCCGGGGGGCAGCAGCAGCGGTGGAGCACACGGCTGGTGGCTCAGACCTCACTGTGTTGGCATTTCTCTTCCATGCAGCCAAACTTCAACACTAACTTTGAAGACAGAAATGCGTTTGTCACGGGCATTGCACGCTATATTGAACAGGCGACCGTCCACTCCAGCATGGTAACGCTGCCTGGGCCTTGGTGCTCTCTGGGGTGGGCACAGAGGAATGCAGGCGCCGCTTTGGGTATTATCCTGTTGTGTAGAGCAGAAAAGGGAGAAAACGAATGGCATGCTCCCTGTGTCATTGGTTTCTTACTATAGAAGGAATATTTGCTTTTTCTGAAATTTGGTGCTATATTTTTGGCCCAGAGAAAACAGGCCAGAGTTCTGAGAGGTGCCTCTCCCAGTAGGCTCACTCTCTGCCCCCTGCACACACTGTGGCATTCTCATAGGGGAGTAGGTTTCCAAGAGAGTTGCAGTGTTGGCATAATTACATACTTTAATGAATTTGCCAACATCGCCACATGTCACGAAAGTGAGCCAGAGAAAGTAATCTGTAGTGGCAGTGTGGCCCATTTTGTTAATGTCTACAGTTGACTGTTCTTGCACTTTCACTTAGTTTCTCCTTTTGTGTAATTAACATCTTTCTAGTAGATGTGAAGTTACAGCGTTAAAGGCTGTGATTCTTTTAGAGCAGTGTAGAAACACTGCCAGAGGCAGGTGACATTTTAAAGAACATCTGTGTGATTTTTTAAAACCATTTTTTGGGAAGGAAACAGTATGAAGGAAAGAACAGGACGCGAGCGAAGTTCTCAAAGCAGTGGCAGGCCCAGGTCCTGGTTACTGTCCCTGGACTGCCCGAGCCGCACACCTGCATGGCAGCTGCTCAGGGCGCCTTGGCCTCAGGCCCCGTGGCTGTCTGGCCCCAGAGGCCGAGTGGTGTTTGTGGCAGCGTCTCAGCAGCCAGCTGTCTCGGTGTGGAGGTGTCAGGATAGTCCAGGGCACTTGCCCACGTTTCGGCCGTGGTGCTTTGCCCGGCCTCTGACTGCCCTGTGCTTTGCAGAATGAGATGCTGGAGGAGGGCCAGGAGTACGCCGTCATGCTGTACACCTGGAGGAGCTGTTCTCGAGCCATCCCGCAGGTGCCCGCCCGGCCCCGCCTCCCCCGGCCTTGGGCTGGACCGCAGCCTGTCCTTCACACTCCCTTCTTTGTCCCAGGTGAAATGTAACGAGCAGCCCAACAGAGTGGAAATTTATGAGAAGACTGTGGAGGTTCTGGAGCCTGAGGTCACAAAGCTGATGAACTTCATGTACTTTCAGGTAGAACAGCAGGCAGACCTCAGGGGTTTCGTGTTGAGTGTGTGTCAGTGGAAGCAACCACAGCAGTCTCAGAAACGGGATCGGCCGTTGCTGCCACCTCCCTTCTCCCTCCAGAGAACTCGCTTCCCTTGTGGAAGCCTGCTTTCTGGCAGTGCGAAGTACTGAGCTCCAGCTTTCTGCCGGTTTGCACTTTGAGTTTGTCTGGTTTTCTGGGTGTGTTTTTCTCTCAGCCTCACCCGACTGTCTGTTTCTGGGGGTCCCTGCCTGGCCTTGTCCTCCTGGGGCCCTTTGGCTCTTTAACGAAGTCCTTTGGAAATGCAAAAGATGTTTTAATTTCAGTTTTCCTTTAGTAAAGGAAGACGACGGAAGTGACTAAGAGATGAATTTTGTTCGATATAAAAAACTGCCAAGAGGAGAAATCCCCTCCAGTTTCTCACCTCTGAGTCACAGCATCGGTACTATAGCTTAGGGATGGCGATCCTTTTAGAGACGAGTGCCCAAAAGGCAGCCCCAGCCCCTTACTTATTGCAGAGTGCCAGCACGGCGATTAACCCTGAATGCCCAGAGCGTCGTCTAGAAAAACAGCTCATACACGAACAGTTTTTGTCTTAGAAGAAAAACAAATAACACCCGTGCTGTAGGTCCACCACCTCTGCACTCAGGCACGGTTCAGTACAGCATTTGGCTGAGTACCTAGGGCACTGGAATACCAGCAGGAAGTCCTTTCCTCTGGGCACACGAGGAGTACAGGCAGGGGTTGCTTCTCAGACAGGCGGTCGTAGAGCCGCTGCAGGTGAGTGTTGTGGCAGTGAGCATCAGAGCACAGGACTGGGCCTGCAGCCAGGCGCAGTGTTGACATCCCCAAACTGGCCTCTTCTGCCTTGCTTCGCTCCCAGAGAAACGCCATCGAGCGCTTCTGTGGGGAGGTGAGGCGCCTGTGCCACGCCGAGCGGAGGAAGGACTTCGTGTCGGAAGCCTACCTGATCACGCTGGGCAAGTTCATCAACATGTTCGCCGTGTTGGATGAGCTGAAGAACATGAAGTGCAGCGTGAAGAATGACCACTCTGCGTACAAGAGGTGGGCGGGCCCCAGGCACTCCGCGCAGCTGGGTCCATCCGATCTGGGCCGAGGAAGCCTGTGCCCGGGTGTGGGGTTCGAGGGCAGTGTGAAGCTGCGTCTGGTGGTTTTTGTAGGCTCCCAGCGGCGGCACTGTGGTCGGCCTCAGGTGTCTGGGGCCTCCGGGGGCTCAGTGCCCTGGGTGCCCCCGGGAGACGCGCCTGCTGTCTGTTGCCACGCTGAGCAGGGACGAGCCCCAGGCTGAGGTGGGGAGGTGGCCTAGGACCCCGTCCGCGTGCCTCACTCTCTGCCCGGGCCACCTGGGCGGGATCGGGGGGAGGTGGGGCAGCGCCGGGCCCTGCCGACCCCCAGGACTGAGCAGAAGCGGCTGTTGGGTGCCAGTGACCCTTGTGCCCCGCACTGCTTCCCTTCAGCGGGAGCCTCTGGCTGTAACGGTCTGAGGAAGGCTGCAGGGGAGGCGTGGTGCGGCCTGGCACCCCTGGAGCCCGGAGCTGTCTGGGCCCGGCCCCTCCAGCTGCTCTTCTCACCCCCTCTCCTGCCCCACTGCCCCGAGCCACTCTCAGCAGTGCGTGTGTGCACAGCCCTGGCTCCGCTGCAGCCGGAGTGGCCAGCACAGCTCCTCTGGGGGCAGATGCTGCCACAGCTGTCTGTGTCACGAGGGGCCTCCACGGCTTCCTCGGCCTGCACTCCCCGGACCCCAGCGAGGACTCTGTTAGCCAGGCAAGGGATGTTGACTCATACTCGGCTTCACTGCGCATCAATTTTCAAACCCACAAAAGGAGCAGCTTAAACAGGGTCATAGTTTTTCTCTCTCTCTGGAAAGTCCGGCGTTAGGGTCCCCTGCTGAGTAGCGAGCTCACAGTGTGCAAACCCATGGCTTCTGTTGTCCCACTCTGCCATCTTCATGTGTTGTCTCGTGGTCCAAAATGACTGCCTGAGCTCCAGCTGTCATTTGCGCATTCCAGTGAGCAGGAAGGAAGGAGAAAAGAAGGGCTGTACTCCACCGAGAGTAAACTTTCAAGTGCCTTACAGCTTTTGGGATCCTGTCTCATGGCTTAGCCCTAGCTTACCTGGCCACAGCTAACCACAGGGAGGTAAGGCACATTGCTGCCTCACAGAAGTTTCAGACTTGTTTGTAAGGAAGAAGGGGAGGAAATGAATTTGAGGGGTGTCACCAGTCTTTGTAGTGGAAACTTTTCTTTAACGAAACCCCAGGAGTTTTAGGTGGTGCAGACACATGGGCAGGTCCTGTTGCCTTTCTGAGGGGTAGGCTGGACGCACAGACAGCCCACCCCCTCTGCCCTGCTCCACAGGCCTCACAGACCCATGCTCCTGCCAGGGTGGCTGCAGCTCCCTCTGCGGCCTGCTCCACATGCCGTGCGGGGCTGCAGTGGTGGCAGCATGGCGGCCAGGATGGGGCTCCTTGTGTGAGGCCTGGTGGCCACAGCGACCTCAGCAGACAGCCTCGCAGTGCTGCCTACCTGTCTCCCTCGAAGGGCTTGTGGGGGTCCAGGCGCCTGTGCCGTGGGTGGGACGAGCATCAGCAGGTGCAGGGGAGAGGCAGTGGAGCGGGGCCCAGCAAGGGCAGAGGCAGTGAGCGGCCGGGTGGAGCAGGACTCACCTGAGCCAGGGCCTCTGCAAGCCGCTTTCCCACAGATGCGTAACGGCGGAGATCCCTGTGCCTTCGGAATTCTTTTTTAAATTGGCATGTTGGTGCCTTTGGCATTAACTTCTTTTACTTCTCAGGGCCGCTCAGTTCCTACGTAAAATGGCAGATCCTCAGTCCATCCAGGAGTCGCAGAACCTGTCCATGTTCCTGGCCAACCACAACAAGATCACGCAGGTGAGGTGTGATCCCGGGCTCGAGGCCACGCTGGGCCGGGCGGCGTGGCACACGGCTCTCGCTCTGTCTCGCAGTCCCTGCAGCAGCAGCTCGAGGTCATTTCTGGCTACGAGGAGCTCTTGGCAGACATCGTGAACCTGTGCGTGGACTGCTACGAGAACAGGATGTACCTGACGCCCAGCGAGAAGCACATGCTGCTCAAAGTACGTGCGGGAGGTGGGAGGACACACACTGCTGTGCGGTCTGTCCCCGGGGCTCACGGTTGCGCTGGCCTTGCCCGCAGACACCCGCGGGTGCCCCGGCACAAGGTGCTGGTGGCCGGGAGGGCCTTGGTCTGGGCTTTCTCGGCATCGAGCAGCTTTTAGCAGAGGCCGTGTAAGGCTCTGCTGCTTACAGATAAGATTGCTGGGAACTGAACACAGCTGCCCTCAGTTTCCTTGGAAGACTGGTGCCCCATGGGCTCCGACCCCACACTTGCGCCAGCCCCTCGGGGCGAGTGGCGGAATATTTGCCTGGGAGGTGTACACATCCTCCTGTGTGCTTTAAATCATGTCTAGCTTATTTAGAATGCTAATACATCATCACGCTATGTAAATGGTTACATTGTATTGCCTAGGGAACGATGACCAGAAAATTCTGTACATACTCACTCGGGATGCAAACCTTTTTGGGGTATTTTCAGTTCAGTCTGTGGATGGTTAAATCCAAGGATGCAGGACCCAGTGATAAGGGAGGACCACCGTGTATTAGGTTACAGCAGGTGGCGAAACCACTGAGCTAAATCCCCAGCCTGCCCTCACTTTTGTTGTTGCTGAGGGACAACACCTGACCTCCTGCAACTTAAAGGAGAGTTCATTTTGGCTCATGTTACAGTCCGTGGTCAGCTTGCCCTGAGCAGGACAGCATGGCAGGGGCCGCATGGAGAAGAAGCCGGTCATGTGGAGGTGGGGAAACAAAGTGGAGTGGGCGACAAGGGGGAGACCAACTCTTCAGGCCACACCCCCTTCCCAGCAGGCCCCTCCCAGCAGCACCTTCCGCTGCAAACTCATCTGTGGACTGAGCCACTGATCGCGTCATGCCCCCTTGATCCAGTCACCTCCCAAAGCCCCACCTCTGAGCACTTGAGGCTCCAGAGAGACAGCTAGATATAACCATAACACACCCCATTTTTTTTTTTGGTACCAGGGATCGAACTCGGGTCCTTGCACTTGTGAGGCAGGCAGCAGAACCACTGAGCTAAACCCCCAGCACATCCCATTCTTTATCAACATTCTGCTTCGAGTCAGTATTCCAACTGTGTTTCTCAGCAGACAGATGAGCCAGCAGCTCCCCTGTCCCTTTGCCCCACTACCCACCTCTCGAAGAGCAGCCCAAGTAGCATAGGAGACCCTTTGATGGGTGTCCTGCCACCTGGCCTCAGGCCTCCACCCTGCAGGAGGGTGCTGTGAGGTGCTGAGGGCCAGTGTGGCCCTGTAAATGGGGTGCCCAGTGGTGGTGGAAAAGTTGTATCTGCACTGTGGGGTGCAGGGGCCCCAGCCAAAACCCCATAGGAGCAGTGGAGATGTGTGTGCCTGTGCTGAAACTTACCAGTCAGGTGTGGCTCCACACTGCACAGTGCAGTGGCCCCACGCTCAGGCCAGGCTAGCACTGGCTCTGACAAGCAGCCTTAAAATACAGCTTTGTGATACTATTTCGATACTGTTATGATGCTGTTTTGCAGATCGGTCTGGAGAGATGGGATATGAAGTTAGAACAAAACTTTAAAAAAAAAATGTACAATTTAATATGCACACCTTCCACTGTGCACTGGATACCTGCTGACTCGTGTTGCCACGCTGGTTGTTGAATGCTCTACACCAATGTGTGGTTGCCTCTCCTCGTTAATGGAACTCTAGGGACGGTGCTTTATTTGTCCTGGCGCCTGATGTTAGTAGGTGTAGAGAGAACCCTAAAAGGCTAGGACTGATGGCAGGATTGGGGGCCCTCTCCTGAGTCCCAGTTGGAGCTGTCCGTGTCGAGTATTGTAATCTGCTCAGCACGAGTTGGTGTTGGTGTTTGGGCCTTGACAGGAGGCTGAAACATCGAGAGGAGCTGGGATACATAAAAGAATGACTTCATCGGAAAGGGCAGCTCTTTCCTGCCTAGGAGCTGTCAGAAGTGCCGGGGGAGAGGCGTGCCCTGTGGTTTCAGGTTCACACTGGCGGTGCGCATCTACATGGGAGGGAAACAGTCAGGGTGAATGTTCACGCACCACCTTGTGGCTTCCAGGTCATGGGATTTGGTCTCTACCTGATGGACGGGAGTGTGAGTAACATCTATAAACTAGATGCCAAGAAGAGAATCAACTTATCCAAAATTGACAAGTACTTCAAGGTAGGTCACTTTTTTCCTTTTTTAAGATCAGTGCTTTTATTGATGTGTGCAGCTTGAAGCTTCATGGAGAACCCCTGGGTGGTCGTGATGCCCATCAGGAAATGCCGGAGTGAGAGGGACCCTGGAGCTCAGCCTACCATCTGCCAGTGGCTACTGGCTCTCTTTCCCGCCCCTCAGTGTGCTCTTGCCTGGGCTGAACTTCATGGAAATGGAATTGTGCTGTTTGTACTCTTTTGGATCTGGCTACTTGGACCCAAACGGTTTGATACCACATCCATGCAGGAGCCGGGCTGTAGTGTAGTTGCGTCGATTTGCATTTTACGATTCTGTGTGACTTACCCACTCCATTTTGGGTGGGCATCGCTTGTTTGGTGGCTTTTGCCTAGTGCAGGCCTTGCTGCTGTGTTGTGGTGCTCTTCTGATGGACGCAGGAGATAAGTTGGGTCCTCGGTACCTTTGTTTTCAATGTTAGTGGCAGTGGCCCAGCGGCCTTCCCACGGGCTGTCCTGATTTGAGGGAGCTGGCTGAGTTATCGAGCATTTCCTGGTGGCTGATTGACATTTCCCTGTTGCTTTTCGTGTTATTAGCCTTTCTGTGTTCCTATGTGAGGTGCCACTTCATGACTTTCACTCTTTCCTCCCTGCTGATTTTTAGTTATTTGCGTATTCTGGATATACGTTCTTTGTCAGAAGCATGTAAAATACATGTGTGCTTCCCTGTATGGCTCACTGTTTCACTGTTTTTTTGTGGTTCTGGGGGTGAACCTAGGGGTTTACATACTAGGAAAGTGCTCTACTACCGAGCTACATCCTTGTTTATCATATTTTTGTAGTGAGAACATTGAAGAAATCCTCTCAGTAAATTTCACGTCTGCAGTGCAGTATTGGAAACGTTGTCACCCTGGGTTCAATTCCCATCACCCTAAGAAAAGAAAATAAATGAAAATAATGTAAAATACCGAGCCACCTAACACAGGAACGTGTATTGTTCCATTTGGTGAGAACTTGCTCTAGAATTTTCAGGCTGATATTTTTGTTTTGAACTCTTGCACATCTTTGTTAGCTTTATTCATGCATACTTTTATTTTTTGGTGCTATTGCAAATTGTTTCTCTGTAAGTTTTCGTTTTATGGTTACCATGGTGCCTTGGTTCACAAACTTAATTCTTTCCACAATTCTGGTTGCAAACGAAATTGAATGAGAACCAAATCAAATTCAATGTTTAGATTCTTTTTTCTTTTGGTACTGGGGATTGAACTCAGGACCTTGCCCTTGTGAGGCAGGCCCGGTGCCACTGAGCTAAATCCCCATCCCTCAATGTTGACCTTATGGAGAACTTTGATTTGGTTCTTGTCCAATTCGGTTTGTGACCAGAATCATGGAAAGAATTTAGTTCCTGAACCAAGGTACCACTGTATTTGTTGCTAGTACACAGAAGTTGCAACCATTTTTTTAGAGCCCCTGAATGTAGCAAGATAGGTTAATTCTCACATTTTAATAGCTTGTATGTTTGTTTGTTTTGGTACCAGAGATCGAACTCGGGACCTTGCACTTGCAAGTCAGGTGCCAGAACCACTGAGCTAAATCCCCAGCCCTAAATAGTTTGTATGTATGTTGGTTCTTAAATTGTATTTTGTTCTTTTCAGAGTTTTTTTTGGTACTAAATGATTTGCAAAGGTAGCACTTGGCCCAAGATACTTAGTAGCATTAGTCATTTTCTTTGTACTTGTGTATTTGATGCTTGAACATAAATAATGACTCTGTTTTTTGTTGTTCTTTGAATACAGCAGCTGCAGGTGGTTCCGCTCTTTGGGGACATGCAAATAGAACTGGCACGATACATCAAGACCAGTGCCCACTACGAGGAAAATAAGTCTCGGTAGGAAGAGGGAACCTGCCTGGGAAGAGGTTTCTGCAGTGTCCTTACCGGGCAGCTTTAGAGCCCTGCTGGTCTATCTGGAGATCACACTTCTGAGATTCCTGCCAGTCTGAAACAGAATGTCCACTATGGTAGCCCTCGCTACATGTGGCAATTTATATTTAAATGCACTAAAAAAATACAATTTGAGTTTTAATTTTCTTAGTAGAGCAGTCACATCTCAAATGTTCATATAATCAGAGGCTGCTGTACTGGACAGCACATACTGAGAACATTTTCACCCTCCCAGAAGGTTTGACTGGAACCATGGTTGAGAAGACAAATAACTCTGTGGACCGAGGGGTGGGGCGCTTGTGTCAGTGACAGAGGCAGTGAGTGACATTTGTTCTGACAGCAGAGTTACGGAACTGTAACCTAAGGCCTGAGCCAGCCCAGATGTGGTTCCCAAGACCTGCAGAGCTCAGAGTGGGCTTCACACTTTAAAGGATATCTTTAAAAACAAGATGGTGGTGGCAGTGACCATGTGACGAGACAGGATGGCCCACAGACCCCAAAACACTTATCCTCTGCCTCCATATGGAGAGCTGGTGGCCCGCACCGTCAGAGGTCTGTAGCTCACTGTTACATGTGGTTGGAAACACACAATAGTACGCGTTCCTGTTGTTTACACCTGCAGCTAACATCCGGTCACCATTCCTCAATTTCCCCAATTCTGGTTCATGAACTTAATGCTTTCCACACTCATGAAACAGATTCAGCGACAGAATGGTGGAAAGCTTTAGGTTGGTGAACTGAGGTACAGTACTCAGTAAATTCTTTCGGCATTACGGGCTACAGGTGGTCCCTGTCGAAGAATCTTCTGTTTTACTTCAACAAAACCTTGAAAAACACGTGATCCGTTTGTGCGGCCCCAGTGCCGTGTGCCACACTCAACTGCCCTGTCTTGACACTCCGCGCTGTGCCGGTGCTGCTTTGTGAGGCGGGGTTCCTCTCCCACCCAGGTGGACCTGCACGTCCTCCAGCAGCAGCCCGCAGTACAACATCTGTGAGCAGATGATCCAGATCCGAGAGGACCACATGCGCTTCATCTCGGAGCTGGCGCGCTACAGCAACAGCGAGGTGAGAGCCGTGCACCTGAGCCTCCAGCACCCTTGTGCACCTAAATGCTAACTTCAGTTGTTTTGAAAGCATAATTGAGGGCTGAATCTAAAAAGCATCTGCTATAATGGGAGAGGCAGGGAAGTTAGCACTGTTGGTATCTGTTCAGCTGCACAAGATGTAGCTTTTCTTGGGGAAAAGCACCCACACCCTTGGGGTGCAGCTCTGTGGTAGAGCGCTTGTCTGGCATGTACAAGGCCCTGGGTTCAGTCCCTGGCATCACCGAGAAAAATATAAAAAGAGTTCTTTAAGCAAAGAAGGAAAAAAACCATTAGGTGGCATTTCCTGGTCATTACTATGGTTTTAAGTAGCTAGGGGTGGAAAAGGAGGACACTGCGGAAAGAAAGGCACTTTTCTGTTTTTTAAATGTGGTCATGTTTCTCTTTCTTTTTTTTTTTGTACTGGGGATCAAACTTGGGATCTTGCGCTTTTGAGGCAGGCGGCAGAACCACTGAGCTAAATCCCTGGTCGAGTTTTTTTTTTTTTTTTTTGAGACTCACTATGCAGTCCAGGCTGGCCTCAAACTCACAGTGATCTTCCTGCCTCAGCCTCCTGAGTGCTGAGATTACAGGCGTATACCCCCAGGCCTGGCAAGAAAGGGTACTTTGACCTGTGAACCCTTTCATGTCTTGAAGGAAAGAAAGTCCCGAAGCCGGAGGTGGCAGGAGCTTGGGGGGTGGCGGCAAGGAACATCCTCAGGGGGGTGTGTCCCTGTGACCAGGAGGTGGCCTGGAGTGGCTCCTGGGAGGAGGGGCGTTCTCTGCGGGGAGGCCTTTGTCATCCGTTTCCTGCACAGCCGTATTTGCCAGGACCGTCGGGCTCTCACGCTGTCTCACCTGCTCGGCGGGCTCCCTGACAGGTGCGGTGGCCAGGAGGGCAGTGCCAGCCTCAAGGAGGGAGCAGCAGGTGTCGCTCCTCTCGCCTCAGGCCAGGCAGCGAAGGCGGGGTGCAGGGCGGCTGTGTGTGTGGGGACAGCCGGGAGCAGCCAGGGTCTCCGTCAGGTTTTCGGAACCACTTGGCTCTGTAGGTGCGTGAGAGGCCCATTAACACCAGTGGAGAAAGCCCTGGCACCAGGCCTGCTGTACAGACAGGAGCGCCCCTGCCCCACAGGCCAAGCATGCGTCCTCCTGCACACAGAATGGCGGGAAAGACCCCGTGCCGGGCCTGTGCTGACTCTGGTGCAGACCCGAGCAGAACCAGGACGGCTCCATCCCCACCCGCCCGTGACCGATGGGTGTGATTGTAAGCTGCACTGATGGGAAAGTCTTAAACCACAGGGTTATGCTCCTCCAGTAAGTCCACTTTACAGTGTGCCTTCCTGACTGATTTTATTTACTCATGGTCATTTTTTTTTTTGGTAGTGGGGATCGAACTCAGGACTTTACACTTGTAAGGCAGGCGCTGGCACCACTGAGCTAAATCCCGGTCCTTGGTCATAATTTTTTAAATTAAATTTTAATTTTCATTAGTCCATGCTTGCAGTACATAATCATTGCATTCCTTGTGGAGAGTTGGTACATGTTCATAACACATCTTAATTCTTTTTAAGATGATTTTAATAAGGAAAATAATCTACCTTTGAACCCCTTGTTTGGGGTATTTTTTAACAGGTATAATTCAGTATAATTCACCTGTTGAAATCCTACCTCAAAAGGGTTTTTGCTGTGTTTATTCCCTGGGCTGAACAACTTCTCCGCCGCCCACGGGACACTTCCGTCACCCCCACGAGCAGCGGCCCCGCCTTGCGCCCACCTGGCAGTCTGCTCTGTGTCCCTGGGTCGGTGGCTTCGCCCGATCTGGTGCCGCCCATAAACAGGACCCTAAATGAGTGGTGGTCCTTTGGCCAGGTTCCTTGGACTTCCGATACTGTTCTCAAGGTTTCTTTAGCTTTTAAAGCCCGTATCAGTTTCTGTGTTTCTCTTTGTGGCTGAGGGGCTGAACCGCAGTTTGCTTCACACCGATGAACAGCAGGTGTGCACTTGGGTTAGGTCATGCTACTGTGGGCGTCACTGTGTGAGCTTCGAGTAAAATCACCTTTCGTTCCTCTGGGTGGCTGTTCAGGGAAGGAACTGCTGAGTCAGGATCGTAGCTCTCTGTCTCTTTTTGAGGAACTGCCAGGGTGTTTTCAGAGTGACTGATTCTGATCAGCAGTGCGTGACAGCTCTGATTTCTCCACATCTTCAACACTTGTCACTGTCTGCGTTCATTCCTCTTGCCTTTCGCTCTCACCTGTCCTGGCGGGCCTGAGTGGCGTCTGTCCTGTTGTGGATCTGTTTGCCTGTGACTCTTTTCTTTTCAGGCACTCATGGGTCAGTTACACGTTGTTCCAGAAGCATCCACCCAGATCGTTTGCCCATGTTGTGTTCCTCCCACGTGTGGCTGGCTGGATCCCTAGCCAAGTCTGCTGGTGGAAGGGTGAACGTGTCCGTGGCTTTCCTCCTGATGGCCTGCCTGTGTCCCCAGGTGGTGACAGGCTCAGGGCGCCAGGACGCTCAGAAGACAGACGTGGAGTACAGGAAGCTGTTCGACCTGGCGCTGCAGGGCCTGCAGCTGCTGTCCCAGTGGAGCGCGCACGTGATGGAAGTGGTAGGTGCGGGCTCTGGCTGTGTGCAGGAATTCAGGCAACCTCACGCACAGCCACCCCTGGTGGATACACATCAAGAACGTGGCTTAGGGATATATATATATATATATATATATATATATATATATTGTGTGTGTATGTGTGTGTGTTAATGTAGCTCATTAGGTCCAGAATGGATCATTCAATTTTTTATCTGTGGCCCAAGAAATAAGATTATGCATCCAGCCGGGCATGGTGGCGCATGCCTGTAAACCCAGCACTCAGGAGGCTGGGGCAGGCAGATCACTGCTGGCTTCAAGGCCAGCCTAAACTGTAGCAGCTCAAAAACAAAACAAAACAAAACAAAGATTGTGCATCCATATTGCTGTTGCTGAGGTGCCTTACTACCTTTTACTCCAGAGATATACATAAAAGTCTGCTTCTTTTAAAACACTGATAGAAGGGGAACAAGGGAGGGGGAGGAAGAAAGGAAAGAAGGGACAAGGAAAAAAGAAAATCGAAGGAGAAAATGGAAACAAAGGTTTTGTACCTAGGGGAGGGGAGGGAATGGAGAAAAACAGCAGCAAGATATCTCATGTGCTCATACAAATTTCCTACGGTGCATGTTACTATGTATCCCTAAGACGTACCAATGAATGTTTTCTAAAAAAAAAATCATTGCTAGAACTAAATTTATGCCATTGTGATGGTCTTTAATTCTCATTTTTATTTATTTTCTAATTCCCATTTTAAAAACAACAGCTCCACCTCTCAGTATCTTTTCTTTTCCTCCAGTACCGGGGATCAAAATCAGGACCTTGTACTTGCGAGGCAGGCACGGTGCCACTGAGCTAAATCCTTGGCCCTCTCTCAGTATCTTTTAATGTTAGTGAGATTGTGTCTGGTCCATCTAAGGATCAGAATAGCTGTGTGTCATACAAGTTTTTCCCTTTCGGTCAGATAAAAATTACCCAATGGGAAGATCACAGGAGCGTTTGAGAGGCAGATTCTTTTTGTTAATGGTGATGAGATGCCTAGAGTCTTCAATATCCAGCATGCGATATCCAGGCCTTGTACCTGGTGCTTTTCTTACACCTGCAGTTAGATGGCAGAGTGTTCTGCCCTTCTGGAGGTGGACCTGTGCTCCTGTCCACTTTCAGGCGGTAGCACATACGAGGAGGCCAGCCTGTCAGGGCCTGGCCTGTTGCTCGGTGGGGACGTTTCTCCTCTCTGTCCACCCAGTACTCCTGGAAGCTTGTGCACCCAACCGACAAGTACTCGAACAAGGACTGCCCTGACAACGCGGAGGAGTATGAGCGTGCCACCCGCTACAACTACACCAGTGAGGAGAAGTTCGCCCTGGTGGAGGTGAGTGCCTTGGCAGCTTCCTCGGGCACACCTGACGCTGGCCTCGCTCTGTTTTTCTTTCCAAAAGCAAAGGAAAAGCATGGACAGCCTGCGGCTCTGCCCAGTCCACTTCCTGACCATCGATTTGCCTCTTCTGGGCCCTTCATGTAGATGGGCCATGCAGTGCGTGGGCCTTGGTGATCTCCCTCTTTCACACAGTGCAATGTTTTCAGGGCTCAGACAGGCATCGGGTATTGTGTCCCTTTTGCTGCTGCATAATACTGCATTCCGTTTCTGGACATACTACATTTATTTATCCATCAGAGGGATGAACATTTGGACCGTTTCCATCTTTTCATTATTATTTTTTCTTTATGGCAGAGTAGTACTCCATTGTGTATAAATGGCACATTTTCTTCATCTGTTGATGAACATATAGGCTGCTTCTAAGATTTGGCTGTTATAAATTGTGCTGGTGTAAGTATGAGTATGCATGGATCACTGTAATACATCTTTTAACTCTTTCAGGAAGATTCCCAGAAGGGGACTAGCTGGGTCAAGTGGAATTTCTACTTTTAGGTTTTTTTGGAATCTTTATACTGATTTCCATAGTGATTGTATTAGTTCATATTCCCACCAATAATGTAGAAGGGTTCCTTTTTCTCTGCAGCTTCTCTAACGTTTGTTGTTATCCGATTTTTTGGTGATAGCTGTTCTTCCTAGAGTAAAGATGGAATCTCAGTGTTATTTTAATTTGCATTTCTCTGATGGCCAGTGATGTTGAACATTTTTTCATGTACTTATTGGCCATTTGTATTTTTTTTTTCTGAGAAGTGTCTGTTCATCGCACTTGCCCATTTTTTGATTGGTTTGGGGTGTTTGATTTGTTTGAGTTCTTTCTGTATTCTAGATATCAGTCCTCTGTCCAAGGAATAGCTAGCAAAATCTTTCTTCCCATCCTGTAGGCTGTCTCTTCACTCTTGGTTGTTTCCTTTGATGTGCAGAAGGTTTTTTTTTTTTTTTTTGGTACCGGGGATCAAACTTGGGTCCTTACCCTTTCGAGGCAGGTGGCAGAACCACTGAGCTAAATCCCCAGCCCAGAAGGTTTTTAATTTGATGTAATCCCATTCGTTGATTCTTAGTGTTACTGCTTGTACAACTGGAGTATCCTCTGTCCCCCAGCAGTGGTGCATGACAGTGTGGGTGGTGCTGCCAAGCAAAGAAGCCCCGCTGAGCCCTCGAGTCGGGGATCCCCTGGTGGCCAGCAGCAGCTACTCACACTCAGGCCCCAAGCACTGAAACAAGCAGTCTTAGGGGCCGGGGATGTGGCTCAGTGGTTCTGCTGCCTGCCTCGCAAGCGCAAGGTCCCGAGTTCGATCCCCGGTACCAATAAAGAAAACAAACAAGCAGTCTCCACTAACCACACTGCTAGCAGGAGCTGTCGGATCAGCCCGGCCAGCAGTGGCCCCAGGTCAGCAGTGGCAAACCTGTGGCACATGGGCCTCAGCGGGCCGTTGGTATCATTGAAAGCTCTAGAAGGTTCCCACCACTGCCGTAGGTTTAGGCACATAAGGAATGCTCTTATCAGACAGAACATTTTCACGGCTCAGAGCTTGGTTCCTTGTCACAAGCCAGGGGCCAGGCCTACAGATGGGCATTTCCTAGGAGCACAGGGATTGTGGGGCCTCGGACCTCCTGAGTTCACCCTTAGTACAGGAGCCTCTTTGCCTGTGGACATCTAATTGTCTTAGTACTGTTTATTGAAAAGATTGTCTTTCCCCATTGAGCTGTTGTGGTACTCTGCTGGGAACCACTAACTAACTGTAAGGCTGTTTCTGGTCTCTTCTGTACCAGTGGCCTTACAGCTATGCTATGGTAGTGTATTTGCATCCACTAGTATATGTGAACTCTGTGGCGATGCTGTTTTCATTCTAAACCTGGCAATCCGTGCCTTATTTCTTTTTTCTTACATTGATTTTTTTTTTTTCTTTTTTTCTTTTTTTTTTTTTGTACTGGGGATCGAACTCGGGACCTTGCACTTGTCAGGCAGGCAGCAGAACCACTGAGCTAAATCCCCGGCCTTATTTCTTTTTTCTTGATAAGTCAGTCATGCTGGGCATTTGTCTGCCTGCCTGCCTGTCTGTGTTTATTTAGGAGCTTTTGTCTTTTTTTTTTTGGTACTGGGGATTGAACTCGGGTCCTTGCGTTTGCGCAGCAGGCGGCGAAACCACTGAGCTAAATTCCCGGCCCTAGCAGCTTTTGTCTTTGTTATTCACTCTCAAGTATTACACCTGTCTGTTTTGCTAATTTTTTTTCTTTTAGATATTTCTTTCTACTTTTAGGGTATGTATTTTGATGATGTTTTTGTAAATTCATGATGAATATCAAATGATAATTCTCAGTCTTTTTTGTTTTCTCATTTATGCATCTAAGGCTCTGAATTCACCTTCAGCATGTCATTTCTTGCTTTCCATAAATTTGAATATAGAGTATTTTCATTGTTACTCAAGTGGGTTTTCCCCATTTGCTTTTTTTAAACAGGAATTTCCTTTTTCTTCTTTTTTTATTAGATAAGTAATAAAAAATCATCAGTTTCCAAAGTAAACACATTGAAAACCTAACTGTAGGGGCCAGGGATTTAGCTCCATGGTTCCGCTGCTTGCCCTGCAAGTGCAAGGTCTCCAGTTTGTTCCCTGGTACAAAAAAAAAAAAAAAAGAAAAAGAAAACCTAACTGTAGCCAGGTGTGTAGTGGATGCCTGTAATCCCAGCTCTCTGGGTGGCTGAGGCAGGAGGGTTACCAATCAAGCCCAGCCCGGGCAATTTAGCAACTTAGTGAGACCGTTTTTCAAAATTAAAAAACAAAACTGTAGGCTGGGAGGTATAGTGCATCGCAGAAGCTTGACTTGTTTGGATCTTGAGTTCATGCTTGTATAAAAACCAGTTATTGGGCCGGGGATTTAGCTCAGTGGTTCCGCCGCCTGCCTTGAAAGCGTAAGGTCCCGAATTCGATCCCCAGTACCAAAAACAAAAACAACAACAACAACAAAACCCAGTTATTACTAGAAGATTCCAATGAACCAACTTGTTTGGAAATGTTTCCTAAAGAGAAAAAGCTACGCCCTTGCCCAGGGTTTCTGATGTGCATGTATCACTGTAGACGTATTTATGATCTCCTAAGGCCCAATAACAAACCAAAACTTTCTCAAAAGGAGAGACCCTGCACAGGTGGTTTATCTTCATAGAAGCACTGCGGTGGAGGAGGAATGATCCTCATTCTGCAGACCTAACGGTTCAATTCCTGGTGCTGCCAGAAAAAAAAAAGGGGGAAGAAAAAGGAAACCAAGCTGTGGTATTAGGGAAGCGGGCTGCCTAGATCCCTTGTGGAACGGACTTTGAGCAGTTCGCTGCATCTTCTTCCAGGCTTTTGCACGCATGTTAATCCAACATACCATTTTTGTTTTAACAAGTGGGATTTGGGTGTAAACTCCCATATCTTCTTGTCTTCCAGTTACTCTGATATTTGCTCTCTTGGATCCTTTTGTTGATTGTGTTGTGTACTGGGGATTGAACCCAGGTCCTTCCCGTTGAGCTACATCCCAGCCCGTTTCTATTTTGAGACTGGGGCTCAGTAAGTAAGTAGGTTGCCCTTTGATCCTCCTGCCTCAGCCTCCCAGAGAGCTGGAAGAATTCTTTCCTTTTTTTTCTCCTTTTGGAGTCCTGGGAAGGGTGTGTCCCGGTGGATGAGGGTGTGTGTGGGTCAAAGCAGTCCTGCCCTCAAGTGCTCGTAGAACAATATGGAGCCCCTTGCTCTTCAGAGAACGGTGCCGGTGCCAGTGCCAGGTGGGAAGGGGAAGCCAGGGAGAACGGGCTGAGGCACTGAGAGATGGCCTCCAGGCACTGAAAGCTCCCGCCCCTGCCCCACTGAAAGCCCTCTCCCGCAGGTGATCGCCATGATCAAAGGCCTGCAGGTGCTGATGGGCAGGATGGAGAGTGTGTTCAACCACGCCATCCGGCACACGGTCTACGCCGCCCTGCAGGACTTCTCCCAGGTGACCCTCAGGGAGCCGCTGAGGCAGGCCATCAGGAAGAAGAAGAACGTCATCCAGAGGTCAGCCACTGCGCCCGCCTGCGCCCGCGCAGCTGGTCCGGGTTGTCCCGGTCGGTCCCTGGGTGCTGGGTACAGACAGCAGGAGAGCCCTGCTCTGGTGGTTACATCTGCACACCTGTGCCGAGCCCAGGCACCTGGCGGCTGCTCTTAAATCAACTTGGCAGCATGGAAGAGTTCAGGCTGGGGCGGGCGGGCGGGCGGGCAGGGCAGCTTCTGATCTCCTGACCTGCAGACTCGAGCCGCCCCTCTCCCTCGAATCCTCTTGAGAATCGCAGCTTTCTTTCTCCCCGCCTGCCCTAAACCTGACATAGAGCTGGGCAGGGACGCAGGCTTATCATCCCAGCTCCTTGGGGGCTGAGGCCCGAGAATTGGAACGTTAAGGCCAGCCCCCGCAAAGCAAAAACCAGCCCCAACGTGGATGCTGCAGAAACTCAGTCATGATCTTGAGCTTCTGTTTCTTCTTTTTTTTGGTACCGGGGATCGAACTCAGGTCCTTACGCTTGGGAGGCAGGAGGCGGAACCACTGAGCTAAATCTTTTTTTTCTCTTGATGTGAGGCTGTGTTTCAAGGCCATCCTGTAAAATGAAGCTTTGTGGATATATGGACGTGACTTACTTATTTAAGCCTTATAGTTTGCATATTTGACACCTAGCAGGGTAAAATTATTAGCATTAATGAACTTTTATACAGGTTTAGCATCCTAATCCCAAATCCTAATGTCTGAAATGCTACAAAATCCAAAACTTTTTGAGGGCTGACATGATGCCACAATGGAAAATTCCATCCCGCAAATTTATATACAATTTTTTTTTTTTCTTTCTTTCTTTTTTTTCGGTACTGGGGATTGAACTCGGGACCTTGTGCTTGCAAGGCAGGCACTGGAACCACTGAGCTAAATCCCCGGCTATATACAATTTTAACACACAAAATTATTTCAAGTGTTGTATATTACTTTCTCGCTGTGTATGTGAAACATAAATGAATTTCATGTACAGACATAAACCTATTCCAAGATAACTATGTATATGCAAATATTCCAAAACCTCCAAAAGCTGAAAACCAGAACACGCTGGCCCCGAACATTTCAGATGTGGACGCTCAGCCGCACTGTGATCCTAGGTTGCCATTGGTTGCGGGCTCCGTTGAGGATCGCTGCTGTCGTGCCCGTGGCGAGGCAGCTGTGTGGTCTGGACAGTCACAGATGCATGCACGGAGGGGCTGCCCGGCCTTGGTGGGGTGATCTTTCAGAGGGGATCTGTTGGGGCACACCAGGTATAGAGGACAAAGAACAGACCCCAGTCCTCGAGCCTGCGAAACATGGGCCCTAAGAGCTCCTTGGGTCTTAGTGGGAGATTCCCTCAGGTGATAGGACTAGCAAGGCACCTCTGGCCCTCAGGCGCCACCCAGGGGTCTCCGCACGGTGCCACCCTGTTGGGGACAGAGTGGTTCCCAGCCAGTCTGGGCGTGCCTGGGCTCCTTGATTCTGTGGGGGGCTTGGCCTTCCCTTGGGAACACAGGGCTCCGAGCCTCAAGAAGAAGCCCTGCCATCCATCCGGCTGGGCACTGAGGTCTCTCTGCCCTCCTCATGACTTGGGGCGGCCTGGAGACTGTTTTGGAAATGAGAACTGCCTCAGGGCTAACGGAAGCAAACTGCAGCTAAGTGAAGTCTTCTGAGAGCAGCCACGTTTCCAAAGTACTGTGATTGCTGCTGGCATGCTCGCTGCCTGCCAGGAGCTGTCTCCAGGCGGCGGCTGGGTGGGTGGAAGGGCTCTGTGGTAACTGGGCGGTGCTCTTCAGTGTCCTGCAGGCCATCAGGAAGACTGTGTGTGACTGGGAGACTGGACACGAGCCCTTCAATGACCCTGCTCTTCGGGGAGAGAAAGACCCCAAGAGTGGCTTCGACATTAAAGTGCCGCGCCGCGCCGTGGGACCCTCGAGCACGCAGGTCCTCACCCCCTGCCCTTTGCAAGGCCAGGTCCATGGGAGCGGGGGGCGTTAGGCATGAAGTCACCAGCGCAGGCACGTGCCATGCTGCCCACGTGACTGCCACGTGACCGGATGGTGACAGCCCCAAGTCTGCTCTGGCTTTGACTCAGGCGTGGGTGACCCCATTCCCACTCCGTCCCCCATGCAGTGGATGTCCAAGTGTGCATATTCACTGTTCCTGGACGCGTGTTTAAATGTGTGATTGTGACTTTATGTGAGTCTACAAATGAGCCTTCCTAAGATGAAGCGGAGAGGCCGAAACACTGCTTTCATGTGTCGTGGTCTTAGCTCCTCTTCCTGGTCTCTGTCCGTGTATCAGCCCACTCTGAAGTACTTCTCGGTCCTCATACCTGCTGTACTGTGTTCTCTGCTTTTCTGTGGGACCTGAGGCTTCCTGCTCATCTCTCCACGAAGGCTTTATAATCCCTTCTTTCCGTCTTCTCAAAAGTCACCAGCAAAGCACGTGGCTGGCTCTGGGCACCTTGGGCACTGGGGAGAAGGCACTCCGCCCTCCGTGGGGGATGGCCCTGGGGCGTGTGAGGAGCGTCCGCCCTCCTGGACTCACCGTGCATCTGTCCACGCGTCCCCTTCCAGGCATGTGCAGTGTGACTAACGCTTTTCCTACCTCTCCTTCCCTGTCTGTCCATGTCTAGCTCTACCTGGTGCGCACCATGGCCGAGTCCTTGAGCTCTGCCGAGCTGCTGAGGCAGCTCAAGTCTCTGGGCATGGAAAGGCTCTTGCATGTGGTAAACGCGTTTCTGAGGCAGTCGTACACCTATCCGCCTCTTTTAACCTTTGGTGGTAAGACACTTTGTTTTTCTTGTTGTTCATGGCACGGAGGTGAACTGCTCCTCTGCAAGTTGTTCTTTCCCCCAAACAGCAGCAGCTTGGCCACTTAGATGAGCGCCCAGGCCCCCCAGACCCTAGGACCGGCCGAGGGCCGCCTTGTGCTGGGCCGTGGGGCCTGAGGCTTAGCCCCCCGCAGGGGTCCCGGAGCAGTCCTCCTCCTGTGGTTTCTGAGTTTGGCATAACTAATGTACCATGTGTATTTTCTCCTCTGCAAATGTTTCCTTGGATAATGCAGCTTTACATGGTGAGAACCATGCTAGAGTCCCTCATTGCAGATAAAAGTGGTTCCAAGAAAACCCTGAGAAGTAGCCTTGAGGGGCCCACCATAATGGACATAGAAAAATTTCATCGAGAGTCATTCTTCTACACTCAATTGATAAATTTCAGTGGTAAGAGACAGTGCTGACCAGAGTCCGGCCTGGCATGCTCTAACACTGCTAACACCATCCAGAACGCTTCTGCCTGCCTCACGTCCCTGCCCCAGTCCCTCGCACCAGGCGGTGACGTCCTAACTGTTGTGGTGGCTGGGTGTCCCGAGGCTCCCTTGCTGTCCTCACCGTCCTTGGCCTCTGCCGCAGCCCCTGAGGATGTGGCCTTCACCAGGACAAGGACTGTGGGGCCTGGGCTGGCCTAGCAGTGTCAACACAATGTCTCCCAGCCCATGGGCTTCGGGAACACAGCAAGCGCACCCTGTCACCTGGGCGGAGAGCCAGGCTTTGGCAAACGGCAGAAGTGGCCCTGTGGGCAGCTATGTGGAAAGGCGCGTGGCCTGAGCCAGGCGGGTCCTGCTTGGTGACGCCCAGCCGTCTGGCTTGGGTTGAGGGGGGCTGCTCTGGGGGTCCCCTGTGGCCTCTGAGCCATCCCCACCCACTTCTCTGTCAGAGCAGGAGGCTTCTCTGACTCGGCCCAGGGGTCCTGAAGGTCTCAGAATAAAACGCATTTGCCCTTGGCCCCATGAAAGGGGAGAAATTTGTTTTTTAATCTGTCTAGTTTTGCATTAATCAGAACTCCCCTGAGTGTCCATGCAACGTTGAAGTCCTGAATGCTGATTTTTTCCCGGGGATTGAACTCATGTCCTCGCACTTACCAGGCAGGCACGGCACCACTGAGCTGCATCCCTGGCTTGAACACTATTTTTTATCCTAAGTAAAAGCAGGTACAGGTTGAGTATCCCTTATCTGAAATGCTTAGAGAAAAAATGTTTTGCATTATAGATATTTTTCTTTGGGTTTTGGAGTATTTGCATAGCATAATGAAAGATCTTGGGATGGGATACAAATGTAAGAAGGAAATCCATTCTGCAGCTCTACCGAGATACACTTTACAGTGTTAAGTCCACTTAAAGTTTGCAGCTCGGTGGCTTTTCTTGTACATGAGCCACTGGCTGCCGCAGCATCGCCACAGCCTAGCTTCTGAGTGTTCCAGAACAGCCTCAGGGGCTCTACATGCACCTGTGACCATGGTCTGAGGTGGCTGCTGTGTGTGGCGTGTGATGGCCTTTCAGTCAGTGTTTCCTTTTCTGTTTTGTTTTTTGAGACAGGGTCTCCCTGTGTAGTTCAGGCTGGCCTTCAGCCCACTGTATAGCCCAGGCTGCCCTTGAACTTGTGGCGTTCTTCCTGCCTCAGCCTCCTAAGCGTACCTGGCAGTGACAGGTGATTCTGACCGTGCCCCCGTAGATTGTCACCTGTTGATGTCCTAATGGTCTTGGCTTGTGTAAGCGCAGCTGCAGTCACCTCACGGTGCCTTCCCTGGAGTGTGGGCCTGTCGTCCAGCGCACCCGGTTTCTGGAGCACCTGCGTTGTGATGCCGACCATCCTGTGAGGTCGGGCATGTGATACTCGAGTCGCAGCATCCTGTCGGTGCGCAGGAGGCTTCAAGTCTTGGCGTGCTTTGGAACTGTGATTTTCACATGAGGAATGCTCAACCTGTAGTCCCGTTTTCACTTCCCTGATCCTCCCGAGCGAGGCTGGCCAGGTCCCTGTGGCAGGAGGTGCTGCCTGCTCAGAGTGCGCGGGGCCAGCTGCTGCCTCTGCCGCCGCACCTCTGCTGGGCTGTGCGGGGAGGCTCCCGGTAGTCCTTCCTGCTTATGTCCCTGCTGTGTGTGTCTGGGCTGAGTGTGGAGCTGCTGGCACCCCACACTCAGCCCTCTCGTGTCATCTCTGCTGAATCTTTTTCCACACATGGAAGATAAAACGGTGTTCTTTGAATCCTTCAAGAAACTCTGCAGCAGTGCTGTGACCTTTCCCAGCTGTGGTTCCGGGAGTTTTTCCTGGAACTGACCATGGGCAGGAGGATCCAGTTTCCCATCGAGATGTCCATGCCCTGGATCCTGACCGACCACATCCTGGAGACTAAGGAGGCCTCGATGATGGAGTACGTGTTGGGAGGCCGCCTCTCAGGCTCTGTGGTGACCCCGGGTCCTCAGGCCTGTGGGCGCAGGGGTGGAGGAGCCAGGACTGTTCTCAGCGTTCACTGGGAATCACGCTCCCCGGAGTGAACTGTAGGGATGAGCACAGGGAACCTGTTTCTTGGCTTCCGACTGAAAGCAGGCGCTCAGGCAGGCGACCCGGGCAGGCTGTGGTTGGAGGCTGGATCAGGCAGGTGCTCCATCCAACACCCCGTTCGGCCTGGTCCCTCGGGCGGCGCAGCCTCTGATGCAGAGAAATTGAGAAAAGAAGCATCTATGGATCAGCTTTGTTTTGGGGGTCAGGATTCTGAGTCAGGGGTGTAGAATCTGTCTTTTAAATGATGGCTTCCATGGGCAGCAAAGTTCAGACGTCGGGTGCTGTGAGAACAACTGAGGACCCCTCAGTGGGTCAGTTCCTTACAAGTTAGCCCACGGAGGATGCCGGTGCAACCGAGTGTGGTCAGCACGCTTGCCTTCCACTCCGCGGTGCCATCCCTCTGCTCCCCTGGCTTCTCCCGTGGCCTCTGGCTGCTGCCGGTCCAGACATAAGTGAGAGGGTGGGCTCCTGGCCGTGACCCAGTACGACAAAGACTGTCACGCAATCTTCTTTTTAACTATAGTTCATTAAAATAAGAAAACAGGGCTGGGGGTTTAGCTCAGTGGCGCCACGCCTGCCTCTTAAGCACGAGGTCCTAAGTTCGATCCCCAGTACCAAAAAAGAAGTAACTTCTCATTTTTTCAAGTTCACTTTTTAAAATGGGTGTATAATAGTTGTTCGTGTTTGTGGCTGTCTCAGCACATGTATATGTTAGGCAGTGATCGAATCAGGGTCAGCCATCATATCCATCACCTTTCATCCTCTGTGGTGAGACCAGTCAGAAGGCCCCTCTTCTGGCTGTGAGGGGTTTCTGTCAGCTGTGTAGGTTTTCTGTTTTGTTGCGGTGCTGGGGATTAGATCCCGGGCCTGATGTGTGCGAAATATGTACCCTCAGTGAGCACACCCGCCCCGCCAGCTGTTCTGGAGCATCCCTTCCGCTGTCGTTAATTCGGGCATTCTAGGCCAGACTAGATCCCCCAGACTTACTTCTGCTGTGTAAAATGCACCATGCCGCTGCAGACAGGGAGCGGGCGTCGAGGTGGGCGTGCCCTGCCCTGGGTAGGCCTGGTGGGCCGAGGGGCTCCGAGTGACAGCGCCCCCTCCACAGGTACGTGCTCTACTCCCTGGACCTGTACAACGACAGCGCCCACTATGCGCTCACCAGGTTCAACAAGCAGTTTCTCTACGATGAGATCGAGGCAGAGGTGAGGGCTCGGCAGCTGCATCCCGCCGCATCTCCTCCCGTTGAGAGTCCTTTCTCTGAGTGCTAGGGAATGAAGCCTTTAACACTGTGGGCGGTGCGGACCCTGAGCAGGCCCTGCCCTACGCTGCTTCCACCCGGCCCCGGTTGGCGCGACGTGGGCTGCGTGTCTTCCCCAGCACGCGCAGCTCCCCTGCCCACAGAGGCTCTCCGGTAGACGTGTGCTCTTCGCCTCCAGCCAAGCCCCCTTTCATTGCCTCAGTTTTTTTGTGCTTGGTTATTTTAAATAGCACTTTGCCGAACTCACAACGTGTACTTTTTTACTTGCATCTGATATTTCTGGAGGACACATTCCCACAAGGAGCCTTACAGGCCCAGGGACACATCGCTCAGGAGGCCAGTCTTGCTCTCTGGCTTAAATTCGAGGGCACCCGGCCTAGACAAACTGCTTCCTGCGTCGGGACGTCCTCTGCCTCCTCACAGAGACCACGGGCAGTTTCTTCAGGGAGAAGTCGTGGTCGCCACTAGTGCAGGGTGGCTGAGGGCTACATTTCTTGTGAGTAGGAGGCTCCACCAGCCAGGCTGCAGGTGCTGGGCCCACAGGGCTGCAGCATGCTTTCGGGGGAAGGTGCTAGCCTCCTCTGAAGCAAAGGTACAGGTCTGAGGCTTTTCCTGGGTGACCTTGGGCCTAGTGCTCCCAGCCCTGCTCCAGGGAAGCCTGGCAATGCTCTCGGACAGCCGCCCCAGTGGGGACCCAAAGCCCCTCAGAGCAGCTGGCAGGGAGACTTCTTCATGTCCCTCTGCATGTGTGAGGACAGGGTGCTCTGGTCGCTCAGCCAGGGGTCAGTGCTAGTACAGTTTTCATGGTGGACAGTGTCATTCCTGGCTACACTTCAGTTTATTTAATGTGCTAATGTCTGACAATACAATTCATTGTATTTTCTCTTCTAATAAGAGGCTCAATTAATTGCCTTTTGAGTGTTATTTGGTATTGCTTTAGGGAATTGAAATCTTACATGTGCTTTCTTTCTCTTCAGGTGAATCTGTGTTTTGACCAGTTTGTTTATAAGCTTGCAGACCAGATATTTGCATATTATAAGGTTATGGCTGGAAGGTGAGTGTCTGCTTTGTGATTCCGATACTAACTCTTGTGTAATTTGGTCTGAAGTTTCCATTAAAGTTCATAGTGTGTGAAAAATATCCAGTCTTCTCTCTGTACCAGTTTGCTTCTTGATAAACGGTTACGATCGGAATGCAAGAACCAGGGAGCCACCATCCACCTGCCGCCGTCCAACCGCTACGAGACGCTGCTGAAGCAGAGGCACATTCAGGTGAGCTGGCTGCAGCCAGTGCTGGCAATGCGGGGTTTGTCTTATGGCTTTTTTTTCCAGTACTGGTGACTGAAGCCAGAGTTTTTTGTTTGCTTTTTGATAAGCCGGAGCCTTGCAGTGTTGTCCAGGTGGGTGTCAAACTCTTGGCTGCGGTGACCCTCCCGCCTCAGCCTCCTCACGATGGGCATACACGTCTGCACCCTGCTGAAAACCTTCACCTTTTAAAGACAGTATCTATGGGATAACTCAGATACAGAGGCAGACTTGCAGCTGTCTGTCCAGGCTCTGCCTGGGCTCCAGGAAGCAGGCATACTGAAGGGGTCGGGCTTTCTCCAGGACCCCAAAACCCGGAGCTCAGAATGAAGGGCAAAAACACTGGCAGCCAGAGTGTCAGGGATGAGCTCCTCCTGGCCAGATCGAAGAATTAAAGGCAGACATGCTTGGGTTGTTTTCTAAACAAACACCATACGGTAATGTATACCATAAAGCAGCACTGTGGTCAACTGCAGACTGTCTTTACCACAGGGCCCACCTGAGCCCAGGTGTGGGTCAGTGGTGGAGCGTTTGCTTAGCTAGCATTTGTGAGGCCCTGGGTTCAATTCCCAACATCACAAGCAAAGGAGAGGGGGTCCCCGGTGGTGTCATAGCCATCCTAGCTCATGTATCTTCGGTGTTGCACAACAGCAAAATCAGCTAAGTGTGCATTGTTTTTAAGTGATGTGTGACTCTATTTACATAGAAAAATATGTAGAACTGAAGGGAAAATTCCACTTAATCCCACTGTCTATGGACAGGGAACCACTGTGGACGTTTTGGGACATTTCTCACAAGGGCTTTGCTGTATTTTTATGTTGTTTAATGATATTGAGCTACATGCATTCTTAGGACCTGAAAGAGATGGGAGAGTTTTCTCTCACTTAGAGCATAACACCCATGAAGCGCAGACATGCCTAGGGCCTCCTCGTGCTAAGAGCCAGGTCGAGACAGGTCACACAAGTTACAGTTGGAAGGCCTGGCCTTCTGGGGGCTCTGGCGGCTTGGGGTTTCTGCCTGTGAGATCAGGGGTTAAATTCAATGCAGAGGATTCTACAGAAGTCGTTCTTAAGGCTTTGACTTGCAGAATTTCAATTCCAGAAAAGTAGGATGTTTGGTTTTGACACCTGTGTATACAATTTCATATAAAATATTTCTAACATCCTCCTATAAATGGACAATCCTGTTTGTTTATATTTTGTCCTATCTTTTGAAGCAGTTGCTAGGGGAATATTTTGGTGGTTGTATGTTTGCTTTGTGCTCCTAAGATCGTCACGTTTATTGCTCTCCATGATGTCCCCACCCTCTGCTTCCCCAGCTCCTGGGCAGGTCGATAGACCTCAACCGCCTGATCACACAGCGCGTGTCAGCAGCCATGTATAAGTCCCTGGAACTGGCGATTGGACGATTTGAAAGTGAAGACTTGACATCAATAGTTGTAAGTACTTGAAGTAATTTTACTTTCATCTTATTGGTAAATTGAACTAATAGTAGGTCCAGTTTTTGTGCAGATAATAGAAAACAGACACCAATTGAACTTGCCCTATCTTGAGTATCTTTTTTAGCACCTTCTCTTAGGATTTGCAACTTAGACTGACTTTAGAGAGTAAATAATCCTAGTCTCGAATGAGTTGCACCTAAGGTGAAAGATAGCACACTACTTAATTCAGTAACATGCTTATATCTTAGTAATAATGAACTAGTCGACGTTTTTTAACTCTTCATTATAATTATCACAGAAAGATACGTGACGTTTGTCAGCTTTTCACCACTAACAAAATACCTGAGAAAACAGTTTGGAGGAGAGGTTTGTTTCGGCTCCCGGTCCCAGAGGCTTCCGCCTGTGGCCGCTGGGCTTTGTTGTGTCTGGGCCGTGGTGAGGTACGGCATCCTGGCCGAGGACATGGCAGAGGAAAGTATCACCTTGTGGCAGCCAGAAGTAGAGACAGCTGGGGAGGAAGGGGCCGGGGACAAGAACAGGTCCCGCACCCCTGACCCACTCCCACTCCCTGTTACTAGGCCCTATCCCACGTCCCCTTCACTCCCCGGCAATGCGTCAAGCCACAAGCGCGACCGCGGTGAAGCCACTCAGGAAGCTGCAGCCCTCCTGCCCAGGCCCTTTCCCGGCACCCCACCCTGCACGGGGACCACATCTTCGACATAGGATCCTTGGGGACCACTTCACATCCAAGCTGTCCAATGCAAATGTTCAGAAGTGAGCCCAGCTTGATAAAATGTATCTAAAGAAAGGACGGCTCCTTCGTGACCCTAAATGCTTCTAAAGAGCCCCCGCCTCAGTACCACTGCATGTGAAAATGAAGCCTCAGCATCAGCCTTCCTGGGAACAAATCACATTGACCATATCAGGGGCCACCTTCTTCCTCGAAGCATAGATGAACTCCTCTCACTTAACCGTTCAGCCACAGGTAAGGGTCATGGTGCAGTACCACAAGATGGGAGAATGGAAGTGCACAGTGACATCCCTGTGGACCAGCAAAGAGGGTTTGGACGGTGGCCTGGAAACTCAGGAAAGCCATAACCTAATCTTTCAGAATGAGCTAAAAGTGATTAAGAAAGTGGCAGCTGCAGCCAGGCTTGGTGGTCACACTCGGGATCCCAGGTACTTGGGAAGCTGAGGCAGGAGGACTGCAAGTTTGAGGCCAGCCTGTGCTCCTTCACGAGATCTTGTCTCAAAATAATATGAAAGAGGGAGAAGGGATAGGCTTGTAGCTCAGTGGCAAAGAGCTTGTGAGGTTCAATTCCCTGCACTGAAGATAAGAAGTGTAGTTGCTATGAAAGAACAGCACGAATCAAAAATTTTAAGAATCCAGAGATAAGGTGGAGACAAAGTTTTGAAAAGAGATGATGGAACTCATAAAAGATTTTAAAACAAATCATTTCAGAAATGAAAATTGCACCAGAAAGCACACAATGAATAATGACTCTAGAGATATGAAGGAAAGAAGAGATTTTTTTTTTTTTGGTACTGGGGATCAAACTTGGGGCCTTGAGCTAGCGCAGGAGGCGCCAGAACTACTGAGCTAAATCCCCAGCCCCAAGAAGAAGACTTTTAAAAGTCAGACTGCTAAGGCAAAGAAAAAGGATCTGAGAGGAAATGGTGTAGAAGATGATGAAGATCCAGTGTGCATTTCATAGGGATCTCAACAGAACAAAGATTAAAACTTTTATTTCAAGACAACATTGATAAAATAGAAGACCACTTCAAAGTACGACGGTCCCCAAGTTAGAGTGAGTTAACTTGCCGTCCGTTTTCTGACTTCAGGATGGTGCAGAAATGTGCTCACGCCTCCTTTCTGTCCCACACTGCAGTGCAGTGGGCAGAGGTTTCCTGCGGTGGTCGCCCTCCCTGCGAGGTGCAGCAGCTTTGCATTGTCTGTGGGCTGCTGTGAGCACCCGAGCCTTCCAGGCCGCTGGGCTGCACCGTGAGGTTTGAGGGGTTGGGTGTCGTGAGCGCAGGTTTTCCACTTAGACCTCATCTACGTACAGTGTGCCCGCACCTGAACCCACACCTGGGCAAACGGACTCGCATGGCCAGCATCAAGAACTGCTGCAGTAAAGTATTAGACTTCAAGGAGAGGAAAAAATCCTTTGCCGGAGCAGAGGCATCAGGGAGGGGCAATCTAATTATCCTCAGACCTTTGCCAGCACTCAAGGAACCCAGTGTGAATCACAGACTTTGTGGCCAGCCACATCGACCTCCCAAGCATAAGGCCGCAGCAGCCGGGAATGAGCACGCCAGAACGCCAGGGCAGTGGCTCGGGACCTTGGACAGCTGAGCCCTGGTCAGGAACAGGAACGCACCAGCACCTGCCTGCCTCGAGGCGGCTGTGTAGGGGAAAGTGCTCTTCAGGTTCCACTCAGTAGGCTGAGACTCAACCCGACAGCCTTCTCTCTCTCTTTTTTTTGGTACCAGGGATGGAACTCAGGACCTTGTGCTTTCAAGGCAGGCAGTGGCACCAGGAAGCTAAGTCCCGAGCCCAGCCTTCTCTTGACAAGTGTAATTTGCAACAGGACCATGTATTTTAATAATTAGCCAAGTATGATTTTGATTAAAATTACTGTTCGAGCTTTGACCCAGACCAGCAATTACAATAGAAAGGTAATGCAAGCCACATACGTAGTTTACTCAAAATTACAATAGAAAAGGAAAGAGAACTAGGAGAAAGTATTTATAATGATGTGTTATTTACCTATGATAATTTATTGATTAGGCACAGTAAGATGAGCAATAACAATTAATAATAGAATAATGCTCTATAATAAAAGTTGCTGGAAACTCATGCACCGTTTATTTCTGGGATGTCCACTTACTATTTTGGGCTGTGATTACCGCGTGGCTGAAACCTTGGAAAGTGAGCTGTGGTGCGCTCGGCTGTAAACGTGAGCGTGAGCGTTCAGAGGCCATGGTGCACATGCCTGTCGGCCCTGGCACCCGGCCCGTGCTTTTTAGGGGCAATGAAGCAGGGCCTTGTGCATTCTCGGCAAGTGCTCTGGTGCTGAGCGACACCCAGGCCGGGTCTGTGCTTCTGAACAGCTCCCGGCACATTGTTGCGACGTGACTCAGGGCAGACCCCTGAGCTGAGCAGGTGCGGTGCCAGCCCCCTCGTGCGGCGGGGTGGGACGAGGACAGGGAGTGGTTTGCCTGTTATGAAGTGGTGCTGGTAGGAGGGGTGACACAGCCCTGTGGATGCTGCTCTGTGGCGCGCCTGGAGGGTAGGAGGTGACCACACGGAGGGCAGGTAGTAGCTGTAGCCTGTGGGCACCCTCCAGACAGGGCTGTGGGGGCCCTGCTGTGTTCTTGGCCACTGGCCACTCCTTGCTGTGTGCTGGTCCTCTCACACCGTCTCTGTGACCCCGTAGGAGCTGGATGGCCTCTTGGAGATCAACCGTATGACCCACAAGCTGCTGAGTAGGTACCTGACGCTGGACAGCTTCGACGCCATGTTTCGGGAAGCCAACCACAACGTGTCGGCACCCTATGGGAGAATCACCCTCCACGTCTTCTGGGAGCTCAACTACGACTTCCTGCCCAACTACTGCTACAATGGTTCCACCAACCGGTGAGCGTGCTGCGCTGCACAACGCACCTGCACCCCTGCACCCAGAGCCTGGGCAGGCATCTTGGGGCTGCTTCACCCGGCTTCCACTCACCTTCTCCCTGCCTCCCTTTCTTCCCCAGTATTTCTCACGCCCTCCCCATTCGTCCCACTTGCCAGTGCAGCCCTGACTACCATCAGGCGGTGGCCCTGGCTCTGCATGTGGACACTGGGGCTGGGCCAGGCCCAGGCTTTGGCTGTGGCTTTGACTCCACCGTGGGGTGCACATTGGGAATGGCTCCTGGGACTGACTTCTGGACAATGGGCTTGCGTTTCCAGCCTGGAAAGGTTGGTGGGGTCCCTTAGCTGGCCTCCCACCCCCTGCCATTTTGCTGCTGTGTCAAACAGGAAGTGGCTAGAGTGAGGGCCGGGATGGTGGACAGCAGCAGCGGCCCAAGTGCGGGACACGACTGGGGTGCCATGGAGCGGGCTGTCTGGCCAAGGGTGCATCGCTGTGCCCCAGGATGGGCTCAGTGCTGTCAGCGCACGCCCATGTGTGAGCCACAGCAGGTTTTCCTGTAGAAACACCCGGGGGACAGGGTCACCTCCTGGCTGAACCCCACCCAGAGTAGAAGTGCCGTGTTTGCCTGTGTTTGCCCGTGTACGTGTGCACGCCCTGGGGTTGTTGGCCTTCACATGGGGAAGTGGGTCTGGGGTGGTATGTGAGCTTTTGAATGCCCTTTGCCACACAGCCCTCCTGAGAGCCCCAGGGCTGGTGCCCGTCCCGCGCAGAGGCAGTGGGCACAGGCCTGTCCTCTGGAGCTGCAGGCTGAGGAGCCAATGAGCTTCCGTAGCACGGGAGGCTTTGGGGCCTGGCCTGGCTGTGCACAGTCCCTGAAACCGATGTGGAGATGATTCGTCCCTACTTAACTTTCCTTTAAGGCGCCTATTTTTCTGAAATGTACTAAGATGTTATGTAGTCTGAACTAGTTGAAAATTCTTTGTATTATTCAAATAATGCTGCATGATTATAGTCAGATTAGAAATCAGAGATACATAGTTAAGTCCCCAGAGGTTTCCCTGGTAAAATGTCTTTCTCCTAGAGTTCTTAGTATGCAGGTCGCCTTCCGTATCCACAGATTCAACCAGTCATGGGTCAAAGATATTTGAAAAAAATTACATCTGTACCAAATGTGCACAGACAGTTCTTGTCATCATTGCTAAGGGCAAGTACAGTTCTCCACATGTTGCGTTTACGTGTGAGATACTGTAAAGCACCCGGGTGGAGTTGCGGTCTGCAGGAGGATGTGCCTACCTGGGTTCTATGCACGCATGACATCATTTAACGAAAGAAACTTGAGTGCCCCAGGAGTTGGCACCTGCAGGGACGCCAAGGGTGGCTGTGTAGTTGGACACACAGATGCACGTGTGCCACGACAGGAAGGCTGTCAGGCATGCTGCTGTCACGTGAGGGTCAGTCCAGAACTGCTTCTGCTGCTCTGAGGGTACTCCAGTGCCCTGGCCAGTGCTCTCAGGTCGCCCTTCATTTGGTTGTCACTGTGGTCCCCCAGGGCGGAGGGGGAGGAGGCAGCAGTCTGCTGCTCCTGTTGCTCCTGAGCCTTCTGGGTGAAAAACGTTTGCTGCTCCCTGGGGTGCTTTGGTCCCTGGTTCTGACGTAGAAAGGGCCTGTCCTTGGCCCTGTGCTTCCTGCTGTCCCTGTGGCTGTTCCGAGTCTGTGGCCACTTCCCGGGACAGCAGCCCCTTCTGCCAGGGGCCTCTCCCGGGCGCAGAGCTGGCCTCTGTAGGGAGGTCTCCTTCTGCAGGTGTCCCCCGCTGTCACATGCGGCTTTGGCAGAGCTGTCGTGTGCAGTGGCAGAATGGACACCGCCCAGCCCTCAGCGCAGCGTCCTGACCTTTCCTCACCTGTCTTGCACTCATGACGCTCTCTCTGAGGGACAGCGCGTCTCGAGGTTGGGGACTCTTCTGACTGCGTGTGTGAGGGACCCGTGCAGCAGGCTCCAGCCACGTCCAGCTGCCTGGGCACCACACGGGACTGAGATGTGTCCAGGGCACCATGGTCCCCAAGCATGCTCCCCCAGAGGCTGGGATATTCCCGTGTCCCATGGCGGAGACACCACTGATGTCCTGATCAGCAGCGGCGCTTGGTGGGCTCCTCCACATTCCCACGGGGGCAGGTGAGGCCCCTGTCCTGGGGTGGCCCTGTGACCCTGGACGTGCCTGGAGACAGACGGGCAGGCAGCTGCGTGGCAAGACTGCTGTGCTTCGTAGGTGCTGAGCAGTGTCCCTGCCGCCCGCCCAGTGCCGGGACTGCTGCCCTCGGCCCCCTCAGTGCAGAGGCCATCTCTAGACAGTGGCAGAGGCGCCCCAGGTTGAGAGCCCTGCTCAGCAGTGGGGGCACACCCTGCCATCCTGGAGGGTGGCCACCTGCTTTGGCATCCTGAGCCTGTGGTGAGGTGCAGCCGACCTCAGCCCTTCCGTTCACGTCTGTACCTACACCCATCACAGCATCCCAAAGGGCTGCCGGGGCTCAGTGACCTCTCACTGCGTCTGAGTGTTGTCCCCATGTGCTGAGCCTCCGGAGCAGCGTCCTCTCTCTCTGTGGCCAGGCTTGGTCCTGCTGGGCAGTCAGCATGCAGCGGCTGTGGTTCCTGATGGCCTGGGTTGTTGCTGGTGAGCTCTGGCTTACCTGGGTGGCTTTCACCCACATTCATGCTGACACTTTTTACAAGTCCTCCCCTAGGGTCTTTAAAGTTCCATTATCTGGGGCTGGGTTTTAGCTCAGTGGCACTGCGCCTGCCTCGAAAGTGCGAGGTCCTGAGTTCAATCCCTGGAAAGAAAGAAAAAGAAAAGAAGGAAGGGAAGGAAGGGAAGAAAGGGAAGAAAGGAAGAAAATTCCATTATCTGGAAAGGGCCTTGGAAAACAGACTTTTATAGCTCTAAGCTGTGTATTGACTCCAGGCCTGTGAATTTTCTGAGAACCTCTTGGGACAAGACAGAACCTTGCTGTTGTTTGGCACATGCACCCTCTGCTTTCCATTAGCACACAGTGCCTGTGGCTCTGGGGTGGCCTGTGACTCACTGATGACGTGTGGCAGAGCTGCACAGTGGGATTTGCTTGGGGGTCAGCCAGGCTCTGGCTAGTGGACAGCCACAGGAGGGGTGTCCCTGGGGAGGCGTCAGGCCCCAATACTGATCCCTGGCTAGGGGCTGGCTCTAGTGTGCTCACTGTTGAGGTACCATTTGTCATTTGAGCTTTGTAAGTAATCTGTAGGGAATAATCTGAGACCATAAAGAAGGTGTGCTTGTTGAAACTGACTGACTGGTTTTAGCATCTGTGAGTGATTCTTACCTGAATCAAGTGTCACTGGTGATTGAACAGCAGTGAGTTTGTTTTTTGAGATAGGGTCTCACTGTATATTCCAGACTGGCCTTAAGTTCACTGTGTAGCCCAGGCTCACCTCATACTCATGGTGATCCTCCTGCCTCAGCCTCCTGTGTGCTGGGATTACAGGTGTGCACCACCATGCTTGGATCTCTTTTTTTTTTTGTAATTTTTTTCTTAGTCCATGTTTGAAATACATAATGAGTCCATTATCTGGTGGGGAGTGGATACATGAACATATTTAATTCTTCTTACCTCCCCTTCCCTTTATTTGCACTTCTCCCATCTCCGGATCCTCTTCCCGTTTGCAAAGACCTATCTCCCTGTTTCCTGTCACTGTCTGATTTTGAATGGCAGCGAGTCCCTAACTCTTTATTCCCCCTAGATACCTGTCGGCATCTGCCGTTCATGTTTACACTTTTGTCTGCTTATTGGCGGTAAGGATCAGGTTCCAGCTCAGGGTCAGGACCGCCTTCATAGGTTCTGTAATTCACGTCTGCCTCGCTCTGCGCAGCAGGGCCCTTAGATGGCTCCCACGTCCTCCTCGGCATCTGCTCCACTCTGTGAGCCCTGCCCTGCTTTCTGCACCACAAGACGTTCCAGGCTCATCTTGGACTTTTCCCGCTCGGTCCTTGCCAGCTGTCATTTCCGCATGGCTCTTGTGGTGGATGACATTTAAAGTGCTAAGTGCAAACCTCCTCCCTCTGTCCCCTCCTCTCCTCTCCTGGCAGGGTTTCTGTAAGGCACCGAGTTGCCCAGGGTGGCGTAGAACTCACAGTCCTCCCTCAGCCTCCCAAGTGCTAGGATCATAGCCTGGCACCAGCACACCTGGCTTCCCTGCCTTTATATTTCTTCTCTTTTTTTTTTTTTTTTGTACTGGGGATCGAACTCAGGACCTTGCACTTTCGAGGCAGGCGCGGTGCCACTGAGCTACATCCTCGGCCCTTCGTGCCTTTATGTTTAAAGAAAGCCTCTGAGCTAAAAGTGCTTGCTGGGCCGGGTATGTAGCTCAGTGGTTTTGTTGCCTGTTGTGCAAGCGCAAGGACCGGAGTTCAATCCCCGGTACCAAAAAAAAAAAAAAAAAGTGCTTGCCAACTTTGCCGTTTCTGCTTGAAAATGTAATCATTCCATTTAAACTGCCCTTGATCCGTGATCAGGATGCAAGTTCTGGACAAAGTTGGTCATAATGCTGTGGTTTGCGTCTTGCCTGCCGCCCACAGCGGTGATGAGAACACTGCATGTCCTGGTCCCGTCGGAGAGGAAGGGCTGTCGGGCTGTCCCCCTGGTGTGGAAGCCAGCAGGGCAGTGAGCAGCGGTTGCTCCCAGCTATCGTGGGACTGTTCGGCTCGAGCTGGCCCAGTGCCCACAGCTCGCTTGGCCTCCTGCTGGCGGGAGACCGGGACTGTGTGTTGAGGCACAGGGCTCTCGCTGTGGCTCCTGAACTGTGCAGTTTCCGTGTTTCAGAGTCTGGGGAGTCCATGCGTGGTTCTTGGTTGACGGCAGTTTGATGATTATATCGGATAGCTGGGGAAGATTTAACAGTGGGTGATAGGGAAATTCTGAATTTAAAGCGCCAACACTAAAGTTAGTCTTCTCTCTTCTTGTTTAGGTTTGTTCGGACAGTATTGCCATTTTCCCAGGAATTCCAAAGAGATAAACAACCTAATGCACAACCCCAGTATTTACATGGATCCAAGGTAGGTTCTTTCGTGTTTGATTTTTTGTGTATATATTCAATATTCTTCTATATCATGATTTTTAAGTTCATAATGAAACATATATATATATTTTTGAGGGTACCAGGGATCAAACTGAGGACCTTGCGTTTGTGAGGCAGGCAGCAGAACCATTGAGCTAAATCCCCAGCCCCTGAAACATATTTTGAAATTTAATTTTTTAAATTTTGGGCAACTCAGTGTCGTCCATGCTGATCTCAAACTCCTGATCTTAAGTGGTCCTCCTGCCTCTGCCTCCTCAGTAGCTGGGATTACATACATGTGCCATTGGGCTGGCTTGAAATTTAAGTCAGTATTGTGCCATGTAGAAGGTATATTTTTCTTCCACTTCATGAACAGTTTTCTGAAAGGTGGCAGTAATCTAAAATAGAAACTAGCTGGGCATGGTGACTTGTGCCTGTAGTCCCAGCTACTGAGGAGCTGAGGCAGGAGGATGCTTCATCCCAGGAGTTTAGGCCAGCCTGGGCCATACAATGAGCCTGGTCTCAAAAAGAAAAGACCGAAGAGAGAAAGGGAAGGAGGGGGAGACAACTCAGATGATGATTACCTGGAACTGGTTCACGGTGGGAGCGCAGCTCTGGCTGTAGTAGATCCTGGAGTCCACTCTCATTCCTGCCGTTAAAATACGCGAGCCTGCAGGGAGGCTGGAAGGTTTAAACATCAAGCTAAGAAATGCACGAGAGTCCTGGGAGCAGTGCCCAAAGGCCAGGGTGCTGTGGGCGGCACATGCAGGGCCCTGACTTCCTGAGGTGCCGGCAGCCTCCCTGGGGAGGGGCAGAGCCCTGCTTCTGTGCCTGAGGGGACACGGATGCCCACGGGTGTGCGTTAAGGGTTAGTGTTCGTGGATTCAGCCAACAGGGGCCAAAAATTGTTAGGAAAAAACCCATCTGGACCGAACATACAGACATTCCTGCCTGTCATTACTCCCTAAACAACACAGTCTAACAACATACCCGAAGTTACGTGCTAGAGTTGCAAGTCACCAGGGAGGATCCAGTCCATGGGAGGGCATGGGCAGGCAACATGGAAACACTGCACTGTTTATAGATTCTGGTCCCCTCGGGGCCTGGAACCAGTCCTGCCGATCTGTGGGTGGCTGTACTTAGAGCACTCTTATGATCAGGAAGGAAACAATAAAAACAAACACTCCACGGTCTCTCCCTGCTCTGTGCAAACACATGGCACGCTGCTACATTGCTGGTGCGAACTTGTCACGCCTGTGAGACTGTCCCCCGCCCACAGATGGGGACTGGAAGCCAAAGAGCCCAACCACTCATGAATTTAACTGGCCATGGAGTAGGGAGCCCGTCCCAGGGCTGTCCGCAAGGCCAGGGTCCCTGCTACCGGGCTGAGTCTGGATACCCGAAGTGCTCCCCTCAGAGTCCTCGGTGCTCTCAGTGTGGCGTTTGTCTCTTTGCCCTCCTTTCCCTGTGTTGTCTCGGGCACACGTCCTGCCTTCAGCTGGCCTCATCCACGGTGAAGCCATACACTGGGTGGGGGTCAGGAGCCAGGAACCGGTGCGGATGAGCGGGCGTCTGACAGGCAGGCCCAGCCAGGGCGGCGCTGGGGGACCTTCTCCCTGAGACGAGTGCTCACGAGATTTCACCAGTGATTTTCATGTGGTTTTGTTTTTCAAGCACTGAACCCATTATCAACAAAAATCTCACCCCGAATCTCAACATTTAGAGCTCAGAGGTGGAGCTGTGAGGACAGGATGGAGGGTCAGTCCGGTTTGGAGTCAGAAGGGTGTCAGGGCTGGCACAAGAGTACATCCCTGTGGCAGACCGCAGGTCTCTGATGCTGGTGGACGTCATTTAGGAGCAGCTTACACTCAGGCTCTGCTCTGGGCCCCGTGACTCCCACAGATCTGGCCATGTATTAGAAGGACTCTCAGGACTCAGTCACTTGTGCCCAGTTATGCTTTATTAGAGCAAAAGGACCAAGCCGAGTCCCT
Organism: Heterocephalus glaber; assembly: GCF_000247695.1. The sequence goes on along the minus strand of NW_004624896.1, from coordinate 2,736,835 downwards.
TGGGGTACGAGGATGCGTTGGATGGAGTCTGGAGGACTCGACTTGGGCTTCTGCCGTAGGTGCAGAGTGCTTCTACCCCGGGAGTTCTGAAACTGACAGTCACCCCACAGGAAGGCAGAAAGAATGAAACCAGAGGTGGAGGGAGCAGGCGGGGAGAGCAAGGGCACGTGGAGGAACTAAGATGTGCTGCGGACATGTACCAGCTGCCCACAGTGCATGGACAGGACGTTCTGGGCTTGTGGATGAGTTATGTTCCGGGAGAATGTTCATCAGTTCAATTCCTTCATGTCCGACAAAGTGACTCTTACACAGTACACCTGTGAAAGTTTGCAACTCAGACGTTCGTAAGTTGGGGACTTTACTGGATCATTAAGTACTGAACATGTACTAACAGAAGAAAAGACAGGGAGCCAGAGAGAAAACAAAGAGGAAAACAGGCTTAGGCCCTAGCATATCAATAATTGTGCTATGTATAAATGTATGAAATAAACAGTCGAAGCCCAGTGTAGTGGCACACCTGTAACCCCAGCACTCTGGGAAGCTGAGGCAGGGGGGGTCACAAGTGTGACACCAGAGTGAATGACTTAGTAAAACCCTGACTCAAAATAAAAAAGGGCTGGTTATGTAACTCAGTGTGAAGACTCTGAGGTCAGTCTGAAGTACTGTGACAGACAGATAGATGGAATCTAAATACAGTTAAGTGACAGAGGATGGCAGAATGGATTTAAAAATATGACTCAACTACATGGTTCAAGAAACTCAGTTCATTTAATGATTCAGGTAGGTGAATAGTGAAAGAATGGAAAAAACTATGTAAGAATTCATATTATTACCAAGGACATTAAAGAGTCAAACCACCAACAACACAGCAATTCTAAGTTCTTTTTTTTTTTGGTACTGGGGATCAAACTCTCTGCACTGAACACAAAACCTGACAGACACAAGAGGATGAACGAACATTTCCACCTGAGGACTCGGCTCTCCTCTCAGTAGCTGACAGGAACAGAGTCAGCACCAGGAGAGAAGACCTGAACTGTCTGTTATTTACCAGGAGGGTCTGACTGACATGCAGCCAGCACCCCCGACACAGCAACTACACAGTGTTTCCAGATGGCCACGAACATTCACCAGACGGTCCATATCCTGGGCCACAAAAGAGGCGTTAGCAAAACAGAACTGAAATCATACAGTGTGTTGCCTAACCACGGTGAACTCAAACTAGAAATCACTTAACAAAAGAAAGATAAAGAAAATCTCCAAACACTTGAAAATTAGCACACTTCTACTTAAATCATGGTCAAAGAGGCAGTCTGAAGGGAATTTAAAAATTCAGTCAACTGAATGAAAATACAAAATAACATGAAAACGTTTGGGATGTTGCTAAAGAAGTACGGAGAGGGAAATTCTCAACCCTGAATGCTGACTTCAGTGTCTCCCTGTGCTCTGTACTTGCATCTGTGGCAGAGCTCAGTGGTCCCCTCCCACGCCAAAAGCTTGCATCACCCTTCTCTGCCTCCTTCTCTGGGGGGTGCTCTCCCCAGCCCCCGGGCATGCAGCTCTACTCCGGGTTCCATTGCCCCATCAGGATCTGTTTCAGCAAGTTTGCTCTTCCTAGCAGGTTGGAGACTTCCATGCTTGCAAGGGCAGCGTATTTCACAAAGAAGCCGGTGGCTCTCTCTCGCGGAGGGTGTTGTGTTGCATGCCTCTTGCCAGTGCCTTTCATGTGCCTGTGTGCATGTGTGCATGTGTGCATGGAGGCTCTGTGTGAAACTCTGACCTTGTCCTCCAGGCTCTGAACCTGGCCTACTCCAGCATCTATGGCAGCTACCGGAACTTCGTGGGGCCACCTCACTTTCAAGTCATCTGCCGGCTGCTCGGCTATCAGGGCATCGCCGTGGTCATGGAGGAGCTTCTGAAGGTTGTCAAGAGCCTGGTGAGTTTCCCTGAAGGAGCTTCCTTCCTATGGCCTGAATTTCCCAGGGCAGAACCGCCAGAAGCTCTTCTCTGAACTATGAATCTTCAACAGATGAATGATTCCATTTAGTTTTAAACACTTCTGACACTTCGATTTCTCCCCCATTTTTCCTAATTCAAGAAAGTGGATCCACCATACCTTGACCTGAGGCAGGGGAATCCCTGAGCCCAGGGGTTTGGAGCCAGCCTGACCCTGTCCCTTAAAAAAGGAAAAAAAGAAAAGAAAATGAATCTAGGTTATTTTAACTTGATTCATAGAAGGTGTTTTAAATTACCAAAACAGTACCTTCCTTATGAGAGAGTATTATTCTTTTCACTGAGTATAGATTTTCATCTCTCCCACTATTCAACCGCTAGTCAAGAAAGAGCTTGAAACTGAATGTGTGGCCATCTGAATTGAGTAGGAATCTATCAAGGAAATGAGATGGCCGTGCACATACAGGAAGACAGAGGCTAAAAGAATTCTAAGAAGCTGATAAATCCACAACCGCACAGGTCAGGTCAAAGTTAATTAGAGCATAGATGAGTTTGGTCACTTGCACAGCCTCGATCCTGGGGCCTGCCAGGGCCCAGCGGAAGTTCTGCTCCCCGGTGTGTGCAGGCTGGACGAGGCTGAGATTCCTGTGCCATGGCCGAGCAGAAGGGGACTAGTGCAGCCCTGCAGCTCCACAGACCCATCAGAAGATCCAGGCACCGGCCTGCCCTGAGGACTGTGGTCCCGGGGCTGCAGAGCCATCAGCAGGGGAGGCGCACCATGGCCCCCAGCACTCCTGCCCGCTTCCTGCCCCCCTCAGGGCCCCGAGCCTCAGAGGGACACTGGTTTATGGCGTGAATTTGGTCACTGGCCTTTCCACAGTGGGGTCTCCTTCCCCTGCCAGAGCAGCGCTGTAGCCTGGTCATTATCAGGATTCTGCTAACAGAATGTTTTCACAGCACCTGCTGGCTGCAGCCTCCAGGAGGATGGAGGCCGTGGCCCATGCAGCCTGTCTCCCCAGCTCCAGGGCACGATCCTGCAGTACGTGAAGACGCTGATGGAGGTGATGCCCAAGATCTGCCGCCTGCCCCGCCATGAGTACGGCTCTCCCGGTGAGTGTGAGGGCTTGGGCTGCGGAGCGCACAACGGTGTGCACAGGGGAAGGAGAGGTCAGGCCTTAGGCCACAGCGAAGGACCTGCACTGGACATTATTGGGAAGAACTTGCTTTGCCTTCCCTGGGGAGGAGGTAACCGCCCAGCAGATGCACCCTTCTCCAACCAAGAAGCACGTGGGCGCGAAGGCACAACAGGCCCCTGCTGCCGGTGGAGGCTGTGCGCTAGGCGTCGAGGATGTCAGGGCTCTGGACACTGCTTCCCACAGACCCCTGCCAAAGAGCATGGGGCGCCTGACTACTGGGTCCTGCTGCCCGGTGGGGTGTAGGGACCTGAGCCTGTGAGGCAGCCCCCTTCTCCTGTCTGTCAGACAGATGTCCCCCTGGCTTCGGCCTGCAGCCAGAAGGCTCAGAAGGCTCTCAGGCAGATGCGTCAGCTGTGTGAACACGCACACGAATTGCTGCTGTTGGGCTATCTAGATAAGCGGCTTCAGTGATTCCAGAAAGCACTGTTTCACGATAAGACCGAGTGGGAGGAAGCTTTGTCAGTCAGGGCTGGGTCTGGTCTCTCGCAGGACAGTCCTCTGAGTGTCGTAGAGGTGGACACTCGCCTTGTCCTGAGGGACTTGAGCCTCCATGTGCGTGACGGTGGGAGGCCTGGGCACCGGCCCCAGCTCACAACTGCTGTTGTTGTCTGAGGGAGCAGTGAGGGGCCACTCTGCCACCATGCAGAGAAATTAGTGTGCCTGTGGCCAGTCCTGTGTAGAAGAATCTGATCTCAGCTTGTCAGAAAGTAAATGAATAATGCTGGGAACCTAAAACAGCTGGAGATGGGAGTTGTGGATGCCGCAGAGGAACCCATGTGGGTGCACTACAGCGCAGGAAACGCTGCCCCGCCTGTGAGGGGTCATCACCCGGCAGTGGCGCTGCTGGCAACTGGCACGTGCCAAGCAGCAGGAGCAGGGCCCAGGCCATGGTGAGGAAGGGGCTTTCTCAGGCGCTTGGGTTGGCAGGCCCTCGTGGAGTGGCCCTCAGGGCCTGACCTGGGAATGAGGCGATTCACTGTAGTGAGTTTCCTGTCCAACTTCCTCCTCTCCGGGTAATCGGGGTCTGAGTCTTCCGCCTTACCATGTGCATTTCAGAATCGGGCTGTGCCTTCTGCCTGGGTTCGCACTGGATGTACAGATCAGATTAGGACTCTTGATTTCTTTCCAGTCTTCATGGCTACATTGTTGCGTGCTGAGTTCCACTGTCCAGGCATCTCAGTAAAGCCCTGGCCTTGCTCTGGAACCCAGGGAGAGTGCAGCTTTCCCAACGGTGATGTTAGCTGCAGTTTGGAGTCCACCCTTGAGCAGATGAGTGTTCGCGCTTCAGTGCCTTGTGAGGGGTACTGCACCTGGCAGACGCCTGTCTCCTCTGGGGGAGGAGATGGCGTGCTCTCTCCTGTACTCTTGTATTGTGGCGGTAATTCCTGTCATCATTGCCTCTTCTGAAGGGGCGGGGTTGGTAGGGAAAGGGGTGCCCATCAAAGCCTGGGCACAGGACCATGCGGTCAGCGGCAGACTGGATGCTGTGCCGTTCCCGTTGACGCTCCATGTACAGCTGCCATGGAACCAGGATGCTGGGGTACTGCCCCTCCAGCCTCCACCGACTCCCCACCTGCTTCCGCCCCTCAGGCATCTTGGAATTCTTCCATCACCAGCTGAAGGACATCGTGGAGTACGCGGAGCTGAAGACTGTGTGCTTCCAGAACCTGCGGGAGGTGGGCAATGCAGTGCTCTTCTGTTTGCTGATCGAGCAGAGCCTGGTGAGTCCTTGGGCCACTGCCCCGCCGTGCTGGGCTGGCTCCCGCCAGGGCCCCGGAGGCATCTTGATGGGGAAGTTTTTGTGGGGCATCGAGGAGCAGTGCTGTAAAACACCGTTCTTTTTTTCACAGCTACTTATTTGAAATTTGTTCTTTGGATTTGAAAGACAAAAACGTAATATGCATTGTTTCAAGGTTTTTCTCACCTACCCAGTGAGAGTGTTGCTATGTTGCTGCTTAAAGCATCTGTCTTCTCGGCCTTGATGGCTTTGGCAGGGCAGAGCTGTGCTTGGGAACACACTTCAGAGCATAGCCGCAAGGCTGCCAGGCTGCTAGGGTCCTTGCTGTGAGAGACGATGTGCTCACTCTGGGAGTCCAAGGCCAGATGCAGACATATCTGGGCGTCAACAGCCTCCAGGGGACGTGACGTCCCCTTCCTGCCGTTCCCCTAGAGTTTCCCACATAGTGAGTGCAAAAGGAAACTGCAGCAGTGGCCTTACACTCCCCCTTGGCCTCGTCACCTGCTCACCCGGGGCCCCAAGTGCCACCCTGCCCACGACAGCACACTGCCATCATCCCTGCCCGTCGACAGACTACTCAGTATTTTTCACTAAATGGCAAGAGTGTCTTCAGCAGTGGGTTTCTCAGCACTTCGTAATGTGGCTTCCCTTTCTCCGTGCAGTCTTTAGAAGAAGTATGTGACCTGCTGCATGCGGCCCCTTTCCAGAATATCCTGCCACGAGTCCACGTGAAAGGTGAGCCTGGGTCTCGGCCCTGGAGTCCAGACAGCCCACTGCACAGTGCTGCTTGCGCGGGCGTATGTGTTTGACACTCGTCACAGCGGGGCTAAGTGGATGGATGTGTGGATGTAACGTAGTTAAATGGATAACGACAGTGAAACGTCTATGTGGAGATGATGTCTAGGGTCTGCTTCAGAACGGCAGGGGAGTGTGGAAGGTGAGTTGATGGTTGTCCCAGCAGGTGAGCGGTTAAGAACCTCACTGTACTCTTCTGCTGCAGCTCATATTTGAAATTTTCAGTAAGCTTAAAAAATGAATATTTAGCAAAATCAGTTCTGTTGGGCTTTGTTGTTTGTGCTCTTTTCAGTTTATTGCATGGGGGAATTACACCAGTCCCAGTTGAAAGTACAGCCTAAATGGAAACATTCCACAAGCAAATCTGTCAGTTTGAATTAAAATATCAAATGAGATAGTACTGCAGAACTTCTTTCCAAAGAATCTTTATCCACATTAACAATCTTTTATGACTATTTCTTCCTGCAAAGAAGGAAAATATAATAAAGTATTTTTCCCCTGCAGAGGGGGAGAGGCTCGATGCCAAGATGAAGAGGCTGGAAGCCAAGTACGCCCCACTGCATCTGGTCCCACTCATCGAGAGGCTGGGGACCCCACAGGTACAGTGGGTGTGGCCACCCAGAGCTGCAGTGTGGTGAGGGGTCAGATGGGCATCCGTCCCCAGCCCTCTGGGGAATGCACAGGACACTGTAGATGAGCGGTACAGACTCACACAATAAATGTCCATCCCTTTGCAAAGGCTTTTTCAGAGGGTTTCTTTTACAACAGAAGAAAGTGGACAGAGGCCTCGGGGCAGTCTGATTCTGTGCCTGCTTATACTGCATCCCTGTCAGTCGACCTCTGCATGCTTGCCATCTTGAGCCAGATGGTTCTTTGTTGGGGCATCCTGTGCACTGCAGGGTGTCTAGTGGTACCCCAATTGCTGCCTGTTACATGCCAGTAGACCCAACCACACTGTGGAGACCAAAAATGTCTCCACACATTGCCAAATGTGCCCCAGAGGCAAAGTCACTAGCAGTTCAGCACAGCTGTTGATATCCCTTGACTATGAACCAGTCAGTCTCACAGGATATGTAATTTTATGTATATATATGTAAATAACATATATATAAATATGTATATATAAAATTACTGAAGCTTGTTTTGTTGCTGCTTGCTTCCAAACATCTTCTTCTAGCAGCTAATTATTTTGGCATTCATAAACAATACCATTCATTCGTGGTTGTGCTTTCTGCAGCAAATTGCAATTGCAAGGGAAGGGGACTTGCTGACGAAAGAGCGCCTCTGCTGTGGCCTGTCTATGTTCGAGGTCATCTTGACACGGATCCGGACCTTCCTGGACGACCCCATCTGGCGTGGGCCTCTGCCCAGCAATGGGGTCATGCATGTGGATGAGTGTGTGGAGTTCCACAGGCTGTGGAGTGCCATGCAGTTTGTTTACTGCATTCCCGTGGGGACACATGAGTTCACGGTAGAGTAAGTATGCTCTGTGTGGTGCTCTTCCAGAGGCAGTGGGGAGCTGGCGGGGGAGGTGAAGGCAGTAGTGAGAGGTCTGGAAAGGGATCAGACATACACGGAGCTGCGTCAGTGCCACTGAAGCGAGCCTTCTTTCTTGATGCCAGAGACTGGACCCAGGACTAGCATCCATGGGCCCTGAACACATGGGAACTGAAGACAAACCGGACTGTGTATTTCTGGGTGGCAGGTCCTTAACATCATTCCTCCTTGAGGGTCTGGCAAAGGTTAGGAAACAGCATGCCAGAGTTCAGAAACTATCTTTATGGAAACCCGGAAATCACCAGCTGCTCAGGATCATGCTCCTGGCTGTGGACAGTGACTGAGCAGTGAGATGCAGGCAGCCTAGTGGGCAGGGCCTGGAGTGCCTGTGGCCTAGTTTCCGTGTCTCTCGGTAATGACTGCTCTGCTCTTGCTCTTAGGCAGTGTTTTGGCGATGGGCTGCACTGGGCCGGCTGCATGATCATTGTGCTGCTTGGGCAGCAGCGGCGCTTTGCGGTGCTGGATTTCTGCTACCACCTCCTCAAAGTGCAGAAGCATGATGGAAAGGATGAGATTATCAAAAATGTGGTATGTGGACAAAGACTTTCCAGAAGCCTCCTTTCTGTTGAGTTTTTTGGGATGAGGTTTCACCAACTGAAACTTTCTTTCCAAAAGTGAACCTAAATATAAGTGGCATGCAACAAAGTTTGGCAGATTTAAAAAACAAAACACTACCATTTTCCTTCTCTGACTTCTCTCATCCGCAGGATCTGCACCTTCAGATTATTGGTATACGCATCCACTCTTCTCTGTACAACTCAAAATTTGTTTTAACTGCCTTTGTCATTTTATGGAATTCCTTACAGTTGAATTCTAGAAAATATTGCTCCTTGTAGTTAGAAATGATCTTTTCAAATATTGTAGCCTGTCTTCTGTTCTCTTTGTCTGGGACTGAGAGTAGACATGTCACCCCTCCTTACTGTTGCATACCCTGCTGTTAGCTCTCTTCCTAGCGTAGCATCAGCGCAGGTCACCATTAATCTCAACACACCCAGGTCAGCATGGTCCCCGGACCTCCACTCACCTCACACAGCTATTTGGTGTGGTGTCGGACCTCCTTTTTTTCTGCGAGGCAGGTGGCTGACTTCAGATCCTTGTACTTGTAGGAACACGGTCCCCATCTGCTGGCTGCCAGCCCATCTCAGCTTCCGGCATGCCCTGTTGCCATGGCCTTTCTGCCTCTAGCTCACGTAATGGGATAGGGTCTGGCTGGCTGACCAGGAGGCTCCATTTGTCTTCAGGTCCATAACCACAGCACAGGTTCCAAGCCTGTTTTGTGAGGCAGAGGAACAGGTGTGGGTGTCCAAGGGCTCCTGCAGTCACACGTCATTTTCTTGGCTCTGCCAAGTGCTGAGTTCTTATGTGTCTTTCAGGTAACTTACTTGAGCTGTAGCTGATCTGCTGAGTTTCTACCTCCAAAAGTTCTATGTTCCTTTTTCTCAAGTTCAATTTAGTTCTTCCAATCTTGGTTGAAATTGATAAATCTTTTAATTCTATAAAAAGAACTTAATTCATCTGATTTCCCTAAAATTTGCATTGGCTCCTGCTCATTCCCAGGGGCTGGTGCCAACCTGGGACCACATTAGCCTAATTAAAGGGTGCTAGCTTCATGTGCTTTCAGGGGTGCTCCAGTCTGCTCACAGCCCAGGCTGTCTCACCCCAATGATGCTGTTTTCTGCCTTACCACCTTTTTTTCTGGTATTGGGGATCGAGCTCAAGACCTTGCGCTTGCAAGGCAGGCACGGTGCCACTGAGCTAAATCCCCGGGCCCTGCTTTACCACCTTTGTGAGTACAACCACTAGTGCCTGTACAACTTTGTTGGGTTTTTTTGGTACTAGGGATTGAACTTGGGACCTTGTGCTTTCTAGGCAGGCGGCGGAACCACTGAGCTAAATCCCCGGCCCAAAAGTTTGTGTTTTAATGTTGTTATTCTCTGTCCAGATCAATCATAACAGGAAGGTCGGTGAAGTCTAGAACTCGTCTTCCTCTTCATAGTTCCAACTTTTACCATACAGTGGGTTCTTAGTACATGTTTATATTGAATCAATATACTTCTGAAGTTTTGCAGAGCTACACATGGCAGCATGAAACCAACAGAAATGCATTTAAACTGAAAGTATATTCATTGTTGCAGTAATGGCATTTAAAATATAGTATGTGTTTCAGTATAGTTTGCTGTAATTTTTCTGAGAAAATATGACAATCCCAATATTGAGTTAGAAAAAAGTGCCCGTTACAAGGGTTAATAATAAAATGGCTTGATCTCAACTGTTGTAGCCTTTGAAGAAGATGGTGGAGAGGATTCGCAAGTTCCAGATCCTCAATGATGAGATCATCACCATCCTGGACAAGTACCTGAAGTCGGGCGATGGGGAAAGCACCCCGGTGGAGCATGTGCGCTGCTTCCAGCCACCCATCCACCAGTCTCTGGCCAGCAGCTGAGGTGCAGGGCGGCCGCCAACACGGCAGCTCCCAGTGCAGTTCTCGCTGTAAGTGCCTAGCGAGATTTTTAGGGACTATTTTTCAGTACCTCTACACTTGTTCAAGGGGGGGGTACCTTTTGATCTAAAAGCTTAATTTTATAAAATTGACTTATTTTTCTAGACTAAAATTGTATATGCTTTTGGTAATTAGGAAGTCGCCATCATGCTCTTACAGAACCACTTTCAGGTTTGCTGGAGTGTCCCAGCAGCTGGCCACGCAATGTAACACTGCCTAGCTCATTCATTTTTCCCTTAATAAACTTAGTAATTGCTAATTGTATCAAATCCTACCCCAATTGCCATTAAACTTCATGACTAGTTAGCTGTAGTTTAGGGAGTTTTCTGGTGTTCTTTTATGAACAATCTTTTCTAAGTCATTCTCCTTTTTTTGTGCTGGTGTTTTGAAAGATAGTGAACTCGATTCTTCAGTTTCCACTAAATCCAAATATGAAATCTAGGAGTACAGCTTAGAGAAATAAAACTAATGAAATCTATTCCTGTGCATTCATTTACTGCCTGTCCTAGCTGGCATGGGCAGGTGCTCTCTCCTAGTTCCAACGGCTTCTGGCCACCTCCAGGATGTGGACAAGGGACAGGACCATGACACCCTTGAAACACTACCCGCCTCACCAGCACAAACATCTGACTTACATGCAGATCAGCAAGATGGAAGAAACGCGTGTGGCTGCTCCATGTTGGCTGTGAAAGACGCTAAGCACCTCTGACCTGGAAGCTGGCAGTGTGGGAAGGCTGACCTGGGACACTAAGCACTGCACACGAGGAACGGAGGAGACCGCGAGTCCTGTCCTGGCATCCCCGGCTCTCCCTCCCCACTGCTAGGTGACCTGTCGCAGGTGGCTGGAATTGCCCCTATGTCAAGTCTAAGACTAGTTTGGTCTACTTACCAGAATTATGGAAATGGATAAAAGTGGCTAAGAACTGAGCCAGGTACAGTTGGTATAGTGTAGTCCCAGCTACTCTGGAAGCTGAGATGGAAGGATCAAGGCCATCCAGGACATCATGAGACTGTCTCAAAAAAAGGAAAGAAACTGCACTACTGGGCTAGGGAACACTGAAGTGCAGGAGCTCCAAGCACCGTAAAACAGGGCAACGAGCCGCTGTGCCATACTGCTAACCCGAGTTACATGACCTTTAACAGACAGAACTATTACTTATAAAAAGCAACCTAAGGATGACTGGTGACAGGAACTAATAACCCTGGGGCCAGTGTTCTGCTACAGATGAGGAGTGGCGCCTGCTTACCCTATGCAGTACAGGGCAGAAGTTAGTTATTTGCAAACCTGGGGCCTTGTGCTTGCCAGGCAGGCACAGCCCCACCGAGCTACATCCCCAGCCAAAAGTTCTTTAACTAATGAAAATGTAGCAAGTCGTTCTGTACAGGATTCCTAGTGCTGTGAAATGGTAGATAATAAAGAATCTGTTAGCATCAGTTACGGATTCTCTGCGAGGGCACTGCCATCCCCAAGGGAGTGAAACCTGGTCTTCTACACAGGCCGGAGCAGACATGGTGCCTAAGCCTAAGCAGAGAAGTGTGCGCCTGCAGTGTGCAGTGCACAGAGGGCCGGGTGGAACTCAGTGCCAGTGTGCTCACCTGGCGCGTGGAAGGCGCACACTGAGCCTCAGCACCAAATCAGTTTTTAAAACTTATACTGCAGGGTGCTGGCTGAGAAAGTCTGACAGACTCCTTGGAGCACCAATGCTAGCTGGAAAAAGATTTTATGAGATCTGGGCCAGTGTGTCGTGTCCACTCTCCGCCCCCCGCCCAGAGGCCAGTACCGAGTGGCAGGCCAGCCACTGTAGTCTTGGGGGGAGAGCAGCAGGGGCAGTGACAGGCCCAAGCCTCTGCTCTTGCTGCCACCCGGGGCAGGACATTTTAAAGGCCAATGAACAGCAGCTATAAGTAGATAGGTTTTGAAGATGGGATAGGGTTTGTTACACGTTTGTAATTTCCCATAGCATGTTTTCATGAACATTTTCTAAAAGTCCAAAATATATGATGTCCCAATGAACTCTTAAGTAAGGACCTGGCACAGAGACCATACTTTATAGACTTTAGCATTCGGACTGTCTAAAAGAAATTTGTTGAACTCTTTATTATAACACCGGTTAAATTTATGAAATCACCCCAGTCTCCTGATTTTATTTCCCAGTTGTTAAAAGGTCTAAATGACACTGTAATTCATATGAAAATATACTCCAAAGGACAAGAATTGATGTAAAATGGCAATGAAGGTTCTAGGCACCATGGGATTCACCTGATCAAGGAATAAAATAAACTTACCCTGAGAGTAAGGTGGGGCCAGACTGCTGAGCAGACCATACTGGTTTAGAGAGCTGCTAAGGAGGCCTCAGATGCACACAGGAAACATGAAACCAGATGCGCAGGAACAAGTCACAGCCAGAGAAATGCTTCCTCCACATGATTCCCTAACCTGGTAGAGATCAAACTCAGGGCCCTTGTGCCTTTCAGGTCCTTGCGTTTGCAGGGCAGGTGGAGGAACCACTGAGCTAAATTCCTGGCCCTCTAACCTTTTGTTTTGTAAAAGACTTTCATTTTAAAATCGAGGATTCCTAAGCCAGGCGTGGTGATGCATGCCTGTGATCCCAGTGCCCAGGAGATAGGATTGCCACTAGTTTGAGGCCTGCCTGGGCCACATAGTGAGTTCAAAGCCATCCTGAACTGTAGAGCGAGACCCTGTCTCAAAAAAATAAATAAAAACTGAGAATTCCCTTAAGCTAATACTTCAAAATTAAAATAATTCATCAAACAGGAGTCAATTTTACAGGTAAGGTAAATCAATCATAATGTATTGGGATAATTTTGTTCTTTTTTACAGTCAAAAAGCCTTATGTGGCCAGAGATCAATGGAATGGGGATGACAAATGTACATTTCAGACCTACATCACCAATGAAAAAATAAAGCATTTTATAGACTTAAAACTGCCATTAGTGCATTTAGATTTTGGAGAAAGAATCAAAATGTAAAATACCTCTACAATAATACAATGTTAATAGAAATTGGCCATGTACTAAGGTCATTTTAGTAAGCTACCATTGTTTAAATATAAGAAAAGTAATTTCTTGGTGAAAATTAGTGAAACCTTAAAAAAGATTGTCTTTAGAGAACATAATGCTTTTTCAGACACATTCTGATATTCAAAATCTGTGTTGTAACAGAGCTACTGATTAACCCTTTAATCACACCTTTCTTAAAAAGCTGTCAGGCTTCCATTTCTCCGGGAGACATTCTCACCAGCGTGTTGTTCAATTCCACAAGGTAAGCTTTCTTCATTATCATTCAGCACTTCATACATGTTAGAGAGACTGCCATTCACTGCTTTTTCATCTTTTCGAAAAGATATGGGCAGACTTGCTAGACTAAAGCTGACGTCTTTAAAGGCATGCAACAAAAATATCCCCACAATGATTGTGAAGAAGCCACTCAGAGTTCCAGTGACGTCATCCACAGGCATACCCTGCCACTCCTTAAAGAGAATAGCCGAGCAGGTTAAAACGGAGGTCGTGAAGAACACATAGTAGATGGGCGTCACGATGGACGTGTTGAATATGTCCAGCGCCCGGTTCAGGTAGTTGATCTGAATACTCACGCAGACCACCAGGCTCAGCAGCAGGACCCAGGCCAGTGGGAGCTGCAGCACAGGCCTGCCCGCCAGCAGCTCCTTGATGGCGATGCCCAGGCCCTTCACGCAGGAGACTGAGAACGCACCAATCACAGAACAGATGGTAATGTACACCAGGATGTTGGTCTGCCCGTGGCGAGGCCCCACCACGAAGATCAGTATCAAGGACACGATGACCACAAGTGTCGCAAAGACCACAAAGCCTGGAGGAAAGGAGTTGCCTGCATCAAACATTTGGTCAGATGTTCTCCTTAAACAGATGATCAAACAACAAAATATAATGAACTAGACAGGAAGTAGAAAAAGTATGCCCGTAAAAGAAAAAGCATCTTAGGGCTGGGAGTTTAGCTCAGGTGTTTCACCACCTGCTGCGCAAGTGCAAGGACCTGAGTTCAATCCCCGATACCAAAAAAGAAAAGAAAAGAAAAAGCATCTTCTCCTGCCATAGGAATCATGGCACAAGCATATAATCACAGTCCCTGGGAGCTGGAGGCAAGAGGACTGCTGTGAGCTTGAGGCCAGCCTGGGCTACATAGTTCGAGACCAGCCTGAACTGCCTACACAGCGAAACCCTATCTCAAAAAAAGAAGGAAAGAAATGCTGGGGAGGGTGAGGAAGGAAGATCTCCGCTGGAGCCAATCAAGGCAACTCAGCAAGGCCCAATCTGAAGGTAAAAAGAGCTGTGACTATAGCTCAGTGGCAAAGCACTTGCCAAGGACATGGCCCTGTTTCTGATCTCCACTATCACTGAACAAAACAAACGGAAGGCTGGGAGATAACCAAGGAAAGCTCCCAAAAGGCAGAGTCAAAACGCAAAATGGAGAAAATGAGAGGAAAACAAAGCAAGAAAATAAATGGGCTGGAGAAATGGCTCAGTGGTAAGAGTACTTGCCCAGCATACACAAGGCCCACACCAAAAAAGAAAAGACAGTCCCGTTCAGGAGGCCCACCGCACACAGTAAGGCCGGGCACAGCACAGGGGTGCTGCCTGCCATCCCAGCAGTCCGGGAGGCCAAGGCAGGAGGATCGCAAGTTCCAGCCCAGCACGAGCAACTTCGCGACTTAGCAAGGCCCTGGCCTGGGCTTAGTGCCCAGTACCACAAGCAAAAACAGAACAAAATAAAAATTCAACTCTGTTCCCCAGAGTTAAGATATCAATTTGCAGGTTTAAAATACTGAACAAGTAGGGCCGGAGATGTAGCTCAGTGGTTCCGCTGCCTGCCTTGCAAGCACAAGGACCCAAGTTTGATTCCCAGTACCAAAAAAAGATATAAAAATACTGACCAAGTACCCAGTACAACAACAAAAGGACGCACATGTAGGCATGTCAGTAGGAAATTCTAGATACCAGTGACCGAAAACATCCCCAAATGCTTCCACAGTTAAAACATGGGTCACATATAACAAAACAATCAACTGCATTTATTTATTTTTTTTTTTTCTGGTACCGAGGACTGAACTCAGTACCTTGTGCTTATGAGGCAGACACAGTGCCACTGAGCGAAATCCCCGGCCCTGCATTTGATCTCTTAATAGCAACACAAAGTGAAGATACAATGGAAGTTATAGTAGGAAAAGAAATCACGGTATGGTTAAGACGAGAATACAGGGCCGGGGATTTTAAAAGCTCAGTGGTTTCGCCGCCTGCTGCACAAGTGCAAGGACCCGAGTTTGATCCCTGGTACCCAAAAAACCCAAACAAACAAAAAGATGAGAATACAAACTATATGACAAAAAAATGTACACAAGTACACAAACCTGAGTAGATGCAATAAGATACAGTAGATAATGACTAAATCCAAGGAAGCAGCAGCAACACGTGCATGTTATTTAGAAATACAGAGTTTAAAGAACAAAAGCAGCAAGGGCCTGGAGAGAGAACCACAGCTACTTTTTATTTTCCATAATAGCCTATGTAGAACAGTTTGTTTCAATATTCACATAAGATTTTGATTATAGTAAAAACCAGCACACACCTACAATCCCAGCACTCAGGAGGCTGAGGCAAGAGAAGTGCCATGAATTCAAGGCCAGCACAGACTACACAGCAAGACTCTGTCTCTTAAAAACAAACCAAAAAATAAAGTAAAAACTAAATTAAAAAGTAAAAGTACAGCTGGTGTGGTGGTGCACACCTGTAATCCCAGCACTTGGGAGGCAGAGGCAGGAAAATCACTGCACGTTCAAGACCAGCCTAGGTTACACAGTGAGCTCAAGGCCAGGCTGGATTACACAGCAAGACCCTGTCTTAAAAAACAAAAACAGAAAAAGTAAAATGAAATCCAACCAATAAAGCTTTTCTTTTTCTTACCTGGATCACCTAACTTGTGTGACATTTCATCCAAAGTCTCTATCTCCTCCTCCTTTGGAGCATGGATGACCATCACGGTAGACCCTAGAATACTTAGCAAACACCCAATCTTCCCATGAAGATTGAGTCTTTCATTTAGGAAGTATGAGGAAAGGATGGCACTAAAATGGGAGGCAAAGGGGGTTGAGAACTTTAATCGGCTACTTTCCCCATTTGTAAATATCAGCAGACTCACAGCTTAAATTACTGAATCACACTAAAGCACTGTGCGATTATGAAGACTCGAGCTTTCGGCCTAAGTAAAAATGTACATCTGACTATAAGCGGAATCACTCGCTTCACCATATAGCAAGCCTGCATACTTACCATCTCTCCTTTCCAAGAAACTTACTGTTTAGAGTACTACAGAAGATTTTAGTTTGTAAAATTTATGTCCTAATTAAAAATCTATAGCCAGGGGCTGGGGATTTAGCTCAGTGGTTCTGCCGCCTGCCTTGCAAGCAGAAGGTCTCAAATTCGATCCCCGGTACCAAAAGAAAAAAAATTGTTCAGCTTTTCCCTACTGGTTAATTTGATACAGTCCACTTACATGTCCATTTAATTTAACTATATGTAATTGGTCTCTCATCCTATGTTATTTACAAACTCAGAGTTAAGAACAAAAGAAACTACACGTTGAGAGGGCACTGAATTATTAATTTGCCTAAATTATCATATCTTAATTATACCTGTCCCCCCACCCCCACCCCCCAGTACTGGGGATCAAACTCGGGTCCTTGCGCTTGTGCAGCAGGCGGCCAAACCACTGAGCTAAATCCCCAGCCCAGTTATACCTGTTTTAATAACATAGCTAGGTTTTTTTTGTTTTGTTTTGTTTTTGGTACCGGGGATCGAACTTGGATCCTTGAGCTTGCGAGGCAGGCAGCAGAACCACTGAGCTAAATCCCCAGCCCAACATAGCTAGTTTTATCCAAACCCAAAAAGAAAACACAGAATAAACCAATATATAAAGTAATGATATAAGAAAAGTTAAGGATAAAGACCATAACCTTATTTTATATATAGTTCCTTGAAAAAAGGGATAAGAACATGTAAATACAGTCAATCAACTTTCAGAATAGTACTGCAAATCAGATTTCAAAATAGGCAGACTGTTTTAATTACTGACACCACACAAGCAGGCCAGTCCTGGGCCACCAGCCGCTGGTGGCACCCAACATGGTTGCCAATGACATCATGTGGCAGGTGTGGCGATGTAACCCTCACCAGCCAGGCCGTGCCAAAGCGCACACGGACTGGGGATGGTCAACAGACAAGGACACCTTGGGGTTTGCAAAATTCAGAATCGTGCATAGCCAAAGCAAAAATCATTCCCCCGCTCATCAACAGCCTGCCTGTCCAGAGGATAACTTGCTGGAGGCAAACTACTAACAGTGGGGGAAAAAGTCCCGAAGGCTGCTGGAATATAAATCACGTCCCTTCATTTAATTAGATGACACGAGTGTTTTACATACTGAGACACTACCGCTCCTGCACGCGGAACGCGCCCTTACCTCACGAGGACGCTGAGAGCTCCCAGGGGGGTCACCAGCGTGGCTGGGGCGAAGGCGTACGCAGCGAAGTTGGCCACCTCGCCAGCTCCCACTGCGAGACACACAACAGACTCTCAGGAGGCATTCAATTTGGAAATGTCTGCATCTATGCAGCTCTATGCATCAGCCTCCATATTTTCTCCTGTTATTAAGGGTTATGGTTCTGTACATTATCAGCACTGAGTATCAAAGTCAATCAGAATCAACACAAATATATAATCGTGACTGAAAAAATTTATGCTTACTTGATGTTTCCATAAAAAAATTTATATCCTACACAATGCACACAAATCTATAAAGCCAAACCTGATACAAAGGTGCTTAAGTCTTTTTCACTGGCTCTTCCTTTTATTTTTAACATGTGTTAATGTGTGCGATACATAATCATTACATTTGTTTTAGGGAACTGATATCTTTTTTTTTTTTTTTTTGGTCTTCTGAGGCAGGGTCTCCCTTTGTAGTTCAGGCTGGCCTCGAACTCACGGCGCTCCTCCTGCCTCAGCCTCCCCGAGTCCTGAGACTACAGGGAAAACTGATATCTTGATCTGATCCCCTCCTCTTTCCTATTCCCCTGCTCCCCTTTCCCTGGCTCTTCTTTCTTAAAACCCAACTCACACAGTGTGAGGATTAGAAACTATGACAGGTGGGGCCGGGGATTTGGCTCAGTGGTTTTGTCGCCTGCTGCGCAAGTGCAAGGACCCAAGTTTGATCCCCAGTACTAAAAAAAAAAAAGAAACTATGACAGGGAGAGAAACAATGACACTATTCTTCAATTTACATTTTAGTGAGGAAAGGCCAAATACATGTGTCAAACAGTTTAAAGTGCCATTAAGAAAACTAAAGCCAGTTAGATCAGCATGCTGAATAAGGAGGCGCCCTTCTTCGAAGTGTGTATGGGAGGAAACCTGCAGGGCAAAGGGAAGTGAGGCATTTACACTGCACGCCTCTCTGGGGCAAGCCATCCACACAGAGGAGTACCCAAGCCCCACTGACACCAGGGTGGCCCCAACAGGAACAACCAGGGACAGCAGCAGGGAGGCAGAGCCCAGGCCACAGCAATACATCTTGCTGAGATGCAGGTGGGAATTTTACCTCAATAGCAAGACCGTCTCACAAGGGGAGGGATTACCACCTACAGGTCTACTGGGTAGTTCATTTTCTCTTATTAAGGTAATTCTATGTCTTTGGTATGACCTTTTGTTCATTAAACACATTTCAATTACTTTTTTTCAACTGCATTTGTCTTTTAATAAATTCTTGTGATTAAGATAAGGTTTGAAGTTCGATCCCCAGTACCAAAAAAAAAGATAAGGTTTGGGGGATTTTTAAATTCTTCCTTTTCTTTCACAATGCTGAGGAGATAAATCCTTTTTCTTTTTCAGACAAGTTCTATGTTCGTTCCTCAGGCTGGCCTTGAACTCAATTCTGCCTCAGCTTCCCAAGCATGTACCACTATGCCCAGATGGGATCATAAATTCTTTTTTGGGGGGGGGTGTTTTGTTTATGAGATGGGGTCTCATGATGTAGTCCAGGCTGGCCTCAAACTCAAGGCCATCCTCCTGCCTCAGCCTCCCGAGTGCTGGGATCACAGGTGTGTCGCACCATGTCCTGGGATCATAATTTTTTTTTTTTTTTTTTTGTGGTACTGGGGATTGAACTCAGGACCTTGTGATTTCGAAGCAGGCGTAGTGCCACTGAGCTAAATCCCTGGCCCAGGATCATAAATTCTTAATTTCAATGTCGAATCTTAAAATATTCCCCTCTGTAACTCGTGTTTTCTGAAAGTATTTTTAAAATATTTTTCTAAATTTTTTACCTTCTAAATTCTCTATAGTGTCCTGCCTTTCACATTTATGCCTATGGACCACCTGAAGCTGACTGCATGTGCAGTGTAATAGAAACTGATTTTTCTTCTTTTCCACATGGGTAATTAGAGTAACACTGAAGAGTGTATTTCTATGCCATGACACCTCCTTTGTCATATACTGACTGAGACTATTTCATCACCCTCCATTCTATTTTTTACTTTATCTATCTTGGCACAGTAACATACAGAGTTAGTTAGTGTTGCTTTTTAACCCTTAGCCAGCAGAGCAGGTCTTTCACTACCGCTTAAGCATCTCTACTCATTTTGGACTTGTGCATTTTACATAAAGGTCAACATATCACGTATCATAAATTCTGTAGTTCTGAACGGGATCATCTACCCTATAAGGCAGTATGAAAAACATGACAACTTTATAATGAAGAACTACATGATAATCCCATTAAAATACAACTGTTTGTAACTGAAAGCCCTTGAACACGAGTAACTTGAATGTTCATAAGTCAGGGACTTACCACGTTATGTTTTCAATAGGGCTTGTCCTAGCCTCCTGTCTACAGTTTCATTCTAGCCTTCACTGTATGTCTCCCTTCCAATCTTCACACCTTCAGCTTAGCCCTTATCACCACACACAACACGCACACAGTAACTTGTTTATTTATCTGTTCATTTGTTTTGGGGTGTTGTTGTTGTCTGGTACCAGGGATCGAACTCGGGACCTTGCGCTTTTGAGGCAGGTGTGGCGCCACTGAGCTACATCCCCGGCCCACAGTAACTTGTTTACTGTTTGCCTCCTACCTATAATGTAAGCTTCGCATGGGTAGGATTTTGAGGTTTTTCCACTAACTAGGAATACCTCCAGGCCCTAGAAAAATGCCTTGTATACAAGAGGTGATCAATAAGCATTTATTGATCAGTCAATATCCAGTGTGTCAAAACATTTTTTTCACGTGTTTTTAAAGTAGTCATCCAAATAGCAGACAATCTTATCAAATATACAGAAAGAATTTAAAATCGTATTTTTCTATTAAGCCTTCACTTTAAAAATTATCTTTTTCTTCTTTTCCTTTTTTGTAGTTCTAGGAAATCAAATGTAAGGCCTTGCACATGCTAGGTAAACACTACCACTGAACTATAACCCCAGGCCCAAAACTAACTTCTTAAATTAAGCAGAATTTTAAAAAGATGCACAAGTGGGCCGGGGATTTACCTCAGTGGTTCCACCACCTGCCTCGCAAGCACAAGGTCTCAAGTTCAATCCCCGGTACCCCCTCCGCCAAAAAGCACAAGTATATCAAACATGCTTTCATCAGATGAGTAAAACAAAAAGTCCTGCCATCTAGTTTAATAACTGCTGAGTTACTTTTACAGGTTTAAAGATATTCTGAGTTTTATTCATTAAAACAAAAGTTTTAAAATCTACTAGTATTATGAGGCTGCAGTATTATCTACAAATACTTTAACATACAGCTTTAACATTTTCTTGAAATGTTCTCCATACGTACTTGACAGCAGTCCAGCCCACCACAACCATTCTTTAAGATATGCATGGCCACCTTGACCTGTGAATGAAAACATACTTCACTTCTTGGAATATTATCAGACTCATGTAAATTATAACCACTATTAGCAATGACAGATCTTAAAATATTTCATTTGTTGACTATAAAGATTTCTGCATCACTACATAATAGAATTTTTTGGTATTATTTTTACAATTACCTTAGAAAAGGGATGTAAGGACCCTGAGTGTTAAAGACGAATTACATTCTTGAGTAAAACAACCAAATCAATCCTTATATTCAGCTCATATTTTCTTCTTTTATTTTATGAACTTAGGCTCAATAAATAAAGAGAATGAGGGCTGGGGATTTAGCACAGTGGCACCACATCTGCCTTGCGAGTACAAGGTCCTGAGTTTGATCCCCAGCAGGAAAAAAAAAAAAAAAAAGTAGCAGCACAATTTAAATGAATAGTCCACCAAGCCACCTGGTTATGCACAGCCCATTTAAGAAGAGACTGTGGCTTACGAGACTGAGGACCACTCACTGCTCATCATTTAAGGCTGCCAGGTGCTCATCCTGCTTTGTCTTTGGCCCACCTCATGAATGAGTAAGAAAGCAACCTAAACCTGAGCCACTGTCCGGAGAAAAAACCAAAGTGCACGATCCTTTACCAGCATATGCTGTAAGGATAAGAGGGAAGGACTCAGGGCCAAGGATGAGGGACTGGCAAACACACAGATGCTAACACTTTCTCCTCTGTCCATTAAACCCCAACAGCATCTGCTGTCTTGTGTTTTAACACTGCTGAATCAGGTTTGGCCACAAAGATGCCATAGGAGAGAAAAAGTCATATTTACTGCCAAAGTAGGTCTACTCATGAGGTCCAATCAGGCCTAGAATGAGGGACTCTGGCTACTCCCCTGTAACAGAGTGGGGATCAGTCACAAGGACCATCCCCAAGGGATTTGCAACTTGTTAGCAACTTCTGGGAACAATGACCTGGGTATTTTTCAAGTCAGGAAGGGACTCTCTTTCCTTCTTGCCAACTGAGATCATGAGGGGAAACATCTAATGTAAAAGCCAGAAGTTCTACTATTATGGACAGAACAGCCGAGCCTTCAGTAAGATTCTGGTTCTGCTCAGGAACCCTATCTTCCTGTGCACAGAAGAAAATTTAAAGGAACATCTGAATGCTAACTTGGCATTGGTACTTGCTCCCACTTTGATAATAACCTCAGGAGTGGGCGCTTAATCCTGACATCTTTTTATTTTTCTCATTACAAAATTACCTGGAAATAAACACTGACAACTTCAACAGTTCCAAGGTGGGAATATACTCACAAGAAGTGAAGATGCGGACTTTCTTAGTAAAGACCCCAAGAATGTAAGCATACACCGGCATCCTTTCAGGTCACAGAGGGTCCAACCTACCTGCTCTCATGGAGCCTTTCCTGGCAAGCCGCAGAAGGCCTTTCTTCTTCAGAATGAAACTCCCTCCAATGAAAATGCTGGAGGTCATAGCCAACCCCAAACCAATATAAAAGTCATATTTTCCACGCCCTGGGCTCATTTCGTTTGTTATGTAGAATTTCCTGGGAATCACATTGATGATCACAGAACATAGAAACTGCTGGTAACTGTAGACAGGTTGATGTAGTCTTCAAATCTAAACAACACAAAATGAAATGAGATCTTTACAGAGTGATCATCACAGCTTAGATGCAATACAAAATTTTACTTCATTTCTCTTTTCATAAAGAAAATTACCATTACTGTTACTGACAATTTTTTTTTGAAACCAGGTCTCACTATTGGAGTTCAGGCCAGTGTTGAACTCACTATTTAGTCCAGGCTCACCTCGTACTCATGGGGATCCTCCTGCCTCAGCCCAAGTGCTGGGATTACAGGCATGCACCACCACATCCAGCTTTCATTTATTATTTAAAGTTAGCACCAATCTAATTATGTAGCAAAGATTGGTTTGTGATTTGAAACCATGTTTAAATTGATTTTATAAATTCTGGTTCTGTATTTATGGCTGTTTTTGTTCTGTGGTGCTGAGGATCAAACCAGGGCCTTGCATATGATAGACAATGGTTCTGTATTTTTTGTTTAAATGTTTCCAATCTTGTCTGACAGTCCATAGTAATAAAACATTGCCAGCCAGGTGTGATGCCACATGCCTGTAATCCCAAACTCAGGAGGCTACGGCAGGAGGATTTCAATTCCAGGCCTCACTGGGCCACACAGCAAGTTCCAGGTCAGCCTGAAGTACACAGAAAGACAGCCTGTCTCTAAATTAATTAATTAATTAAAAGAAGGCTAGGGATGTAGCCTAGGGCAAAAGGCCCTGGGTTCAAACTCCAGTACTGTCAAAAATAAATAATAAAATAATTTTGGTGATAAAAAAATTTCTACAGAACAATTAGGCAGAATATACAAATCTAGCTTATTATACATTTATCAACTGCACAAAAGTACCTATACTGGGAGTCACGCGGAAGATGCCTAATCACCCGGCTGCAGACAGGCAGGTCTGCCCATGCCCTACCGAGGTCCTGAGTCGCACAGAACACGCCGAATCAGCCCACTGCAGACAGGCAGGTCTGTGCACGCCCTACCGAGGTCCTGAGTCGCACGGAAGACACCGAATCACCCCACTGCAGACAGGCAGCCACCTAATTCCACACTACAAAGACGGAGAGGACACCAGACCACCAGACCAAGGTACTGAGTCCCACTGTTTCCGGCCCAGAGGTAGGGGCTTCTGAGCCGTCATCTCACTGCTCCTGGTCCAGAGGAAAGGGCTTCCCGGTCACCATCCCTCCCGCTGTTCCCAGCCCACAGGAAAGCGCTTTTGGGTCACCATCCCTACCGCTGCTTGTGGCCCGTCCCACCTCACCCAGCTCAGAGGAGGTAATCCGTGCAGGCGCTAACAGCCCCCGCCACAGTCAAAATGAGAAAACACATAAATAAGTCTCAAAACTAGACTTCCAGATCACCTACAGCAACCCCAAAGGGAAATGAGATGGAACACTCTGATACTCAA
>NW_004624896.1:2657042-2708190 GCF_000247695.1 Heterocephalus glaber | reverse complement strand
GCATTATGTAAAGGTACAATTCCCAATGAGAAATGTAATTGTGTTGTATACCTACAATGTACCAATAAAAGAATTTAATGCAAAAAAAAAAAGTACCTATACTGAATAATCTATATAGAGAAATTCAAACATTTCCCATGCATATATTTTCTAACTAGAACTATATATGGACACAGCCTAAGGTAATTTATTTGGTAAGCCTATTTGGAGACACACCAAGAGAAAACAGATTTCACATACTTTGTGGGAAAAGGATGCCAACTCCAGTGCAAACATCTGTCAGGACACAGTGTGGTGCCACTGGACTTCTGTGAACATAAGGACCATGGCACCACAAGACATTAACAGGAAGCAGAAGTTTACCATAGACTGTGCATTTCTTCCCCCAAATGGGGCAACTCATGAACTCTGTGGACAAGTGAATTAAGCCAAGAAAGATTTATATTTAACAAAAAGGGGTTTTAAAAAGTTTTCATTTGACAAGTTCGATCCCCAGTACCAAAAAAAAAAAGCTTTCATTTGAGACAGAGTCTCAGTAAAGTGCTAAGTTGGCCAGACTGAGCTCAAGCTTGCCTTCCTCCCTTAGTCCCCAAGACTGCTGGAATTACCCGAGTGTACCACCACACCGGGCTACACCTTAGCATTTTTCAGTCCCACAGTAACCAGAGTCCCAAAACTAAGCTGCAGTCATCAGGCTCCTCACGAACCCTCATTAACTAGCCCAGATTTTCCAGTCTTCAAGTTCCGAGACTCTGGCCTTTAACCAAAGCAATGCAACTTCCTATCCACTCTCCTCTCTGTTCACATAAGCAGCATTTACTAAATGCATATTAAATGGGCCAAGTATTGTGCTAAGCACAATCAACACGGGCTGGGGATTTAGCTCAGTGGCGCTGTGTCTGCCTTGAAAGTGCAAGGTCCTGAGTTTAATCCCCAGTACTGCCAATAAAACCCAAAAAAACAAAACAAAAACACCCCCACCAAAAACAACAACAATAAATATTTCCTATGAAAGTAAAAAATAAAACAGCAACAGTGTTTTCTGGCTAGGGATGTAGTTTAGTGGTACAGAGATTGCCTAGCATGCATAAGGCCCTGTGTTTGGCCCCCAGTAAAAATTTTAACAAGGTGACAGCGGGCTGGGGATTTAGCTCAGTGGTTTCGCCATCTGCTGCGCAAGCGCAAGGACCCGAGTTCGATCCCCGGTACCAAAAACAAATTATAATAAAAGTGGATGACGAGCACATGGAAAGGGGAAGAGAGGGGAGGAGGGAGGAAGAAGAAAAGGGGAAAGGGGAAAGGGGAAAGGGGGGCACACTAAGTCATCTAAGGTGTTGCCATCTTAGTTCCCAGGTGGGAGTCATCTCAAGCCACAACTTAACTCCAGCATCCCTGAGAAGGAATTCTCGATAGGAGGTGAAGAGATGGAAACACAGGCAGGGACAGAGGAAGCGGGAGAATGTATGAGCATGATGGCTGGGGACGGCCAACAAAAACAGAAAGTGAGCCTCCACTTTCCCAGCACACCCCACATGAGCAGCCGACCTGTGTGCGCCAGCACCAGCCTCCCTGTCAGACCAGAAGCTCCAGGGCTCTTGCACGTGACCCCTCCTCTTTAGTCTGTGCACCTGGTTATCTGGCAGCCTCAAAACACATCTTAAGATTGTTTGCTAGGTGAACACAGATGAATGGAATGATGCACAAGTGACCCTAAAACATAAAGCCCCCAGACGGGATGGTGACACACATCTGCAATCCCAGCACTTTGGGAGGCCGAGGCAAAGGGTCACAAGTTTGAGCAGTTTAGCAAGATCCTGTCCCAAAATACAAAATGAAAAAATCCGGGGATGCAGAGCTCAGTGTGAGGGCCCTGGGTTCAATCCCAAATAATGAAATACTAATAACAGTGTTGCCCATTAGTAACAAAAGCACTTCTGGATAACAACAGTAAAGCAAGGGCCACCGATTTAGCTCAGTGGTTCCGCTGCCTGCCTTGCAGGCAAAAGGTCCCAAGTTCGACCCCCAGTACCAAAAAAAAGTAAAGCAGAAGGCATCACAACCCCAGACTGAAGTTGTATTACAAAGCTACAGCAATAAAAACAGCAAGGTACTGGCACAGAAATAGAAATGTGGATCAGTGAAAGAACAAAGGAAGCAGAAACAACTCCTGATGTATTCAACTACTTCATCTTGGAAAACCAGATGTCCACGTGCACAAGACTGAGTCTGGATCCATGTCTCTCACCAAGTACTAAAGTCAAAATGAATCAAAGATCTAGATGTTAAAACAGTTAATCTGCAAGACAAAATAGGTGAAACTCTTAAAGACATAGGAATAGGCAAGGGCTTTCGGAACAGAACCCCACCAGCACGAAAAATAATATCGAAAACCAACAAATAGGATCATATCAAACTAAAAAGATGCTGCACAGCAAAAGAAACAACCAACAGAACGAAGGGACACCTACAGAATGGGAAATTATTTTTGCAAAACTACTACCACAGAGGACTAATATCTAGAATATACAAAGAACTCAAAGAAATTAGATCCCCCCAAAATAAAAGACCCAATCAAAAAACAGGCAACCAAAATGAAGACGTTTGTGTGTCTCAGGGCCACGTGTCTCGAACCACTGGTTGTGTAATAAAACAATAAAAAGCCACCCAATGGAACAGGCACACATGTCCTGTACCACCGACTGTTCAAGCTGAGGAACATGTTAAACATGGCATGGTTTCTCTTACATAAGAAGCCCAAAATATGAATAAAGAGCAAATAAAAGACAAACAGGGAAGGTCCCAAGTTCAACCTCTGGTACAAAAAAAAAATTTTTTTTTAAGACAAATAGGGGCTGGGAATGTATCTCACCAGCACAGCACCTGCCTGGCAAGTGCAAGGCCCTGAGTTCAAATCCCAGTACCAAACCAAACAAACCAACAAAGTAAAACCTTAAAAAAAGGATATGCGTACTAGTGAAATGACTACTACAGAAAAAAAAAAAGATAATAGGAAGCAGGGAACTCTTTTCCAAATGGGAAGGGGACCAAGAGTAGGAGGGAACGGAACAGACGACAAAAAGAATTAAGATATGTTATGCTATGCACGTGTACCAACTCCCCAAAGAAATGTAATCATGTACTACAAACAAGACTAATAAAAAAGTGTTGAAAAACAGAAAACCACTGCATTCTGAATTCCACAAAATAAAATATTACCATCTGTAAAAATGCTAGTTTTACGTATAAGTCTAGTCCCAGTATGATGTATAACAACAGCCTCACAAATCCAAACTCAGTCTCTACTTACAGAATGGCCGTCTCACCCACGGATACTTCCCACACAATTAACTCGCCGAGCGCGAGTCACACGCGTGTCACCTGCTGCCCGGCGCCGGCTGGACCAGGGCAGGCTGACGAGGGCCCCAGCACCAGGGCCCTGCTCCTCACACAGCGGCTTGCTGCAGCACAGCCCGAGGAGTCAGTCACCACATCAGGCCTCTCAGAACCACACGGTGTGCCCAAGGCCCCACTTCACTCCATGCTGAGCACAGCCCTGCAGGCACGTGGTGCACAGTGCTGCTGAGGACAACCAGAGGAAGGGGTGACTAAAACAGTGCATACAGGCTGGGTGTGGAGACGCACGCCCGCAATCCCAGCACTCAGGAAGCTGAGGCAGGAGGGTCCCTGTGAGTTCGAGGCCAGCCTGGGATGCTGAGTTCAAGACCAGCCTAAATTACATGGTGAGACCTATCTTAAAACACAATCAACCAAGGTGGGCGTGGTGGTGCGTGCCTGTAATCCCGGGACTGGGGAGGCTGAGGCAGGATGACCTAGAGTTCGAGGCCAGCCTGGGCTGCACAGTGAGTTCAGGGCCAGCATGAACTGCAAAGGGAGACCCTGCCTCAAAAAACCCCCAAAAGGGCCGGGGATGTAGCTCAGTGGTTTTGCCACCTGCTGTGCAAGCGCAAGGACCCGAGTTCAATCCCCAGTACCAACCCCCCCCCAAAAACAAAACAAAAACACAATCAACCAACAACAAAAACCCAAAACAAGAACAACAAATGCACATAATGGATTTCTATTAATTTTATCCTAACATCAATTTATCCCAAGTTCAATGAAAATTGTTCCTTCCTAAGTTTACACTTTATATATGAATTTCTTCCACAATTACTTTCATAATGCTTAAAATCTATTTTTCCCTTTCCTCTTTTTTAAATCTATTACTATAGAAAATTTCAAACACACAAAGTAGAGAGAAGCCCTTTTTCGGATTGGTTGAGCCAACCATGTACAACGTATGTGGCGTGGAGAATCCTGATGGCCAGGCCACCTCTCTCCCACCTCACTTCCCAACAAGCGCCCCGAGACCCATCACATCAGGGTCGCACAGCCGTACGCCACGCCTTCTCTGCCTCCCGACCCAGGGCCTCTACACTCAGGACAGGCCCCAGAGCAGGCCGTGCCAGATTCCCAACCACACAGCACACCGGAGTCTGCTCTCCTAACATTTCATTCTCAGTTACTGTTCTATCTTCAAAAACAACTCATTAGATCCTTACAGTTACTTTAGTTCTTCACAGTGGCTTCCCCTCAACAAAGACACTCATTTAAGGAAGCAAATTTGATATATAAGTCAAGCTTATGGTGGGAGGGCAGGAAAGTAAAAAGATGTGTTATGTACATTCCAATTCCCCACAAGGAGTGTACGTATGTACAGCAAATATGTACTAGTAAAAATAAAAGCATTACTTGTTGAGTTTGTCCATGCAAAGAACTGTGGAGGGGGGTGGGGGGTGGGGCCTGGTGGCATGCAGACAGCGCCAAATTTGTAAGCCTTCAAATTCTAAGGCAGCCTTCAGCCACTAAGAAAATGAATTATCCATTTGGATTTACAGTTTGAAAATAGGACGTCAGTGTGAGTGCTCTGAAAAGAATGTGCTGCTTTGCTATTCTGAGATCTGTAATGTTCTGCTTCCACTCTGGAAGTGGAGGTCGATCACAGCTGGGAGAGCCTGCACAGAAATATTTTTTATTCTTAAGGGTTATCCATAAGGCAAAGATAGCTGAACGGGAAAATGTGCTAAACTTCACTTCACCTTAGTTCCCAAATCAAAGGTGACAGGTTCAACTGCTAACCTGCCCATCTTACTTCTTAGAGGGCCTGAGGAGTAATTATTACTCCTGTTACTGCTATGTGCATGTTGTCATTGGCATAATAAACATACTGAGCAGCTATATCGAGTCCCAGGCATTGGAGTTCTAAGACAAGCAACATTCCTTGTCCTCAAGGAGTCCACAGAGGAGGACTAGAAATTCTCAACTAACTGGGCAGGGATTTAGCTCAGTGGTTTTGCCGCCTGCCTCACAAGCGCAAAGACCCGAGTTCAATCCCCGGTACCCCAAAAAAAGAAATTCTCAAATAACCCCTTCAAATCTTAGACAGTTTTAAAGACTGAGAATATAAATGTATGAACTTGACTCACATTCTTCTGTAACATGGAGAACAAGTGTTTTAAAGAAGTTTTAAAATGGAGTATTCTGACATCTAAAAGGAAAACCTACATTCAGACTTGCATTGCAAAATGACTAATAGTGAACAACACAACAGCAAGGTTAGCAAATTTTAAAAAACTGTACCAACTATGACACCTGCCTCGAAAGCCCAAGGTCCTGAGTTAGATCCCTGGTACAAAAAAAAAAAAAAAAAAATTATACCAACTGAACTACTGAAGCCTTTGCATTGAGCTACATCCCCAAACCTTTTTAAAATTTGTACTGGGAGAGGATCTCACTCAGCTGCCCAGGCTGGGTTCAAACTTGTGACCCTCCTGCCTCAGCCTCCCAGACTGCTGGGAGTACGGGCATGCGCTGCCACACCCAACCTTCATTAAAGTTTTAAAACACATCCTTCAGCGTTGAAGAATTGAAGAGATCTCAGGACAGAAATTGGTAGCAAGTCCCAGAAGCAAGACTCTTCACATCTAGGTCAAGGTAACACCAAACACAGAGAAAAGATAA
The DNA here is from genome assembly GCF_000247695.1 of Heterocephalus glaber. Next base: position 2,702,169 of record NW_004624896.1, on the reverse strand, counting down.
ACTATGTTAGAAAAGTACGTGAGATTCGCTTTTTACTAGAAACCTTTCCAGAACTGTTCTCTCACACAGATTTTGGAGAAGCGTTCCTAGTCCTCCCTGTGCTGTTCCTAAGGCAAGCTGATGCCATGAGAAATATCCTTGGAGTTAATTTTTTTTTTTTTTTCAGTACCAGGGATCAAACTTGCACTTGTGAGGCAGGCAGCAGCACCACTGAGCTAAATACCCAGCCCTGGAGTTTATTTTTTAAGTGGATCTCGCTAAGTCATTAAGTTGCCGAGGCTGGGGTTCAATTTACAATCCTGCCTTAATCTTCCAGGGTGCTGGGATCGCAGGCATGCACCACCATGCCTTGGTGCATATACAGATATTCCTTAAGGACCACATTACGTTCCTTTAACCAGGTCGTTAACTGAACTGGTCACACTGAGCAATTAATTGTATTACAAGATTCAGAACAAAGAAATGGTCAGAGGAAATTCCAACTTATGACAACTTTGCTTTTATCTGCATAACTCTCACATGCAGTACTGTAATGTATAACAGAACATAAAACTGTGGCACTATACTGTTCAGTACAATCAGCAAAAATCACAGTACTGTATAAACAAGGTGCACTGTACAAATCATTGAGGCTCTGTAAACAAGATGTACAGAACTGTACAAAATAAGAAAGATGGTTCTAAGTTGAAACAGCTCACCTCAGTCCTGGTCTGAACAGCTGTCTACTCCAGGGAGGTCAGCACTCAGGGAGCACAGCACTTTTGATATTTCACTTTCACAAGGCTTGAGAAGAATACCTGGAAAGGGCCCATGATGAGAAAACGGGAGCAGAGACAAGATGAAACTTGTCCTGTCGTGACAGGACACAGAACCCACGACTGGGCTCTCCTCCCCCACTGGAGTCTCCTCCTAGTCCCTGAGGCGGAACCAAGAGTCACCCGCAGCTCAAAGCAGGCCTTGAGTTTGGCGGCCTTTTCTGCCCCACCTGCCCTAACAAAGGCTACATGTCCCCATCGCCCAAGTGAACACAAGCGCCAACAGTGCCAGGTGGATTCGCTTACAGCACAGCCTCCCATTTCTCTCTGTGACCAGATCCTGCACCTCCAGGTTTCTCCTGACCCTAGTCCAGCTTGAACACAAGATGCTGCCAGTCTAGGGTGTGACCCACATCTCTGAGAACCTTAATACAAGTACTAATATCTACCTCATAGCACTGGTGTGAATATTAAATGTGTTAATGTATTAAACCACTAATAACCTATCTTGCAATAAAACCACTGGCTATTAAAAAAAAAAAAAAGCCAAGCATGGTGGTGCACACCTGTAATCCCAGCACTTACGAAGCTGAGACAGGAGGATCACTGTGAGTTTGCGGTCAAACTGGGCTACACAGTGAGTTCAAGGATAGCCCAACTACATACTGAGACCCTATCTCAAAAAACCAAAAGTAATAACAATAATACATTTTTTTAAAAAGAAAGAAAACACACCTCTGACAATTTCATTGTTCCACTTAAAAATTTAGGGGCTGGGAGTGTAGCTCAGTAGGACAGTACATGGTTAGCATGGGCTAGGCCCTGGGTTTAACCCTTAGCACCAAAAAACAAACAAAATTTTAGGATGACTACTCACAGTCTGCAGCAAGGAACCCAAACTTTGCAACCCGTAAGTCCCTTCTGTTTGCTCCACACTTAACCTCTCACCTCATTTCTCAACACCATATTTCCTACACATCGTACTCTTCCCAAGGTCATCACACTGCCACCCTAACTTACCTCCACGCCCCTCCATGTTTCTTTACCTCTCTCATTGTAAAGGGCCCAGTTCCAAAGGCACCCCCTGCAAGCAAGCCCTGCTTGAGCCACAGTCATCATCATCTTTTCTGCATTCCCCACTCTTCAACCTGTACCTCGAGAAGACATTGGTCTTCTAACCTGCATTATGGCCTTTTCACACACAGCTCCTCCCCTTTCATGCGGCTCCCTACGATGAAATGGCTGACCTATCTCATTTACCCAACCAACAGAGGTGCTGTGTGCCATCTTCTAGGGAACAGGGGCACAGCAGTGAATGACAGCAAAACCCTGCCCTCGAGGACTTCACTGACAGATGCCATGCTGAAAAATAAGGCATGAATGTTAAGGATGCTGGGAAGTTAAGGGAGGAGGCTTGCTGGGGAGGTAAAGCTGAGCAAAGACCTGAGAGAGATGAGAGAACAAAGCAGCAAGAGACACAAGTGCTAAGGCTCTAGGATGTACAAGGGTTGCATTTTTCTAGGAAAAAGAGATGCCACTGTGGCTGACCCTGTGTGAGCAGTTACACAGAACGCCGCAGCAGAGTAAGAAAGTGACTATCAGGGCACCTGAAGGGCCCTAGGGGCTACACAGATCCAAAAGACATGCAACACATTCATAACCCATTTATTTATTTATTTTATTTATTTATTTTTGGTACCAGGGATCAAACTCCGGCCCTTGCACTTGCAAAGCAGGCAGCGAAACCACTGAGCTAAATCCCCGGACCCTATAACCCATTTATTTTGCCAGGTTATAACTTTTCATCCACTGCCATCACAGAACTTTACACAAGTATTCCTCGATAAACAACCTGTCTGATGGCCGTTCAGACTTTATGACCATTCGGACTTAGGACCACCGAGGTGCACTGTTTGGGCTGACCCACCACTTGGTCTTACCAGCAGTCTTTTATTTCTGTACAGTTCTGTATACCTTGTTGATAGAGCCTCAATGTCTTTTTGGCACAGTACACCTTGTTTGCACAGTACTGTAACTTTTGCTGATTGTACTATAAAGTACACTACTGTAGTTTTATGTTGTAATACATCACAGGGCCAGGGATTTGGCTCAGTGGTTCTGCTGCCTGCCTCGAAAGCGCAAGGTCCCAAGTTCGATGCCCGGTACCAAAAAATAATAATAAAAATATATGTTGTTGTAATACATCACAGTACTACTTGTAAGAGTTATGCAAATAAGTCATCAAGCTGGAGTTTCCTTTGACCATTTCTTTGTTCTGAATACTGTAATGTACATATGATATACAATTCCTCCTTTAGCAATTAATTCATTTAACAACCAATAACTAGGTTGTTAACCGAGGAGTGTCTGTATTTTCTTTCAAGTTTATCCACATAAAACAAGCATAATTAGGGCCAGGGATTTAGCTCAGTGGTTCTGATGCTTGCCTTGCAAGCACAAAGTCCTAAATTCAATCCCTGGTACCAAAAAGAACAAAATAAACAGGCGGGGGATTTAGCTCAGTGGTTCTGGTGCTGGCCTCGAAAGCACAAGGTCCCATTCAACCCCTCGTACCAAAAACAAAACAAAACAAAACAAGTATAATTAGATATGCAGAAAAGGCTGAGCACGTTCTCATCCGAGTGATGCTCTTAGTTCTACAATACAAAGATACATCATAGAATTTTATCCCCCAGTTTGTCAAGTAGGGACTTTTTAAAAAAAATGTTATTTTGGAATGTTGAGGTTTGCAATATTATGCTATGATATATTTATACAGACAGAATCGCTACTACAGGGTTGGAGATTTAGCTCAGTGGTAGGGTGCTTGTTTAGCAAGCGTGAGGTCATGGGTTTGGTCCTCAGCACCAAAAAATTAAAATACAAACAAACAAAAAATAACAAAATAAGAATTGCTCCTACAGTGAAGCAAATTAACATATCTCTCTCATCTCACATTGGTGCTTTATGACAAGAACATCTAAAATCTACTTAACAAAAAACCCTAATACAATTTTATCAACTATAGCCCTCATGTTATACATTAGATCTCTAGACTTACTCATCCTACATACCTGCTACTTTGTAGCCTTTGACTTACATCTCCCATTTTCTCACTATCACCACATTTCATTCATTCTCTAGAGAAGTCTGTGTTCAGTATCACATGACAATCAAATAAGCCCAAATGAAAACTTATCATATCGTCTATGGAAAAATAATGTAATCAAGTCAGGTGTTTTTTTTTATTCAGGTGTTTTAAATATGAATGAATCATTTCTATATAACAGGAAAAAATGAAATTTTATTATTTCCCCCCAGTAATAATGGCTACCACTTACTGAGCATCTTCTTAGGCACTGTACCTGATAGAGCCCAGACAGGGACACAGCCAGTTCGAGTGAGCCCACCCACGAACTTAGAGAAACGTAGGTTTCATTTACTTAGGTCCAGAACAGTCCCAGAGGACACATCAGCAGGTCACAGAGAACACATCAGAAAGCCAGGAGCCTGCCGTTTCTCTGACACACATCCTCAAAAGCCCGCCAAAAAAAAACACTATAAAAAAAGCCTTGTAGGGCCAGGGATTTAGCTCAGTGGTTCCCCTGCCTGCCTTACTAGCACAAGGTCCTGAGTTCGATCCCCGGTACCAAAAAAACAACAACAAAAAGCCTTTTACCTTGTAAAAGACATCTTTTCTGTTCTGCTCTCATAAAGACGTCCATCTCAGGTTTAACAAAAAATCCTGCTTGGATTGTTGAGTTCAAGTCCCTTCTTTCCATCTCAGTTCCAATAATTTTCATACATCATTTTTACTCTACACAATAACCAGAAGGTATTTTTCCCACTTACAAATCTCCCAGTGGTAAGGTCAGGTGCAGAGGGCCACACAGAAAGTGAGTGGATAGACTACACCTGGCATTCCCAGCACTCTGGAAGGCTGAGGCAAGAGAATTGCAAGTTTCAGCTGGGCAATTCAGAGACTTAGTAAAACCTTGACTCCAAAAAAAAAAAAGTTAAAAAGGGACTGGGATGTAGCTCAGTGCAACGGTCCTGGGTTCAATCCCCAGTACCAATACACACACACCCACGGCCACCCACACATGCAAAAGCACAGGCACACAACGACAAACCTTAAGAGCTCTGCTTGATTTTCACTGCTATCTAAAATTAGGTTTAATTTTTTTCAACCTGTGATTTGGCTAGTTACTTCAAAACCTGTACTTATAAATATGACATAACCTATTCTCCAACCCTAGCTTTACATTAAATTAAAATTTTAACTTACATGTAAATTTAATGTGGTCTCTCTTGAAAAACAGATGATTTATGCATTCTCATTCCCTCGTAAAAACTACCCTTTATTCCCATTCCCATTTAAAGTTTTAAACTCTGGCAGAGTGCCTCCAGCCTGGAAGGTAGAAAATACAGAAGTGGGCAACAGGACTAAGTTACTCAATACTTTTCAGATTACAGTTACTAGCCTCCATTCTCATTTTACTTTGCAACATCAAACCTACTCAATCCAGCACAACACGGTGTTTCCACAGACAGCTTACTAGGATGAAAGATCTCGACTCTCTCATACTTCCACTTATTACTGAAAAAGGCACTAGCTGAATTAAGGCACCCCAAAATAAAAGACCCCATCAAAAAATGGGCAACTGAAATGAACAGGTACTTCTCAGAGGAAGCACCGATGACCAAAAATGGAAAAAAAGGTTAATCATCGCTGGCTGTCAGAGAAATGCAAATTAAAACAATACTGATACCATCCTACTCCAGAAAGAAAGGCCACCATCAAGAAATCAATAACAAATGCTAGAGAGGCTGGGGGGACGGGGCGTTCTATATTGGTGAGAATGTAAACCTAGTACAAAGGAGACTCCACAAAAAAGTCAAAACAGAAATTCCATTTGACCCAGCTATTCCCTTTCTAGCTACTTCCCAAAGAGTTAAAGGCATCAAATTACTGTGATACTTGCATACCCATGTTTATAGACGTATAAACTCTTAATTGCGAAATCCTGGAAACAGCCTACATACCCAACAGATGAATGATAAAGAAAGCGCGGTATTTATATACAAGGCAATACTACTCTGCGATAAAGGATAAACAAGTCATTTGTTGGTAAATGGATGCACCTTGAGACTATTATGTGAAATGAAATAAATCTGGGCCGGGGATTTAGCTCAGTGGTTCCGCCGCCTGCCTTGCAAGCAGAAGGATCCCCCGGTACCAAAAAAAAAAAAAGTTAAATGAAATAAATCAGACACACAAGTTTAAATGTCGCATGGTTCCTCTTATATGAGAAACCCAAAATAGAAATAAAGATCAAAATAAAAGATATGTAACAGGAAGCAAGGAGATCTTTCTTCAAACGGCAAGGGGAACATGAGATGGAGGGAAGTGGGGGAAAGCGGTAATGGGCACATGAACTTGGAGAAGAACTTCAGGCGTAGTCCGTATATTAAATGAATTAACATTCTAGGAAAAAAAGTAGAAGCACAAACTAAACTAAACTGAGTTTTGCGCAACCGTACGAAGAGGGAGCTAAAACTCTGTGATTTTACAAAAGTTAGAGAAAACAGACACGTTCACAACGTTACAGCCGACTGAAAGCACCTTGCAAGTACCCAGGGCAAAGGAAACTGTCCCAGGCACCCACCGAGCACGCCCGGCCCGCGCGCCGCACGCCGCCCGCCGCCCTCCGCGACCTCCTCCGCCCGCTCCCCCGCGCCGCCGCGCCGGGACCCTCCCGACCGGGAAGGAAGAGCCGGGCCTCACCCCCACGCAGGCCGCGCCCGCCTGCTTCGCTGTCCCGCGGGAAATGCCAGCATTCGGGGATGTGGCCGGGCGCACCGCCATTGCGCGCCGAAACCAGCCTGCCGGACGAACCCTGCCCGCCGCAGGCCGGCCGGCCGGACGCGAGGAGCGGGCGCGGCCGGATGACGCAAGGCCGCGCGCGCGCAGTGCGGCCTGCCAGGCCCCGCCCCGGAGCGCCCCGCCTACTTCCGGTTTCTTTCCTGCGGGGTCTGGGCACTGAAGCGAGCAGTGGCGCGCGGTATGTTGCTCCCTGCCAATTGCCCACTGAAGGATCAGAATCAAGTCTTAGTTGGTGCCTATTTAAAATGCGAATTCCTCGGGGTGCTGGCCCTGTGAGCCCGCATGGGATGGGTTTAACCAGGAGAGTAGGCTAGATGCAGGGGCTCTGCACACCCAAGCCCTGGATGCAAGTTCATGGTTTGGTGGAGTCCGTGGGTCGGCCAGGCCAGCGCACACCTGTGATCCCAGCTTCCGGGGAGGCTGAGACAGCTCTAGCGACCAGCCTGGGCAGTTAGCGAGACTCTGTCTCTAAAGGAATAGGCGTGTAGCTCAGTGGTAGAGTCAGCTCTGGGTGCGACCTCCAGTACTGAAAACAAAATTGTGCTCGAGTCAGTAATTTGGTAAAAGCCCGACTCTTAATATAGCAGAATTATTTTCACGAGATGCGAATGGAAACCATTGTTAGGCTATCCCTCCTAGCCGCCTTCTGCGATGGAGAAATTCCCTGGGACACACACACACCCCGTTTCCTCCAAGAAAGACAACCTTATTCATAAGAAGTGGGGAAGAGCAGTTCGCTAGGAGTGAGGTCTGCTGAAAATCAATGATGCCTTCGTTAGGTCTCTTGGATATGGTATTGGCCACGTGACTCGACACAAAACAACAAATCATCTAGGGTGACACTCTCCCGAACCTGAACTCCATGCTTGCTGAAACAAAGTACCTGGGCGTGGTGGCATGCACCTGTAATCCTAGCTTCCTGTAATTTCAGCGGCACTTGGGAGCCCGTGGCTAGGGCATAGCAAATTCACTAGTGGTAGCTCAGGCCTGTAATCCTAGCATCGTTCCGAAAGGCTGAGGCAGGAGGATCCCAAGTTTGAACACTGCCTGCCCAACGTGCGACTTAGACCCTGCCTAAAATTCGGGGAGAGGGGTAATTGGGAACCCAGAACTGCAAAAAAAAGAAAGAGAAAATTGCAAATTTGAGTCCAACCATGGCAATTTAATGAGGCCCAGTCTCAAAATATTTTTTTTTAATTTTTGTAAAGATCTAAAGATGTAATGCAATGGTAAAGCACTTGTTTTACCACAAGGCCCTGGGTTCTACCCCCAGTACCCCAGGACAGAGAGGAAAGTAGGCAGGAAATGTGGTTTCCCTGTTCAGACTCCTGCCGGTTGTGTTTCAGAGTATATATACAGCCCCTATAGTTTTAGTACAAGTCACTATGCAGCTACTAATTTAAAAACTTAATCTGCTGAGAGCTAGGTGTGGTGGTGTACTTGGGAGGCTGAGGCAGAAGGATCACTGCAAATTTGAGGCCAATCTGGGTTACACAGTGAGTTCAAGGCCAGCCTGGACTACATAGGAGGACCCTGTTTCAAAAAAAACAAAAAGAATAAAAAAGCCCCAAACTTAATCTACTGTGAGGTTAATGACCAATCATGCATCTTGGAGCTGCATCAGGAGACAGACCTATTATGCATACTTCTTTGGTCTCAGCCAGATTCTAGCTAGAAGACATTGTCAGATAAAGAATTAAACATTGTCTGGCGCTTGCCTTGAAAGTGCAAGGTCTGGAGTTCAATCCTCGGTACCAAAAAAAAAAAAAAAGAATTAAACATTGACAAGTGATGGTCAGGGTGGTCTTTGAGGATATAGTAGGTTAATGGAGACAGGATTTGATCCTCCACCTATGCCCATACATCCTATGGTGACATTACTTCTGCTGCATACTTTGAATCTGCGTTGCCCTTGGTCGGAGCTTGAGCAACAACACTCAGCATTCTCAGCCTAAACCATGAGGAGAAGCAGCCTGGACTGGCCTGCAGGGGGAGGGGACCTGTGTGGTGCGGTCAGGAGCACAGTTGCCCTCTTCACAGCTCGCTGGCCCCAAACTGGGATCTTGCAGGGATTGGGCTGGGTTGGTGGAAGTCGGTAGAACTGCCCACTGACCCACAGGCATACGAGAAAAAATGAATGACTGTCGTACGAAGCCACTCATTTTGGAGTAGGAGGCAGGCAGCAATAACTAACTGATGAAGATGCCGACAGACATCTTTAGGAGGCAGACTGAGGGACATAGTGCGTCACACGAACAGTAGTGTTTACCATGGACGTTAGTTTTAACCTAACGGATGCATTTACTTGTAGCTCTTTCCTGCAGTGTGCTACTCATCTTGGCTAGAACCCTGGCTCCTTTAATGAACTCGCTGTCCTCACTAGGCCAGGACTCCCACATTCATGGTCTGGACCTCCAGGCTGACACCATCCTGCTGCACAGTGCTCTGCATATGTGTGGAGACACACAGATACTGAGAGCAGGACTGTGGTTCACACTTTAATTTGTTTTATGATTCAGGGAAGATGGCTGCGTTTGTGTGGGGAAGATGACCACAGCTGTGTTTGTCACCCGACGTGGAGTTTGTGAACAAAAGCAAAATGTTGTTGAACACTTCTGTTTGAGAACCGAACTGTTTGCAAACGGAAGCATTTGTGAACCGAGGCATTACTGTGTATCCCTTCTTAATATCATGTAGGCTCCTTTCATACTATGAGTATTCAAGCAGTGACCACTAGATACTTTCAAACTCAAGTCTCGAGGTTTTTCCTGTGTACTCCTGGTAGAATTATAAAATGACACAACTTCCTCAGAAAACAGGCTGATAGTTTCTTAAAAAGTTAAACATACTCCGATCATATCACCCAACAATTCTACTCCCAAGTATGTAAGAGAAATGAAAGCATATATCCACAAAAAAGACTTGTAAGTGAACACTCCATAGCAGCTTCATTTGTAATAGCCAAAAAATTGGAAGCAAGCCAGGTGTCCAAATGTGAATGAATAAACTGCTGGCATATCCATATAATAGAACATCACTCAGCAATAACATGGAGAGCCAGGTGTGGTGCCACCATGAGTTCAAGGCCAGCCTGAACTACTGTGCATAGTGAAACCCTGTCTCAAAACAAAACAAAAAATGGAGTATGGATACACATGATAACATAGCTGAATCTCAAAATAATTCTAAGTGAAAGAAGCCAAACAAGGAAGTATATCTGGTACACTAACGATTACATTTATATGAAAGCCCAGGAAACGGAAGCTAATGTATCATGATGGGAGATTGATGGTTGCCTAGGAACGCAGGGGCCAAGGAGGGCAGCGATACTTCAATACATCAGAAACATTGAGTGGTGGTTATGCTAAGTTATCCTCGTGGTGATGTGATCATATGACGTCAGATGTACCAAGTTGTACATTTAATACATGTGCAGCGTATCTGCCAATTAAACCTCAATAAAGCTATTCAAATCTTTGTTATTCTTACAGAACTACAGGCAAGACTCATTAAAGTAGTATGTTGGAATATCACGTGTTAGGGAATCAAAGTTTTCTCACATATAAGTTGTTCCCCGGTTATTCTCAAACGTTTCAGTTTTGTTGCCACAGAAGCACAAAACAACACAGCAGATGAACATTTTTCTTTTTACTCAAGCCCCATTACTAACGTTTGTTTTCTCTTTCCAAAGTGAATGATGGCATTCTCTGGTATTTTTTTATTTACTTATTTAGGTTTTTTGTGTATGGTGCTGGGGACTGAACTTAGGGCCCTGAGCACACTTGAGAAGCGCATTGTTACTGAGCGACACCCCTGGCCTCTCTGGGATTTAAAACATTAGTATTAGCTGAGTGTGGCAGCACACACCAGCATCCCAGTTCTCGGGAGGCTAAAGCAGGCGGATTCTAAGTTCAAAACTAGCCTGGGCTATATAGTGAGACCAGGTCTCAAAATAATAAAATTTAGTATTAAATGATTTTCAGTTAATATTATTTAGTTTATTCAAAGTCATAGATGACCTTCAAATGTAGTGGGGCATTTTCTAAAATACCTGTTAGAGGGGGTCAGGGAAACTCTCTGAAAAAAGACAAATAACTCAAGATGTATGTAGGCAAAATGCTGGGATAATCATTAAAATCCAAGAGTTAGCTTTTAATAATTTCGTTGTCTAGCCGGGGATTTAGCTCAGTGGTTTCTCCGCCTGCCGCATAAGCTCAAGGACCTGAGTTCGATCCCCGGTACCAAAAAAATAATAATAATAATAATTTCTTTGTCTGGTGAAATGGCAGGTGGATGTAGTAGAGGAAGAATGCCCACTAGATGGTGTAATCACAGGTCCTCCTAAGAGGAGGGCAGGGTGACAGAGGATGGCAGAGAGATGTCACTGCTGGCTGGCTTTGCAGATGGAAAGAAGGAGCCATGGGCCCAATTCTCTGAGCCTCCTGAAGGATGTCATCCTGGCCACACCCAGTAACACCTGTGTTGGGCTTCTGACCTCCAGAACTAGCAGATAATAAATTTGTGTTATTGTTGGCCATAAAGTTCGTGGTAACTACTTAGAGCAACCACATAAGCCTGCTCCAGTGAATATTCCTATTCGGTGGGAAGAGACCATACTAAGATCCCTCAGACGTCTTTACTAAATATGAAAAGCTGTGGTGTCAGCCTGACATGGAGGTGCACACGTGTGAGCCTAGCACTCAGGCTGGTGCCGAAGGATTAGAAGCTCAAGCCCCATGTGGCAATTCAGCTAGCCCATTTCAAAATAAAAAGGGCTGAGGGCTGGGGATTTAGCTCAGTGGTTTTGCCGCCTGCCTCGCAAGCTCAAGGTCCTGAGTACAATCCCTGGTGCCAAAAAAAAATAAAATAAAAAATAAAAAGGGCTGAGGAGGTAGCTCAGTGTGAAGGCCCTGGGTTCAATCAGTAGTACTGGGAAAAAAAGATGCAGTTTCATAATCAGGCAAGGTAGTTTGACCTTTCCTCTCTCCTCTGCTTCATGGCTTCAGCTCTTTTTCAAACTGTGTGTGTTTGAGCCTTCCCTGGCGTCTCTCACCTCCTGTCGCCATGCTTCCATTCTACTCCTGGCTCTTCCATTGCCCTCAGCTGAAGTTAATCTCTTCTTTAAAATGCTAATACAGGTAGAAGTCTCTGGACATCTTATGGCTGTTTCTTGGCTATGTCCCTCTCCTCCAACTAAAAACCTATAACCCTAGCACTCCAGAGGCCAAGACACTGTGAGTTCAAGACCAGTTTAAACTACATAGCAAAACCCTATTTCAAAACAACAAATGAGTCATTTGTAAGTAAAAATACTGAAACATCTATATACTCTTGGATTCTTAATTTCTTTTAAAGATAATATATTTAGTCTGTTACAAATATATTTTCATAAACTATTGGTATATAAAAAACAGCTCAAGCTGGGTATGATGGCACACGCCTGTAACCCTAGTACTCAGGAGGCTGAAGCAGGAGGCTCTCGAGCCTGAACTATATAGAAAGATTGCTTTCTTCCTGGCTCTTTATTAAAAAGTAATGTTATTGGGCTGGGGATTTAGCTCAGTGGCGCCGCACCTGGCTCAAAAGTGCAAGGTCCTGAGTCGATCCCTGGTACCAAAAAAAAAAAAAAGTTATTAAGAATAAAATTCAGGCAGGAGACAAGGTGAAGCCCAGCCTGGGCAACTTAGTGATTTAGCAAGACCCTGCCTCACAATGAAAACTACAAAAAGACTGGGACCCAGGCTTGGTGGTGCACACCTGTAAGGCTGCACCCTGGGAAGCAGAGGCAGGGGGATGGCAAATTTGAGCCTAGCTGGGCAACACAGCAACTTAGACCCGGTCTCAAAAAAGTAAAAAAATGACCAAGGATATGTAGCACCATGCAAAGGCCCTGGGTTCCATCCCCAGCACCAGGGAAGGAAAGAAAAGTAAAATTCTAGTTAATATGTGATTCTACAAAGAACACAAAAAAGAAATTAACCTCTATGATAAAACTCTAAGGAAAGCACAGAAGAAACAGTCATTTTGTAGGTATTGTTTCAGAATGTAAAATTAAGGAAGAAAATAGGGCAGAAGGGAACCAACAAACAAAAACAGATGTTAAAAAGTTATAAACATGAGGATATAGTTTTTGGTAAGAAAGGTTAAATATTTTAGATGAAAAAAAGATTTTTAAATGTGTGCAATTAAATCTCTTTGGATAGTACCTAAGAAAAAAATCTTTACTGAATTTTTTTTTTTTGGTACTGGGGATCAAACTCAGGACCCTGTGCTTGCAAGGTAGGAGGAGGAACCACTGAGCTAAATCCCCGGCCCTTTACTGAAATATTTTCCTCATTTAATAAACTCACTGGCGCCAGAGGGTGGTGCAGCTCAGAGGTAAAGTGTGTGCTTAGTGTGTTCAAAGCCCTGGGCTCAAACTCCAGCACCAAAAATAAAGAAAAAAGCATAGACACCAGAAAGATTGATGACAAGATTTCTGATAGTCTTAGAGTACTCAAACGTGTTATGATTCTCTACATTTCTTTTTTTTTTTTTTCCTGGTGTTGGGGATTGAATCTAGGGCCACATCCTCAGCTCCCCCTCCCTTTGTTTTTGTTTTTTGTTTTTTTGGTACTGGGGCTCGAACTCTGGACCTTGTGCTTTCGAGGCAGGCATGGGCTAAATCCTTGGCCCGATTCTCTAATTTTCTGTGGGCTTAAAATATAAAATGATACAAGTGATGCAACTCAAAAATATGTAAAAGGCATTAAAATAGAGCTAGTTTTCTGTAATACCATAATTTCAGTGAGTCATGAGATTGTCACAGGATGACAAGTTCCTTCACATACCACGGACTTCCCCAAGACAATGTCAGGCCAACATAATAGGGAGAAAATGTGAGGGCCAGGGATGATTTGAAACCTGAGACCGCACAAGAATGTCAAGCAAAGGGAAAAATCAACATGTTCAGCTAGAAATGAGTGATTTTATTTTAAAACACATACAGATTAATAAATATTATTGGAAAACTTAATAAATAACCTTTCCTATTTACATAAGGCAATTACATCATGCCATGACTACTTCTATAAAGCAAAATATAAGTCTTAGCTATTGATAAATGTGTGCATGTGCTAATCAGAAGCTCCTCTGATGCACTGACATGAAAAAGTGTTATGCAACCAATATCAATTTTGACATTTTTATCTAGCCTTCTTCCTGTTCAATGATTATATTCCATTTCACCAGGAAATAACAGCTATCCTTTAAAAAGGCAAAGACACTCAAGAATGCTACTGGAAAACAACACCATTAAATTTTGTAAAATACAAAACCACTGAATGGGTATGGGAGCATATTTCTGTATTCTAACAAATAAGAGGAATGTCTGAATTTTCCCACATGGCCCTTTGGCACTAGTGGCTGGGAAGCCCCTGACGTGCACTTGACGTCAGAGGTCATCGTCTAGGTTAAGCTGCTTGAGAGCAGGGAGCTCAGCATTGTTCATTACCAATCACAGGGGACAGAATCAGCCACACAGTCATCTCATTTTCTGCAGAACAGACCTAAGCAGGGTGGCAGAGGAGCTCCTCATACCGTCAGCATGTGATCATTCAGTGCAGTTTTCAGCCTCCCAATTTAATTTCCATATTTTACAACAGAATATACAAAACCCTTTAAAAAACAAACAAGGGAAAATTAAAGCCTCAAGGAATCACACAAACTTGACAACCAGGGCTTCCTTTACTTGCTTTGTGCTCAAAGCCTCTGGTCCTTGGCACTGTCGGGGCAGACTTCCTGGTCAATGCAGCGAGTTCCAGCACCACTCCCAGAGCAGTTCTGAGTGCAGTGCCTTCATCCGAGGCCACCTGAGCACTGCTACAGTGCCACAGTGGGTCTGGAGAGCCATCCCACCCCTTTAGAGGTAGAAAAAACGAGGCATAGAAAGGTTAAGTGACTCACCCATATTTGCACAATTCAGGGAAAAATGGAGAAAAGAAACAAATCCTCCTTAGCTCTAGGCCTTAGGCTCTGCTTTTTAATCATTTTGGGTACATCTGAGTACACATTTATTTACATGATCACTGCTCTACTGAATATCAAGTTTTTACTAGACTACTTTGATGTAACAAAGGTTACAGTTTCTTAAAATATAACTATTTTGTTACATTTAATAGCATATGATATATGTATATGAAAATAAACAAGTAGTGGCATTGGGCCAAATTCTCCTACAATTCTTAATCTGTTCAAGTATACAATGGAGGTACAAGAATCTGGCCAGATGTGAAAAGTCACCTATGAGCAAAAGGATAGACCCTTAAAATTCATCACCAGTAACAACTGTGAAGTGCAAATGAGGAATACAAAAAATTGAGGTATTTTATGTGATAAACTGCCTCGTAGTGACTGGTGTGCCAACTGGTCTTTTCTCTTGCCGACACAAGTTAACATAATCTAGATATGGTTATGAGTAAAACATACAAAACAGGAGCAGGGACATTTCCTTGGAAGTAAGGTCAACAGTGAAGTAATACATTTTGGGTCCCTGAGAAGGCAGAACACCAAGATTCCATGCAACCCTGCTTGGCAGGTGTATGACCTCCTTGGTGTCAGACACATGGAGGACACCCCCTCAGACCAAGGAGCTGACCCAACATCAGTCACAAAGTCCTCTTCTCTTTCTAGTCTCCTACTGAGTCACACGAAGCTGAAATAGGCTCTAGGAGCATCAGAGAAGAGCTATGGATGTGGCTCTGCGGACCCCTAGAGCGTCCTCTCCATTCTTCTAAAGGAGCGGAGCAGCTGGAAAAGAGAGCTATCAACTCCTGACAAGAATTAGCAGCAGGGGCCAGGGACACAGCTCAGTGGTAGAAGCGCACTTGCCTATCATAGTGGAGGCCCTGCGTCTGGGCTCCAGCACCTCAAAACAAGCAAAACCAGAGGAAATCTTGGTTTGGATAGGAGTGTGGCTCAATGGCAGAATGCTTGCTCAGCATGCACCAGACCTGGGTTCAACCCAAAACAACAACACATGGTACGGCTGTGCTCAGCAACACCTGTCTCCATGGACTGAGTGTTTATCCAAACCCAGAGACACTGCATCTGAACACTTCACAGAAGTCTCCAAACTGACTTCTAAGAGTTGAGGAAAATATTTATTTACCAGGAGCTGAGCTGTCCAGAAAAAAGGGGAACAGTGACTGCACATTTGAACAGTGTTCTATCAGAAAACAGAGATGAAACCCACAAAAGAACAAAGACCAGTATCTTAATGCTAGGATTTACTGCTGGAAATAAAACCAG
This sequence comes from Heterocephalus glaber, assembly GCF_000247695.1. Next base: position 2,686,239 of record NW_004624896.1, on the reverse strand, counting down.
AGTGAACAAACTGGCTGAAGACGTAGTGCTGAAAGAATATTTCTTATTGCTGAGCAGAGAGCAGTGAAATACATTGTATTAACACCCAGATAGGAAAAGACTGTGATGACAGCTGAGTAGTGAGCAAGGCCACCAGAAAACCAGACTGCTCCTGGGGTCCCAGCACAGGCAGCACTACCCTCGTCTGCCGAGCCTCACAGAGAGGCGGGACACGCAGAGCAGCAAGCACCCAGGACGGGCGCTGTCCCGGGCCTGTGCTGGGGTTAGAGTCCTTACCTGGTCCCACACTTGGTCAGTAAGCAGAACAGGAAACAATCCTTCCAAACGTAAAGGTTTAGATGCTTAAGGAGGAGAGGAGAAAGTGACCTCTTTAAGTATCTATCAAAAGTAATTTTGGAAATTTTGCTTTTAAAAAACCTTTGACTTTAGTGGAGACTTGAAAACAAGTACACTTGCAAATTAATTCTTTTTACTTAGTAGCTGTTGTGTCGGGTGGAGGGGTAACTCCCCTTCGGTACTGGGGGTTAAATTCAGAGTCTCTGCACTAAGCTGCATCCCCAGTCCTAAGTCGCTAAGTTGCCCAGGCTGGGCTTGAATTTACAATCCTCCTGCCTCAGTTTCCCAGAGTGCTAGGATTACAGGGATGTACCACCATGCCCACTTTTCCTTAGTTTTATCAGAGATAAAACTCAAAGCATATCATCAGGAAAATGTTTTGTATGTATTTACTTTTGGCAAGACCAATCAGAGATGCATCCCCAAATGGCCCTCCCTTTAAGCTGTCCTTTGGGGCTTTTTCTTCTTTGTATTTTCAAAAGAACTATAAGAAAATGCATTTGTAAAGTAAATCATATTAGACCTAATATATATGCTCTGTGTTAACCCTGAAAACCAGATCACTAGACACAAAGGGCACTGCCACTCGCTTGGAAACAATGTGCACTTTGTTCTGCTGGAATGAAAGTGGCATGCCCTACTACAGCATCTGCTGAACAGACAGAAACCTGAGAGACAAGACACCTTCAAGAGGGGAGGAGATATTAGCTGTGAGATTTTGCCTTACTCTTAAAAAATCATAGGGAGAATCACCTAGGAACTGTCACCTCTGAATAGTCACGGTACACTAAGAGATGCATTTAAACTAGGCTTCATCTGTAGGTTACAGCAAAATGAACAGAATTTCCACATTATGAACTTTCTTATACTTGTATAGCCATACCTATGCTTTCTCAAGCTCCTTACCTAAGGAACTATTTTTATGCCTAAAAGTGTATTTGTTTTTCTGATTTTTTTTTGGTACCGGGGATCAAACTCGGGTCCCTGTGCTTGCGCAGCAGGTGGTGAAACCACTGAGCTAAATCCCTGACCCAACCTAAAAGTGTATTGACCCTGCTACATAATGCTTTTGCTTATACTTAAGAGTTTAGTAGATTAAGGCCTGCATTCCTAAGAATGCTGAAAATAAAAAAAAAACAAAACCTTCAGGAGCTGATAAAAACAGAAATAACTTTTCTGTGGATTTAATTACTCAACAGTATAAGACTTTTAAAACTTTAAATAAATTTATTTATTTATTTATTTATTTTGGTACCGGGGATCGAACTTGGGTCCTTGCGCTTGCGCAGCAGGCAGTGAAACCACTGAGCTAAATCCCCGGCCCAAAAAACTTTAAATAATTTTGCTGCCGCTTTTCAAAAATCAATGACAAACCAAGATTATCACATGTACTTTTAATTCATACAGTATTGTTTAGCCTTATGTTAAACGAGTCTTATTTTATTTAGCCTCTTTGTTCAATACTTTAGGGAACTATTCCTTGGGTCTTTATTTTAGAAATGTTGTTTCTGCCTGGAGAAGCACAGTTTTGCCTTAGTGAGTAACTTTAACTGGGTATCACTAACTTTCATGGTCCCTGCTCTGCTCTACTTGACCGAATCTTGGGTGTGGCACATGTCCCCATTCAGGTGGGACGCTGCTGGAGAAGTACACAACATCACTGTTGATTTGCATCACTCCATGCTTTGCTCCAATTTAATACACTTGGAAGGTTACTACAGACAGAAAAATGATCTTTTTGATGCAAAACCTGCCACAATTATTGGCTATTTAGGTAGTCTTTCATTTTGTTTCATCTTGTTTTTGGTTCTGAGGATGAAACCCTGGTGTTTGTGTATGCTTAAGAAGTCTGAAAGGTTGGGTAAAAAACTTTTGGATGAGACCCCAAACAATGAGAGGGCTAAATGAGCTATTTCCATCTTTGATATACATTCCTTTAAAACTACGTGTGTTGTAATTTGTAGAATCTGTCTTAAGCTTACCTATGCGCTTTAATTTGCTCCTGTATTGAAGGACAGTCAGTATATGTGCTATTAAACAATTATTCCTTCATGTAGTAACTTTTTATTAAGGAGTTTATTTCTTCCAAATGGTCACAAATGCTTGGTGAAAAACAATGTAAATATATTTGATACTGGACCCTAGTTACACAAGTTGAATGAAAATAAAATGCCTCATGCTACTTAATTAGTTGTCTTTAATTAGAAAATAACTACATGCTGAATGGGTCCATTTGCCCTAATGTGTCTTTAGTTTTGACTATCTTCCACTGACTATATTATTTCTAACTGCTTTACATATTTGTAATCTGAACATTGAAATATAAATATATAACCAAGGAAGTGGCATTATTCTAATCTAAGAGAACATACACATAGTAATAGTCAAATTAAGTGAATAATTCAAGTGATAAAGGCACTGAAATTGATTTGAGCTACTGAAAAGTCACCCTGCCAATGGAATACTGCATCACATTCACTAACTCTTCTCTACTTGCTAGTAAGATGTCTCGGGATGAGTGCAGGCGAGAGCTGATTTGTTAGAGAATTAAAAACAATTCAATATATACCTCCTATTTGAATGAGGTTCCTGAATATTATACATGCTTAATGCAAACTAACACAACTATAGTCACATTTACTGTACAGAGCCAGATTTCAAGACAATTTCTCCTGCTTCCAAAGTAATCTTCTAAGGACATTTGCTCTCCTGCAAAGACTAACCAGAAAGAGCCCACCTTTCTTTTCTAGAACTTCTTTTTTTTTTGTACCGGGGATAGAACTCGGGTCCTTGCACTTGCGCAGCAGGCGGCGAAACCACTGAGCTAAATCCCCGGCCCTCACCTTTCTTTTCTGATTAGGTCATGTTAAAATATTTTAAAAGGAAAGAGTAGTCACAAAAGCTTCCAGGTTAATGGAAATGAAAATGACATTCATCTCATCAGAGAGAGACGACGCCCAGGCAACCACTGAGAGGTCTGGGCTCCTCAGGGCTGGGCCTGGCCGGTGTGGAGCTAGGCTCCTCGTGTCCGCTAGGCCACCTGTGAGTGCACGGGTGACTCTCACACCAGGGATTGAGGGTCTCTGCCACTTCACATCCAGTCTAGACCAGGAACCACCTCCAAGTCCTGCTCCTCCAGCCCCCAACCCCTGGCCGCATCCTAGTCTGTTTTCATGTTGGATTTGTTCATCTCCCCGAGGTTGAAATTGAACTCTTTGAACACCTGTATAAGAACGATCCCCACAGAGACAGTCGTGAATCCACAGGCCATACCCAGGAAATCCACCAGGCCCACATTGCTCCACTCCCGGAAGAGGATGGCTGACGCCAGCAGGACCAGAGTGGTGAATACTACGTAGTAGATGGCCCCAAACACAGAGGAGTCGAAGCACTCTAGTGCCTTGTTGATGTACCTGAACTGGACAATGATGCTGCAGCCCAGCACGGCCAGGAGCACCAGGCACAGGCACAGGGCTCTCTGGCTGGATGGGTTGTTGTGCAAGATGTCTTGGGCCGCCAGCCCTATGCCCTTTGTGGAAGGCACGGTGAAACTCCCCAGCAAGGAGCAGATGCTGATGTAGACCATGATGTTGGTGGGCCCGTGGGCCGGAGCAATCCAGAAGATGAGCAGCAGTAGCATGAGCAGCACGATGCACAGGTAGCCCACAAACACTGCAAGACAGATGGGACACGGTGACCCAGGCTGTCCTCTGCCGGCTGCCATCCAGAGGGCAGGGCCAAGGCAGTGCCTGGCCCCCACCAGCCACTCTCGAGGGTGCTCTGGAGGGCAGGCAAGCATCTGGGGGAGCTGGCTTGATTTCACTGGATCCACCGATTCTGTTCTACAAACACTACTCCCATTGTTATATTCACCACCGAAACACTGGTGGAGGCTGGGGATACAGCTCAGGTAAAACACTCCCACAGCATGTGCAGGCCCCTGGGCTCCACCGCCAGCCCTGGGGAGAAAAACTGTATAGCTCTAAGTTGCCACACCCACAGCAAACAAGAAAGCCACAAGACTATGACCTTCCCAAGAACTCCCAGGGTCAGTGCTGGCTATGTCCTTCACCATTGGGGCCTCACTGATTCTGTCCTCTTGCAGGGCCCTATACCGGCGTGCACACCATGATCAGCCAGGTCACACCTAGAGCCACTCATTGCCCCTCTATGCTGGCGAGGACATGCCCGTGGGCCTGGCCACCCCCAGGGTACAGTCCTAGGATGGCTAGAGACACTGCAAGCACCCCATTGGGCAGGCAGGGAGCCCCCTCCTCTGTGGCCCCCAATCAAAATGAAACACAGAACTCCTAAATGTTGGTATGGTCCTCTATTAGTGCCATTTGTACACTAAATTCAACATGAATGATTTATTGTTAAAAATAAGCCATTCAGATACTTTCTTTAATAGGTGCTATTCAAATTTTATATTTCCTCCAGAGTTAGTTTCATTAATTTGTCTTCCAACGTACTTCTTAGAAGTTGTCAAATTTATTTCAAAAAAGATTTTTGTAATATGCTTTCTATATCCTTTTAAATTCTGTAAAATCTGTGGTAATGTCTCCTAGATCTTGATATTGCAATTTAAAAAATGTATAATTGATATTCTATAACAGGAAGAAAATGTCTAAAGGAGCAGGGGAAGTGGGAGGGGTAGGAGAAAGGAAAGAAGGGAAAAGAAAAAATATGAGAAAAGAAAAAAAATGGAAACAAAGTCTTTGCAAATAGGGAAGGGTGGAGGGGGTGAAGGGAAGGCAGGGGAAGGGGAAAAAAATAAGAACCAAGATACTCATGTAAAGGTACAAGATCCCAGTGATGAATGTAATTGTACTGTATACCTAAAACATACCAATAAACTTAATGGGAAAAATAAATAAATAAATAAATAAATAAATAAATAAAAATAAGCCATTCAGGGCCGGGGATTTAGCTCAGTGGTTCTGCTGCCTGCCTCACAAGCACAAGGATCTGAGTTTAATGCCTGGTACCAAAAAAAAAAAAAAGGTCTATCTCAGGCTGGCCCTGAACCTGTGATCTTCCTGCCTCTGCCTCCTGAGAGGAGGGATGACAGGCCTGGGCCCCTACACATGGCTGTAAGACGGTTTTCTTACTTTCTAGAGTGAATCCCACAGATCCTTACTGCATGGCTGTCATGGGTGGTAGTGCAGGGGTGGAGGACATGGCGAAGGTGGGGACCCTAAACAGCAGTGTCCACACCGGTCACGCAGCACACAGTGGGCAGGGGCGTTGCTGAGGCCCCACACATTACCCTGTTCTCATGACACCTGCTGTCTCCTTGGACTTGGAAGTGAAACATCTGGTTATAGTAACAGAGCCCAGAACCTGTCTTATGTGCAAAACAAAGCACCCCTCATACGGATTTCCTATACACTGAATTTTTGAGAAATGCAACTTCCATGTAAATTGAGGGAGAATTATGCCTTGTTCAAAGGAACTTCAAGGGTTATCGTCCATCGCAGTGGATTCTATTGCAGTTGGCAAGGCCCCGTTTGAGTCACTCATGCGTCACCTCCAAATAGTCTGCATCTGCAACTGTCAGACCACGGGGCTGGAGTCCCCATCTGCCTTGTCTTGTTGTTAACCTGATCATTTATAAAGTAGCATCCTGCTGCTTCTCCTTTGCTTTACAGTTCCAGTATTATACCTATTGCTTTGGAATTATGTATACAAGGAGGTTGCATTTTTTTTTCCCAGTACCAGGTATTGAACTCAGGACCTTGTGCTTGCAAGGCAGGCGCAGTGCCACTGAGCTAAATCCCTGGCCCCAGGAGGTTGCATTTTGACGATTTTTTTTGAGACAAGGTCTTGCTATGTAGTCCAAACTGGCCTCGAAGTTGTGGCCATCTTCCTGCCTCAGCCTCCTGAGTGCTGGGATTACAGACATGTGCCACCACATCCAGCATATTTTGTTTTGTTTTGTTTTGTTTTGTTTGTTTTTTGGTACCAGGGATCGAACTTGGGTCCTTGCGCTTGTGCAGCAGGCAGTGAAACCACTGAGCTAAATCCCTGGCCCATCCAGCATATTTTAATGGATTTCATCCCCACATTATAAAGAGGATACTGGACCTCCCAGGGCTGGGTACTACCTGGACACAGAGCCAGTCAATGCAGACATGTAAATCAATAGGCATGGACATGCAAACCACCAAGCAGGCAGCTACAGCCCTGGCCTTCAGAGGTGAGGAAGAGAAGCTATGGAGCCCTACTCTGGGTGGACTCAGGAAGACTGCAAGGAAGGGAAATGAAAGGGCAATTTTCTGGGAGGCCTAGCTACAAACTGGGTGAGGGGTGAGCTAGGAATGGTGGGGCACGCCTATAATCTCAGCACTTGGGAGACTGAGGCAGGAGGATCGCTGGGAGTTCAAGGCCAGCCTGGGCTACATAGTGAGACCCTACCTAGCCCAAAAAACAAAAACAAACAAAAAACCTGGGAAGGCAGTTAGACGGGATGCATATAACACAGCGCCTGTGGAGCAGGTTCAGGGTTGGGGAGGCAGATGGTTAGAAACAGCCCGTATGCACTGAGCAGACGCAGCATCAGAAGGAGCAGGGTGTGAATGTGGAGTGCAGGGCCCTCTCATGGGAAGGGCCTGCACTTCAGAAGGGTCCCGGGTGTCCAGAGGGTGAGAGGTCAGGGGCTTGAGGGCAGGGCACAGGAAGGTTAGCACATGGCAGCAGTGCGGGTGGCAGAAGGAAAAGACGGCCAGTGGCCAGTTAGCTCGGGAGAGGGCAGGAGAGGGCACCCAGCCTCGGCAGGCATCTGTGAGAACTGGGCAGCTCGGAAAGAAAGTCCATGCCCAGAAGACCTGTTGATTTCACAGGCTAAGCCTTAGCTTCTTCCATGTTAGAGCAGGCAGCCAGCTGGCCCTCAGCTTTGTGATGTTTTTCACTTCTTTTCAAGCAGTTTTGTTCATTATCATCCCCGCTTAGGAACCACTTTACACTCCCCCCCACCAACTGCTCACCTTCCTGAAATTTTAATATCATTGAAATACTTACGTGCCTATATACTGTACCTAAATCTGTATAAAGGCTAGGTATACAGCTCAGTGGCAGAGCACTCACCTAGCATGCACAAGGCCCTGGGTTCAATTCCTGCCACTGCCAAAAAATAAACAAATAAAAGTAGCCTTTGGATATGTCTGCTGGAAATTACCTAAAATTAATCCTTGAGCCTACTCACATCTGATTCTCTGATTTTTTTCCATTGTCTTTGTACTCACCTTGCTACAGTTACCAGAACATTTTGGCTTTTATGAGTGTGAATGATATCACAATGCTCAGTGTTAGATGTTTAGATAAAACTAAACATCGCGGGTAGATGGCTAATCTTGGTTAGTTTCACTCCAGATTCCTATTTAAAGTTTTACAGATGGTTCGATGCTACATTCGTCACTGTTATTAAGGAATACAAAGGGCCGTCCCCACAGCTGTGGCCCGGAGACATTTGTGTGAAGGCACCTCTGTGTGGGCATCGAGGCAAAACTGTTGGTAACCAGCACAGGGTAATCGCCTGGACGTAATTTAAAGGAACTCTGTGCTTTCAAGTGGGTGTGATGATGCATTGTTTTTACTACATCTATCAAAAATAAGAAGTTATTACATGTCAAACACACAGAGACACAAAACCCTTTCTCCACTCCAAGTTTTCCATCAGCAGGTGAGGCTGGGGGAAGACAGAGGAGAGCCCATAGGTGCCTCACCAGCGGGTCTGCAGGAATAACTGCAGGGAGGGCAGGGAGCGAATGTTGCAGCGGGGAGAACCCAGACAGCACAGGGACACAGCAGCAAACACTGATGGGGAGGAGCGACCAGGAGGAGCGGGCAGAGCGGAGTCACAGGCCCCGGCAGTCTCTGTGGAGCGGGAGGTGTCCCTGGAGCACGAGGAGCTGCTGGGGCTCAGGAAAGAGCCACTGTGCCCGGGCCATGAAGAAGGCCCTGCAGGCAGGGGCCGGGATGGGTGCTCATCACCGTCCTGGTGAGTAGGGTCCCCATGTGGTTCGGGCACCCCGTGTGGGGTCGGTTTGCACACCTGCACATGGAGTGGCAGCCAGACAGAGCGTGTCTGCACATGTGGGGTTGGCTTGCACACACGGCCACCCCAAAACAGAACGCATCTCTGTGGTGGCAGATTACGGTGGGCACGGGGCTGGCTTGCAGTGTCAGAAACCTCAGGCTGGCCAGCGGCTCACAGCCTGGCGTTCCGGGCAGCTCTCTGGCGCGAGCTAGAATGGAGTTACCTGGATTGGTGAGCTTCTCTTCCAGCTCAGCCTGCGTCGTCACGCTCTCAGACTTTGGGGAGTGGATAATCAGCACGACGGAACCTGCACAGCTTAGCAGGCACCCCAATTTGCCCAAGATGTTGAGCTTTTCCTTCAGAAGGTAAGAGGCTAAAATGGACCTTCAATTAAATAAAAGAAATCAGTATAGTTTAAATCAAACTATCTTCTCTGTTTCTACCCATGACATATACTTTATCTAGAAAACTCACATTTTCTCAATAGCCATATTTTATTTATCACTTATTGTTTGTTGTTTTGTTTTGCTGTCTTTGGTGCTGGAGATTGGACCCAGGACTCTGCACATGCTAAACATACATTCCACCACTGAGCTAAACCCACCCACAACCCTTCATTTAGTTTTTAAAAGTAGAAAAAGAGAAACATTAATAATTCCTATATTGGTTTCCTGAAATTGTTATTTCAGCACAAATTGGATTTTCATGCACAGCCAGTATAAAGTTAAGAGTATCTTAGCTCATATCACTACATTAGATTATCTCAGTAGATATAAAAATATAACAGGGTACAAAAGTTTTACAACTGATCAAAAATAAAAGTACTGCTTCCATATTTATAAAACTAAACAATAAAAAAATGCCAAGTGGGGAATGTAGGGCATAAAAATTGTCAAAAGAATTACAAGTAATGCAGGATTAAAACAAAAAAACCACTCAAGTTAAAATAAATTCAGGGGCCAGGGATTTAGCTCAGTGGCACTGTGCCTGCCTCGCAAGTGCAAGGTCCTGAGTTTGATCCCCAGTAGGGGGAGTGGGGTGGAGGGGTGGAGATTATAAAACAAATTCAGCCAAAAAATGCCCAAGCTGAGGACAAAGGAGGAAAGGAGAAGGGAAAGAGACATAAAGAACTGTGAAGAATGTGATCATTATGTACTGCGAACACACGCTGATAAAAATTAAAAATGTTTCAATGCCCAAACTGAAAAAACACCTGTAAAACTATAATAACACTAATTAAAGCAGGGAAAAGTAGAAAAAGTAGAAGGAATATGGGTGATTATTTTTCTCTAGAACCAGAAACTTTCAAAATGTCTATTACTTTTCTTTTTTTGGTACTGGGGATCGAACTCGGGTCCTTGTGCTTGCGCAGCAGGTGGCAGAACCACTGAGCTAAATCCCCGGCCCGAGGCTATTACCTTTTTTAAAAGTCTAAATTTATACAATGCCCGCAATCCTCAAGCCTAGAGAGTGCTTTCTCTCTTATTTCCCTGTAAAATCCATACACAACCTGAACTGGAAATCCTGAGCGTTTTGTCACAGACTGGCCACTCTTACACCTCTGGGGTCTGCACCAGTGCTGGCGAGCCTATGGCCCACGGGTCACTGTGTTTTTCTTTTAAGATGAAGGATGTTAATGTATGAGTTGTTTCTTCTAGACTAAAACTTCAGTATTGTTTATTTTTTTAATTAATTTATTTTTTGGTACCGGGGATCGAACTCGGGTCCTGGCGCTTGCGCAGCAGGCAGTGAAACCACTGAGCTAAATGCCTGGCCCACTTCGGTATCCTTTAACTGCAGTGTTGGCTATGGGAGAGTGATCGGTCCTCCAACTGAAGTAAAAAAGACAGCAGAGGGCCAGGGATTTAGCTCAGTGGTTTCACTGCCTGCTGCGCAAGCGCAAGGACCTGAGTTCGACCCCCCCGTACCAAAAAAAAAAAAAATAGCTTTCAACCCAAAGCCACAAAGCCAGTGGAAGGGCAAGGGAAATTTCCCTCTGCCCTCTCAAGTTTCTGTGAAAAAAAAGGCCAGTAGATAGATTAACAGGAGAAAAATATACCTGCTTATTTAACATGTTACGTTTGGGATCCGAAATGTCCCCAAAGGCCATAGGCTCAAGCCTGTGGTGCTACTGTGAGTCGGCAGAAGACCAAGGAGTGGCACTGGAAGGAAGTCGCGTCACCGGGGTTGTTCTCTTGAAGCGGGTGTTGGGATCGGAGCTCTTCATTTCTCCCTGCCTCTTCTGCCCCACACTTCCACCATGAGGTGCTGCCTCACCACAGGCCCCCAGACAACAGCTCCAGCCAACCATGGACTGAGGCTCCCCAAACTGTGAGCCTAAATAAACTCTTCCTCATTATGAACTCTGTATCTCAGGTATGTGTCACAACAACAAAAAGTTGACACACAGACATGGATGAGCACAACAGCCATACGAATGTGAAGCTCACAGGAAGGCAGGATGCTTGACAGTCAATGTCCATTTCACCGGAGGGAGAGAAGGGGGAACGGTGGCCGAGCCAATATAAGAGGCAGTGAATGCTTCTTAGAATAGATGAGTGACACCAGAGAGCAGGCAACGGCCTGGGACAGCGCTCCTTGCAGCTGTGGGAGAGGTAACAAACCAGTGCAGGACGGGAAGGGACAGAACTTCACTGCAGGCACGAGTTGTCATAGGCAGGTGGTCTCTCAGTGGCGCTTAAGCTTGATGATGTCAAATGGACTGGCCTGGCATCCGCCGAGGGATTTGGGTGTCTGGGTGAGTCCCAGAGGTGTGGTCCCCATCACCTCTGGTCCGCACCCCTCCCCTCCCACAGCACTCTCCTCTGCTTTCTGGACCCCAGGACCTGCACGGCTCTGCTCCGTCACACCCCTCCGCCACGATGCTCCTGCCATGGAGCAGCTGACCGTGGACTGAACCCCTTAAAGTGTGAACCAAATTAATCCTCTCCTCCTTTAAGTTGTGGGTACCAGGTATTGTGTCTCGCAGCGGGAGAGCTGACTAATACGGCCACCCCTAGGACAATGGACGAAAGTGCGTCTGGGCACAGGAATGACTTTCAGTCTCTTCCTCCAGAGGTTGTTCTTTCCTAGTTATTTGAGGAAATACCTAGGTAAAGGGTTTAAAACAACCACACCTCCTTTAGGAGAAATACCCTCAGTCACAGAAGTGAACTTCTGAGAAAGCGTCTCCCTGTTGCTTTGGGAAAGAAAAAGGATGAAAGACGATACTGGCTGGGGTGGCACACTCTTGTCATCCCAGCACTTGGGAGGCTGAGGCAGGAGGATCACTGCAAGCTCGAGGCCAGCCTGGGCCACATAGTGATTTCAAGGCCACCTGGACTGCATAGCGAGACCCTGTCTCATTTTAAAAAAGGAAGAGGAAACAGAAGATGACCGACTAGGTGACCAGATGGCAGAAATGCAGCAGGCAGGGGCAGGGGTGCTGGTGAGGGAGAGCTTAGGACGAGGCCTGTTTCTCCAGCTCAGCAGGCCCCAGTCCACACTTGGGGGTCATTTTCTGAGCCCCAACACTAACTAGCGGTGAAATGACAGTGACCCAACCGTGAGGCCAAAGCTCCCATCCTGTGCCTGTGCTGCATCCCTGCCCCTCCGCGGCTCTGTCCTGAGGAGCCTCCAAAATGGAACGGAGAAATACGCCAAACCACTGTACCCAAGCAGCAGACCGCACAGCTGATGTTAAATCAAGGGGCCAAGAACGAGGCTTGACCACACGGCCAAACCCTCTTCTTCCCCAGGAAAACAGCAGAGTAGAGTGCCCCTTTTAAAATTGAGTTGTCCTTTTATTGATGAATTATGATTTTTACACATCCAAAATACAAGTCCCTTACATATAATTTGACATTTTTTCATCCACTTTTTTCACTTTCTTGCTGGCATCCTCTGAAGCACAGTTTTGATTTTAATAATACATGGCTGATTTTAATAATATACAATTTATTTTTCTTTTGTTCCTTGTGGTTTTGTGCTGTAGGTGCGATAACTAATAGCCCAAGGACGCATCATGATTGCCATAACCTGTTTTCTTCTAAGAGTTGCACAGTTTGGGCTCTTACACTTGGGTCTTCGATACATTTTTGGTACTTTTTGTGTGATGAGGGAGGAAAACTGCCCTCCCTGGCATGTGGGGCTGCTGGCTCAGTACCATTTGCGCAAAACTTCTTTCCCCATGAACTAACTCAGCACCTCGGGCAAAAATCAAGACTGTAAACTTGAGTGCACTTCTGGAATCTCAATCTGTCCTATTCATCTACATGTCTATCTTCCCTCATGTCCATTTTCCATGACTAGTTTTCCAGGAAGTTCTGAAATCTGGAAGCACGAGTTCTCCAGCTTAGTTCTGGCTTTTCAGGACTGCCTCCTTATTTCAGTCCCTTGCATTTCCCTATGGATTTTATAGCAGCTTGTTCAATGTCAGTAAAGAAGTCAGCTAAGATTTCAATTGCACTGAATCTGTGGATTAATTTGAGAGTACTGACATCTTAATAATGTTAGTTCTTCTGACTGCAGGCATGGGACGTTTACTTGGATCTTTTACTTTCATTCAAGGGTGCTTTTAGAATTTTCAGGTATGAGTTTTTATACTTAAATTTACTCCTAGTCCATTCATTTTGGTACTACTGTCTATGGAATTCCTTTCTCAATTTCATTTCTTGTTTACCTGCTATGATAGACAGACAAAGTGATTTTTGTATATTGATCATCTGTCCAGCAATCTTTCCAAACTAGTGTTAGTTTGAAATTTTTAGTGGATTCCTTAGGATTCTCTATATAGTATTCTCTCCCAACAAAGACAGCCAGCCTCCTTCCTTTCCAATCTGGATGCCGTTTAGTTCACTTGCTTGCCTAAATGCTTTGGTTTTAACATCCCACAAAATGCTGAGTAACAATAGTAAAAGCAGATGGCTTGGCTTGTCCTCTTTGACCTGAGGAGAAGCATCTAATCTTTCACCATTAAGGATGATGGCAGGGGGAGTACAATGTGAGAGCCAGAGCTGTGGTGCACGCCTGTAATCCCAGCTACTTTGGAGGCTAAAACAGGAAGATCTCAAGTTCAAGGCTACCCTGGGCAACTTAACAAGATCCTGTCTTAAAATTTATAAACAAACGGGCCGGGGATGGAGCTCAGTGGTTTCACCCCCTGCTGCGCAAGCGCAAGGACCCAAGTTGGATCCCCGGTACCAAAAAAAAAATTATAAACAAATTAATAGATAAGGTTGGAGATGCAGCTCAATGCCAGGCTCTGGGTTCAATTACCAGCATCAAAAAAAAAAAAGGATTTTAGCTGGGTGGTTTTCATACAGATCATTTGGGGATATACAGTTAGTCCTTATTCCTAGCACACTGAGTGTTTACCTCATGAAGGGATGCTAATTTGGGGCACGGGGCTGGAGATTAAACCCAGAGCCTTGTGCATGCTAGTCAAGTATGCTACCGGAGCCATCTCCACACCCCTTTTTAAAATTGTATTTTGAGGGCCGGGGATTTAGCTCAGTGGTTCTGGCACCTGCCTCGAAAGCACAAGGTCCTGAGTTTGATCCCTGGTACCAAAAAAAAGAAAATTATTGGGCCGGGGATTTAGCTCAGTGGTTTCGCCACCTGCTGCTCAAGTGCAAGGACCCGAATTCGATCCCTGGTACCAAAAAAGAAAAGAAAATTATTTGAGGCTTCTTCAGTAGAAGATTTTTTTTTTTTGAGACAGTCGTGCTATGCAGTTCAGGCTGGCCTTGAACTTAGCATGTAGCCCATGCTGGCCTTGAACTTGTGGGGATCTTCTTGCCTCAGCCTCCTGAGTGCTGAGATTACAGGCATGAGGCACCATGCTAGCGAGAAGTTGTTTTGTTGTTGTTGTTTTTTAACTAATTCTGTCTCCTAATGTGGTGTAGGTCAACTCAGATCTATTTTTTTTTCTTGAAATAGCGTTACGGCTTGTGTTTAGATGTCCCCTCAAGCCTCAAGTGGTCACAGGTGGGGCTTTTAAATTTTTAAATTTATTTTTAAAAAGTAGGAAACAAGCCTTTATTGCAGAGGGAGAGAGCTGCCGGGATGCCTCAGAACAGAGCGCAGCCTTTTTTTTTTTTGGCACCAGGGATTGAACTTGGGACCTTGCGCTTGCAGGGCAGGTGGTGGAACCACTGAGATAAATCCCTGGCCCTATTTTTTTTTCTTAAATTCTTTTATTGGTACATTTTAGGTATACAATACATTTACATTCATCCTTGGGAACGTGTTCCTTTACATGATGCATCTTGGTTCTCATTTTTTCCCCATTCCCTGCCCACCCTTCCCTATTTACAGACTTTGTTTCCATTTTTGCCTTTCCCTTCTTTCCTTTCCCCTACGCCTCCCACTTCCCCTACCCCTTTAGACCTTTTCTTCCTATTTCACAGTATCAATTATTCATTTTAATCCTTATTTACCCTTTCAGTTTCTCACACTAGAGAAACTATTCGGTATTTACACATGTGTGTCCTGTTTATTTCACTTAAGAGAATGGCCTCAATGTGCATCCATTTAGCTATAAATGACTCTAGTTTCTCATTCTTTTTTTTTTTTTTTTTGGTACTGTGGATCTAACTCAGGACCTTGTGCTTTCGAGGCAGGCGGTGGAACTACTGAGCTAAATCCCCAGCCCCTTAGCTTCTCATTCTTTATGGCTAAGTAGTACTCCTTTTTTAAAAAAAAACACTTCTTCTTTATCCAATTTCCAGCTGATGGGCAATTGGGCTGTTTCCAAGCTTTAGCTATTACAAACTGTGACACCCACAACTTAAAGGAGAAGAGATTTAATTTGGTTTCAGTCCATGGTCACCTGGCTCCAAGGCAAAAACATCATGGCAGAAAGATGGGGTGAAGCAAAGCTGCTTATTTCATGGAGGCTGGGAACAAAGCAGAAGAGTACTAAAGAAGAAGGGGCCAGGGACCAGACATAGTACCCAAGGTTGGGCCGGGGATTTAGCTCGGTGGTGCTGCTGCCTGGCCCGTAAGCTCAAGGACCCGAGTTCGATCCCTGGTACCAAAAAAAAAAAAAAGTGCCGGTCATGGTGATGTACACAGTACCCAAGGTCACACTTCATGACCCACCCAGACACAACCAGAAGTGTGTTTTCTTAATCCCTGAGTGTCAGCTCTAAAGCTGGTCAAGTTGAAAAGCCATCTTAACTGTCATAAGCTAAGAGGCACTGTCCTTCTTGCAGATAAACTCAACAGTGATCATTCCAGTTAAGCGAGGTGAGGAGAACACAGACTATGTGACTGCACCCTTCATTGATGTGAGTGCTGGGTGGGTCCCCTGAGCTCCCAGCACCCCATGGAGATTCCCTGGGACTTATAGGGCTTCCCTCACATCCCTGCTTAGGATCATCTTTGAGCCAGTCAGTAGTCGCTGAGCTGATACCCAGAGGTGGGGCTTTTTTAGAGGTAGCAGAATCTAGAGTGTGTGATGCTGGGATTAAGGGCGTGTGATTACTAAATCAGTCCACTGATTGGTTTGGCACCACCTTAATCCCAGTAGCCTAGATAGAGTATAAAAGGGACAGAAATGCTGTTAAGGTCCCTTGCTTGCTTGCTTTGCTGTCTTCTGCCTTCCATGAACTTCTCCCTGTGATGCCCTCTGCCATGCCACCTTGCCTTGGAGCCAGGCATTATGGACTGAAACCTCTACAAACTGTGAGCCAAATAATCCTTTCCTCCTTTAACTTTGGGTGTTGGGTATTTGTCTTAGCAATGAGAAAAGTAACTAAGACAGATAGTTTCTGTAATTTGCGTCTTTCCAGGAATGTGTCCACTTCTTGTAGTTATCTAACCTGCTGGCATATTATTTCTCATATTTTCTTATACTGCTTTTCACTTCTGTATGGTTAGCAGTAATGTTCTCTACTTTATTTCTGACTTTAGTAATTTCAGGTTTGTCTTAACCCATTTGCTGTTGCTGTAAGTGAATACCTCTGCTAGGGTCATTTGCTCAGGACAGGACAGCATCACTGAGCTCACACCCTGGAGGCTGGGAACAGGGCGCCACCATCTGCTCCAAAGGCCAGGACAGAGCAAGCACACACTCACCCGGGTCTCTGCTCTGACAAAGCCACCGGGTAGTTGTGGGATGCTCTCCTGACCTCACCAAACCCTAACTGCTCCCCCAGGCTTGACCTTCAAATACCACTGACACGTGAACTTGAAGATTACTACATGGTAACACAAGTTTTCTGGTGTTTTGAGACAGGGTCTCCCTGCGTGGTTCAGGCTGGCCTCGAACTCCCAGCAATTCTCCTGCCTCAGCCTCCCAAGTGTTGGGATTACAGGTGCTCACGCCACACTCATGATAAGTTTTGAAGGAGAAACATCAAAGCCATAGGAACTCTTTTCTCTTTGCTTTATCATTATCGCTAAAGGTTTATCAATTCTGCTGCTCTTTTTAAAGGACAAACACTTTGTTACACTTTTTCTCTATTGCTTTTCTATTCTCTTTATTATACTTGAATCTTTATCTTCTCCTTCCTTCTGTTTGGTGCAGGTTTGGTTTCCCCTCGTTTTCCAGCTCTCAGGTTGGAAGGTTAGGTTGTTGATTTGAGACTTTTTCTCCTTACCACATAGGGATCTGTAGATGTAAGTTTCCCTCTGGCTACTGCTTTAGTTGAGTTCTATGAGTTTTAGTATGATGTTTCATGATTTTGGTCATCTTAAAATATTTTATTTCCTTGATCATTTTTTTTGGACTCATTGGTCTTTTACTATTGAGCTGTTTAATTTCCATATGCCTGTGCATTTCGCAAATTTCACTTATTTTTGATAATTTCATTTCATTGTGGTCACAGAAAGTACTCTGTAGGTTTCAATCTTTTCAACTGATTGTTTTTTACAGTTTAGCACATGCTCTAGCCTGGAGGATGTTTCATGTGCACCTGGAAAGAACGTGTATTCTGCTGTTGTTGGGTGGGATGTTCCAGATACCTGCTTAGTTTATTCAAGTTTCCTATTTTCTTTTTGATCTTTTGCTTAGTTTTCTATTATTGTTGAATTGTCCTTTCTTTTATTCTGTCAGGTTTTGCTGCATATATTTTGGAGTTCTGTTTCTAGTTGCCTGTCTGTTTATAACTGTCTTATCTTAGCAGAGCATGGTGACACACACATGGCAGGGCTGAGTCCCTGGGAGCATGGCCTGGGCCTGCCTTCCTCCCTCCTCCCCTGATGTCTGTTTCCTGTGCCATACCATGACCTGTTTCTCCTCTGTGATGCCCCTCTGCCATGCCACCCTGCTTTGGAGTTGACTATGGACTGAAACCTCTACAAACTGTGAGCCAAAATAAACTTACTATTATGGGTACTGGGTATTGTGTCTCAGTGACAAGAAAGTAACTAAGACAACAAGCATTTAGAGAGGCTGAGACAAGAAGATCACAAGTTTGTCCTGTTTGGCAATCTTAGTGAGATCCTGTCTCAAAAAATTAAAAATAAAGGGCCAGGGATTTAGCTCAGTGGTTCTGTCGCCTGCCCGATCCCCAGTACCAAAAACAAAACAAAACAAAACAAAACAAAAAAACCAAAAAAAAATTGAACATAAAAAGAGCTAGAGATATGACTAAGAGGTAGAGTGCCTCTAGGTTCAATCCCCAGTGCCAAAAAAGAAAAAACCAAAACAAAACTGCTGTGTATTCCAGATGGAGTAACCGTTTTGTTATTTCAGTGTCCCTCCTTGGCCAAGCATGCTGGCATGTGCCTGTAATCCCAGCGCCCTGGGAGGCTGCGACAGGACTACAAATTCAAGCCCAACCTGGGGAATTTATCGAGATCCTGTCTCAAAATAAATAGGGGTAGAGATGTAGCTCAGTCCAAAGGCCCTGGATTTAGTTCCCAGCACTGCAAAAAGAAAAGTTCCTCTTGGTCTCTAGTAAGGTTTTTCACTGTAGACAGCCTCACCAACTTTCTTGTGGTTATGGTTCGTGTAACATCCTTTGTTCCTTCTTTTTATGTCAACCTATTTGTATTGTTAAACTGACGTGTGTTTGCTGTCAACAGCGCATTGCTGGACCGTGCTTGTTTTTCATCCAGCCTGAAAATCTCTGCCTTTTGCCTGGATTGTTTAATCCACTGACATTCAGATTTTAATTGATAGTTAGATTTATATCTGCTATTTCACTTTTTGTTTTCTATGTAGTTCATGTCTTTTTTGGTTTTTGTTTGTTGTTGTTTCCTTTGCACTCAATGAACTATTTTCAGAGTAACATTTCAATTCCATTAGTAATATTTTCACTTTAATTTTTCTAGTAGTTTCTCTAGAAAACACCTTTTAGATTGATACTAACCTAGCCCCACTAAGAAATAATGTTGCTCCTAAAAAGCTCTATTTCCTCTCCCTTTTTTTGAGTGTGAGTTCATACATAAAACAAACCCAATAGTATATTATAATTATTATATATAACTGTCTATTAAAGAAGCTAAGAACAAGTATATATTTACAGAATCTGCTGTAATAACTTACATATGTCCTAGCTACTCTTTTAACATTTGTATTATCTTTCAAATATTTACTAAATACAAAGGTCTTTACTATATTTAATTAATTACATACATTTTATTGAAAATGAGGTTTAGTATTAGTGGAATAAATGTACTTTTATATGTGTGAATTGTCTCTTCCTGTCTCTCACCATTTTGTCTATCGAGATTTTCATGTTATTCTGAAGAATTTGAGGAATTTCTTCACATCTGTTATAGTTTTGATCTAAAATGACCCCGAAAGTCCCATATGTTCAGAAACTGGGTTGCGGAAGGTGGCCTGATCTTGGGCCCAGTGCACTCATCGGTGGATCCATCCCTGGTGAGTTCCCGCCCAATGTGCTCCTGGGGGGTGGCCTGGGTGGAGGAGTCACAGGGGTGACCTGGCAGGGTGTGGCCCTGTCCTGTCTTTGCCCTCCCTCCTCTTCCTGCTTCCAGCTGCCACAGCTCAGCAGCTGTCTCCCACCACACCTTTCCACACGGCCAGCCATAGGCGAATCATCTAACACTGTGAGCCGATGTAAACCTGCCCTCCGCTCTGCTGTGGTGCCAAGTGATTTCTCCCAATGACGGGAAAACTGATACAATATCCCAGCTTTAATCACTGTCATACTTGATGGAAATGCTTTTCCCATCCTACTTATTTTTGTAGAAAATTAACTTTTTAATTTTTATTGCTTTAAACCTTAGAAACTTATTTTTCAAAGATCTGCAGAAGATTCTATTTTTTCAAGATGTGAAAATAAAGGGACTTACATACATGGTCTGTGAATTTTGGAAAGAGCGAAACCTTTTTTCTCCTCTTGGGTAATGTAGGGTGAGCTCCTGTGTCACTCACTCCGGGTCACATCAGGGACGCAGTCTGCTCAGGGACATTCGGATGCACCATGCGGAGCTCTGCGCCACGGCCTGGGCAACTGACAGATAGCGAATGCGCTGTGCTTGGTGCAGCTGTGTGCAGCACTGCTGCAGAGGGAGGCACAGCCTCCTGAGCAGCCCACGCTGTATCACGCATCCCCCTGGACACTGTGCTTGTCTCTGCTTCCACACTCGAGAGCTAGTGTGTCTCTTCATTACTTAGTCATATTTTGATGTTGCCATGATTAGAAAATTAGATATTCATAACAAATTGCTTACCAGTTTTTCCAACACCAATTATTAAAGAAAAAAATGAAGGCTGTAGGTGTAGATCAGCAGTAGACTGTTTACCTAGCATCTGCATGCAGGGCCCTGGGTTTAACCCGCAGCACCAGAAAGAAAAGAAAGAGAAGGGGAAAGGAGAGGGGAGGAAAGGGACAGGGAGGAGAGAAGACAGAGAAGTTGAGAGCCTAAGGCAGGCTTTTTACCCAGAATACCATGCCCCATGGTTCCTTGGGTGAATACATCGCCGGCCGACTTGGAGCCGTGAGATTCCTGGTGAAGCGACTTAACTATCCACGTGCACAAGAAGTCCTTAGGAGCTCATGCAGGCAAAGCGTCTTCTACTGTCATCTACCAAGAGCACAGTGGTGGCCTGATCATCCTGCAGGAAGTAGCCTGGGAGGGCTGGAGAAGGGCATCAGGACTCGAGCACAGCTGCTCCCCCAGCTCTGCAGGGCATCCAAACAAAGACAGGCCACGCAGACATGGTCTACACAGCAACAGTGGGTACAAACACATGTTCAAAGCCTCACGTATGAGAAACACAGGGGTGGACTCAGACCACAGAACCGTAACGCCTACATGAATACTCTGCACAGACACACGTCACTGAAAGGTTGGGGGGGGTACAACACAGCTGAAAACCAAGGTTACCGATGCGCTGGAAGCTTAGGGGTTTTTTCCTACTGTCCTATCTCTGTTTACGAAAGATTTCTTCACAGGTAAAGGACATAAATGTGTTCACAAGAGGAAATGTGGTCATCTATTTAGTAAACATCTCACACTTTTTAGGTAAGCAAAGTTCTATGGTTTAGATATGGTTTGCCCCTGCCAAAACCCACACTGCTGTTCAATTTATAATGTGGTGTTCAGCAGCTCGCACAGGGCAGGGTTAGCCACAGAGAGGACAGCGACACAGTGAGCCTTCCCCTCTGCTCTTCGTCCTTTGCTTTCCGGCATGAACGGAAGCAGTATGTGGCTCTACCAGGTGTGGCTGCCTGACCTTGGACTCTCAAGCCTCCAGAGCCAAGAGCCAAGGTAAAACCTCTTGTCTTTAAACATCACTTGGTCTCAGGTGTTTGGTTATATCCTCAGAATGGACCAAGACAGCAAGTTTATAAAAGGGGGTCCAGCTGGGTGTGGTGGCACATGCCTGTAATCCCAGCACTCAGGAGGCTGTGGCAAGAAGCCTGGGCTACACAGTGAGTTCAAGCCCAGCCTGGACTACATAGCAAGACCCTGTCTCAAAAGAACAAAACAAAACACAAATAATAATAAATAAAAAGGGCTGCATTTGTGATTTCTGACAGGTAGCAGGCTTCAAGGCCCCACTCCTCCCCATTCCCTTTGGACCACATCTGGGTGACATGATGAGAAAGCTGCTCAAATGCTCAGTCCCTGAGCGCTGGCAGACAAACTATGAAAGCGCAGCCTGAATGTGCAAACTTCCACCAGAGCAGCCCTAGCTGCTGTAAACACCCAAAGCCCTCCGGCTCCTCCTGTTTCACTCTGGATTGGGGGATTCCTCTGCTGCTGGCTGTGTGGATCACATACCCTATTTCATATCCATCGGTGGTTGTGCCATTTGTTTCAGGCTTGGTAACATACTGGTGTGAGGGGGACTGCCCAGAGTCCAGCAAGGGAAGTAACACCGCTAACGCATATGTTTTGCTTCGTGGCTTCTCAGAATAACTTGCCAAGGTTAGCTGGGGCACACAGGGGCACACGCCTGTCAATCCCAGCTCTAAGGAGGCTGAGGCTCACTGAGTTCAAGTGCCTAAGTGCATAGTGAGACCTTGTCTCAGGAAAAAAAAAGAAAAAGAAAAAGAAAAAAGAACAACTTGCCAAGGTATGGAGAAGACTAATCTCTAAGAAGTTAGCCAGGGCAAAGTCCAGGAGAGTGAACAGTTTCAGATTCACTGATGAGCATGAAAAGTCAGAGGTGAGGAGCTGTGGATGTAGCTCGGTGGTACAGCAGCTGCCTAGCATGCATGAGACACCGGGCTTGATTTCCAGCACCACACGCATGCTCATGTGCACGCACATGCACAAGCTAGCATCTGCAATACACTAAGTAAATTCTAAGAGTTAAAGTTAAATGATATAAGGGCCGGGGATTTAGCTCAGTGGTTCCAGCCCCTGCCTCTCAAGCTCGAGGTCCCGAATTTGATCCCCGGTACCAAAAAAAAAAAGAATAAAATTAAATGATATAGAAATCTGAAGACTTTACTTACAGTTTTATTTTTTAACAGAAACATTTAAAACGAAAAGTATAGTGTATCTAAAATATACATTAAATACCAACACAGGGAATCTCAGCTCTCACCCAAATGGCACTCCAAGGGCACCCAGAGGAGTTACGAGGACTGTGGGGACCGCCGTGTAAGCCAGGAAGTTTCCAATCTGGCCGACAGCCACTGCCAAGAGAATCACAGGGACACCACTGCAATAAGTGCTCTCTGCTCAGGCACCGACCATAGCGCGAACTGCAAGGCTACTTCCCAGCCCTGGAGCAAGTGAGCCAGGGCATCACCTGCGTGTTTCAGGGTCGAGGTGGCAGGGAGCAAACCCCACAGCTGTAGTGGTCCAGCCGGTCGGGGTGCAGTTCCAGCCCTCCGTGGAAACACCAATGTCACCAACAGTGACAGAAGGTGAGTGCGACACTAATTTCCACTCTTTAACACCCACATCCTTGGGTGTTTTTAAGAATTAATTTAATTTTTAAATACTTTTCAAAAATTTGAGAGTTCTCCCAGATAGGGTGGACTGGCCTTGTAATCCTCCTGCCTCAGCCTCCCAAGGAGCCAGGATTATAGGTGTGTGTCTCCACCGTCAACTTTTTTTTGGTATGGGGATTGAACTCAAGCCCTTACGCTTATGAGGCAGGCGGCGGCACCACTGAGCTAAATCCCTGGCCCACCACACTGGGGATCGAACTCAGGTCCTTGTGCTTGCGAGGCAGAGGCAGGCAGTGGCACCACTGAGCTAAATCCCCGGCCCCTTACTGGTACATTTTAGATATACATAATGATCACTTATCACAGGGAATTTGTCTCTGTGGTATATCTTGTTTCTTTTTTTCCAACAACCCCCCTTCAACTCCCCTTTCCTTCCTTATTTACAAAGGTTTTTTTTTTTCCATTTTTCCCTTCTATTCTCATTTTTACCTTGTTCCTTCTTTCCTTTCCCCTGCCCCCTTCCTTGTTCCCTTTCACATTTGAACATTTGCTTCCCATTTCCCAATATCTATTACATATTTTAGTCCTTATTTCTACTTTCAGTTTCTCACATCAGAGAAACAACACAGTATTTAAACATATGCATCCAATTTATTTCACTTAAGAGTTTGGTCTCTAGAAATGTCTCAAGCTTATCTTTCTTTATGGCAGAGTAGTACTCCATTGTATATAAAAACCGTATCTCCTTTATCCACTCATCAGTTGACAGGCATTTGGGCTCGTTCCAAAATTTAGCTATTACAAACTGCTGCTATAAACATGAATGTGCATATATTGCTGTTAATTCTTTCAGGAAAAGATGTCAAGAAGGGACATATCTCAGTCAAATGAAACCTCTAGTTTTAGTTTTTTGAGGAATCTACACACTGATTTCCACAGTGGTTGCACCAGTCTACACTCCCACCAGCAGTGGAGCAGGGTTCCTCTTTCCCCACAGCCCCGAGAGCATTTGTTGTTAGTTGATTTCTTGATAACAGCCATTCTTTCTGGAGTAAGATGGCATTCCAGTGTTGCTGTACTTTGCATTTCTCGAAATGACCAGTGACGTTGAACATTTTTTAATTTATTTGCTGTTTCTACTTCCAGATCTGAGAAGTGTCTATTCATTTCAGATGTCTATTTTTGTGTTTTGGGGGGGGTTGGTACCAGGGATCGAACTCAGGACCTTGAGCTTGTGAGGCAGGCGCTGGATCAGATGTCTATTTTGGGATTGGGTCTTTAAATTTGGGAGGTCTGATTTTTTTGAGTTTATTATATATTCTAGATAGTAGTCCTTTGTCTAAGGAACAGCTGGCAAACATTTTTTCCCCACACTGTGGGTTGTCTCTTCACTGTTGGTGGTTTTTCTTGCTGTGTAAAAGCTTTTTAATAAGATGAGATCCCAGTTGTCAATTCTTTGTGATATTTCCTGTGCAATCAGCGATTTGTTTATGAAATCTTTGGCTACACCAATGTCTTCAAGAGTTCTACCTATTATATCTTCCAGCAGATTAAGTGTTTTCATTTTAATATTCTGATCTTTGATCCATTTTGATTTTAGTTTAATGCATGGTGAAAGATACGGGTCTGGTTTTAATCTTTAGCAAGTTGAAACCCAATTTTTCCAGCACCATTTATTAAAGAGGCTATCTTTTTTTCAGTGAGGGTGTTTGGCTACTTTGTCAAGATAAGGTGGCTGAGTATGTCTGGAGTTGTGTCTGCATTTTCCAATCTGTTCCATTGATCCTTGGGTCTGTATTTTTTTCCAGTACCATGCTGTTTTTATCACTGTAGCTTTGTAGTGTAATTTCAAGTCAGGGATTGTGATGGCCCCTGCCTTGCCTTTGTTGTCTAGGATTGCCTTTGGTATTCTAGGTCTCTTCTGGTTCCAAGTGAATTTTAGGATTGTTTTCTCTAATTCTGTGAGATATGCTGTTGGAATTTTGATCAAGATTGCATTAAATCTGTATAACAATTTTGGACTATATTGGTTCTTCCTATCCAAGAACAAGAGATATCTTTCCATTTTCTGATATCCTCTTCAATCTTTTTTCCAGAGTACTGTAGTTTTCAATGCAAGTCTTTTACGTCCTTCATTAGATTGATTTCTGGGTATTTCATTTTTTTGGATGCTATTGTGAAGGTGCTGTTTCCCTAATTTCTCTCACTGAGTTTGTTATTCATGTACAGGAATGTGATTGATTTTTTTAGTGTTGACTATCCAGCTACACTACTGAATTTGATTACTAAATCTAGAAGTCTTTTGGTGGAGTTTTGGGGTTTTCTGTGTAGAGTATCATGTCATTTGCAAATAATGGTAATTTATCTTCTTCCTCTCCTATCCTTATTGCTTTCATTTCTTTCTCTTATCTAATTGCTCTGGCAAATGTTTCCGGAACTATGTTGAATAGGACTGGTAACAACTGATATCCTTGTCTTGTTCCTAATTTTGGAGTGAAAGGTTTCAGTTTTTGTCCATTTAGTATGATATTGGCTGTTCATCTGTCATAGATGGCTTTTATCAGATTGAGATAAAGACATTCTATTTCAATTTTTGTAGAGTTTTTATCATGAATGTGTGTGGACCTTGTCAAAGGCTTTTTTTGCGTCTATTTTTTTTTTTTTGGGTACCAGGGATGGAACTCGGGTCCTTCAGCTTGTGAGGCAGGTGGCGGAACCACTGAGCTAAATCCCCGGCCCTCTGCATCTACTTTTTATTTTTTATGTTTTTGGTACTGGGGATCGAACTTAGGACTTTGCGCTTATGAGGCAGACGCTGGAACCACTGAGCTAAATCCCTGGCCCATCTATTGAGATGATCATATAGTGTTTGTCCTTGGCTGTGCTAATATAATGTATTACTTTTATTTATTTGCATATGTTGAACCATCCCTGGATCCCTGGGATGAATCCAACTTGGTCACTGTGTATAACCTTCTTGATGATTTGCTGCATTCTGTTTGCCAGTATCTTATTGAGGATTTTTGCATCCATGTTCATTAAGGAGATTAGCCTTTAGCTTTTTTTATTGGATCCTTTTCTGGTTTTGATATCAAGTTAATGCTTGCTTCCAGGAATGAACTTGGGAGTATTCCTTCACTTTCAAATTCACTGAAGAGTTTGAGAAGTAGCAACATTAGATCTTGTCTAAGTTTGTTGTAGAATTCAGCAGTGAATCTGTCAGGGCCTGGGCTTTTCTTTGTTGGTAGGTTTTAAATTATTTTTTAAAATTATATCTTCAATTTCATTGACTGATACTGGTTTATTTAGCATTTTTATATCTTCTTGATTTAGTTTTGCTAATTCATATGCATCTAGGGATCTGTCCATTTCTTCCGTGTTTTCCACCTTATTAGAGTACAGGTTCTCAAAGTAGGTACTGATGATGTGGATTTTTGCAGGATCTGTCGTTATTTCACCCTTTTCATTCCCAATTGAATGGATTTGAGTCTTTCCTTTTTTATAAAAAGTTGGATAAGGGTTTGCCAATTTTATTTAATCTTTCAAAGAACCAACTCTTCAATTCATTGATTCTTTGCATTTTTGTCTGTCTCCACTGCATTAATTTCTGCTGTGATCTTTATAATTTCCTCCCTCACATGACCTTTGGGCTTGACTTGCTCTTCCTCTTCTAGAAGCTTGAGGTTCAGCATTAGTTTGTTTACTTGAACTTGCTCTGTATTCCTGATACGGGTATTCACCGATATAAATTTCCCTCATAGGACTGCTTTCATTGCATCCCATAAGTTCTGGTACATTTAATTGTAGTAATTCTGGTATCATTTAATTGTAGATACTTTAACCTCTGAACTTGTATTTGAGTTGATACAAGAAACTCTCCTTTGTTAAACAGATGGTGCTGAGTGAAATGAGGCATCTAACTCAGGGAATTTCACTGAGGTCACCCACAGGCTGCAGTGGAGCAGGTGGGAGCTGCTCTGATGTGTTCTGGCCAGGGCAGGGCCCTGGGCTCAACTCAGGACCAGCTTCGAGAAGCAGGAGCCTCTGTGCTCCTCCCCAGAGGTCACTGCATGCCCTTCCCTCCACTCCCTTCCTACTGAAGGACATTCCCTGGGGAAGGAGAGGACTGGGGTGACATCCCTCCAAGCATCAGCACCACACTCACCCTGCTCTTTCACCCTGCCCCATGAACAACTGACCAGGCCTTCCCAACACACACTTACTTGCAATGGTGCCAGCCCACCATACAATGTCTGTTAAATAGGAGGTACCTGTAAAAGAATGAGAAAAATGCCATGTAAGTAGGTTCACAAGAAAGAGGTTTACAAGCTGCATATTTAGAACAGAAATCTTCACTTGAGAACTAAAATTGAAAACAATGAATGTCAGACTGTTTATTCACCCTATAAATAATCTTCAGTCTATATATAGCAGGATGAGAAACCACTAAAAACAGTAAAGATATTTTTAAAACTAACACTGGCTGGCCCAAGGAAATAAACAAAAGCTTTATAATGGTTTTCTTTGGCATGATTAAGCCACTACACTCAAGTATTCTGTGGAATGGAGATTTTTTTTTTTTGGATTGCTCTCCAAGGAGATGTCCAAAGTCCAACATTCTCATGCATTCACTGTAAGCCATTTATATGATAATTTTACTACCATAGGGCTCAAACACTTCCTGCTTAAACAGGTTACTCAACTTTCCTAATTTAGAATCTTTCAGTATGGCTCTTCCTTCAGCTTTTTGGGCACCAGATCCTCCCCTGATCTTCAATGTCCTGGCATTTCAAACCTTACTTCCCTTATAGTCTCTCCAATACCGCAAGCAGGCGGGCAGAAGGTGAGGAGCTGCCTGGCCTCCTGTCCTGAGGGACAGATGCATACAGGAAGAGCACCTCCCACCCTCAAGACCTGTTTGTCTTTCTTCAGGTTCTGGAGCTGTTTCTATTGCAGACTAAAGTACCCAATTCTAATAGGATGTTTATTTCTCGGTAGTAAAATCACAGACTTTGGCATAAGGAACATAGGAAGCCTGCCTACTTAATGTGGGAGCAGAGCTATAGGTTTTACAGTAAGTACTTTAAAAATGATTTTAAAAAATAATACAACAAGTAGCAAGGAGTAATAGAACTGAGTGCTACTCAGGAGGCGGAGTCAGGAAGATGGTTTGAGTCTAGGAGTTTGGGGCCAGCCTAAGCAACATTAAACACCATATCTCAAAAACAACAACAGGGCCGGGGATTTAGCTCAGTGGTTTCACTGCCTGCTGCACAAGCAGAAGGACTCTAGTTCAATCCCCGGTACAAAACAACAACAATAACAACAAACAAACAAACAAAAAACAGAAAAGAAAGAAAAGGAAAAAAAGTAGCCAGGTATGGTGGTGCATACCTATAATTCTAACATTCTGGGAGGCTGAGGTAAGATTGCATTTCCAGCCCAGCCTAGCAACTTAGTGGGGCCCTATCTCAAAATTAAAAAAAAAAAAAATTAAAAAGGACTGGCACTTCCAGGAAGATGGTGGAGCCATAAACAGCAGCAAATCAGCCTCTCTGAGATTCGGAATCCAGATACCAGGATATAATAACTTGGGGAAGAAAAGGAGGAGGTGGATCCCTGGGACCCAGGATCTGACGGGAGAACTGAAGTGAATAGGAAAAAGGAAGAGACAGATCTAAATGCAGAAAAAGGAGGTGGCAAACTGCACTTTCTCCCTGGCTCCTGGCTCAAGGTGTGAAAGGAGGCTCGGATCTACAGAGACACAGTGAGGCCAGGTGGACTCTAGAGGCCTCCATGGAGAAACACAACAGTGGAACAGAGTACTGGATGCCGTAAGCTACAATAGCTTGTGAGTGGCTCCAGTTCGAGCATTCCTAGAAGAGGGAACCTGGCCAGATACCATTTTCGGGAGGGGCCAACTGAACACTGGACTTGAAGCAGCCTTGAGTGGCTTTATGTTAGGGCTCCCAGTCACTAAGTGAGGCTCAACCACAGGACACATGCAAGGTGAGGGAGCTCAGACCATGATAACAAGAGACACCCAGTGTTGGAGGCTGAACAACTCAGGCCCTAACCGTAGAACCAGAACCCAGGATCAGCCTGAATTTCTGTGGAGTTGAAAGCACAAAATCAGCACCTGCCCCGCGGCAGGCTTGCTGGGATCATCCAGCATGGATCTGGGCTCTGTCTGCCTCCTTTGCCTAGCAGTGACAAAGACACGCCCTAAATTGGGCACTACCACAAAACTGTAGTCCCCAGAAGATAGCCACAGGCTTGAAATCATAGAGAAATCTCTTATCTTTGTTTTTTTTCTTTACTCTTGATTGGTTGCTTATTTTTTTTCCCCATTAAATTTACTGGTACATTTTAGGTATAAAATACAGTTACATTCATCATTGGAATCTAGTACCTTTACATGAGTCTCTTGGTTCTTATTTTTTTTCCCCTTCCCCTGCCCTCCCTTCACCCCCTCCACCCTTCCCTATTT
>NW_004624896.1:2611118-2654116 GCF_000247695.1 Heterocephalus glaber | reverse complement strand
CTCTGCTGTGGGAGCGTGGGATGGTGGCAGGGGAGCTTCCTTCTGGGTGTTGAGACCAGCTCAGCTTCTCTGCCCTAGGAGCATGGGTTGGTGGCCTGTTTGCTTATTTTTTTCATGTGTGAACATTGTTTTCTAGTTTTTCTTTTCTTTTCTTTTCTTTTTTTCTGGTACTGGGGATCGAACTTGGGTCTTTGTGCTTGCACAGCAGATGGTGAAACCACTGAGCTAAAATGCCAGCCCTAGTTGTTCTTTTTCAATTTAGTTCTTATTTTTGTTTTTTTTCTTCTATTTCCCTCTCATCTTCTTCGCCAGTTTCCTAAAGCTTGGCAAATTTTTTTTTTCCTTCAGCCTTGTTTCTAATCTCTTTCTCTTCTTTCATTTCTCTGTTTTTCCCTCCTATCCCTTTTAAATTTTCTCCCAAGGGTAAAACTGCTCTTGGGCCTGGGATGTAGCTTAGTGGCACTGCACCTGCCTGGGAAGCACAAGGTCTTGAGTTCGAGCCCCAGTACCAAAAAAAAAAAGCTCTAATTTCTCATTTGTTTTAGATTTTATAATATACTATAAATCTTGTACCTATTGTTAAAGATGGCAAATTAACAGTTACCACTTTTTTCATTTTCTAAACTATGCTTGATGCTATTGTAATTACTGATTGTTGTATTTTAGCCAAAGTGATATAGTCATTGTGATCAGTTGTTCTTCCTTGTTTGCCAATATCGAGACTGACTGGGAGTCATAAACAATACCATAGTCCAGTACCAAAGAATGGGGTGGTAGGCCAAATAAGCAGCAAATTCTCATCCTCAATAAATTGAAGAGGCAGGATCTTGGGACAGACTTAAAAGTCAAAAGCCAGATACACCTAGAAGACATCTCTGAAAAGTAGTCATTTGCTAAGGAGGTCTTATATTAGTAATAAAGCAATGTACAAGTATCAATGTAGAAAACAAATTTTAAAAAATAGAAAATGAGGGCCAGGGATTTAGCTCAGTGGTTCTGCTGCCTGCCTTGCAAGCGTAAGAACCTGAGTTCTATCCCTGGTACCAAAAAAGAAAAAAAAAAAAATTCTATTGAAAGTATACATAGCAGAATCATCCAATATGCGGATAGAATATCAAATCTAGAAGACAGGTTTGTGGTTAGTGATAATCAAATGAAAGACTCTTTTTTTTTTTTTTCAACTGGGGATCGAACTGGGGTCCTTGTGCTTGCGCAGCAGGCGGTAAAACCACTGAGCTAAATCCCTGGCCCCTTAAATGAAAGACTTTTTAAAAATAGCAAGGGAACACAAAAAATCAAACTAGCAGCTGCTAGATGATGCAAAATCAAACATAAGATTGATCAGAATCAATAAAAAATCAGAAGACAGCACAAAGGACATTAAAAAATCTGTTCACAGGGCCAGGGATTTAGCTCAGTGGTTCTGCTGCCTGCCTTGCAAGTGCAAGGACCCAAGTTCGATCCCTGGTACCAAAAAAAAATCTGCTCACAGAAGTAAAGGCAGAAAACTTCTCAGGCATGGAAAAAGAATTTGACATACAGATAAGTGAGGCAGGGCCTGGGATTTAGCTCAGTGGTTCCGCTGCCTGCCTCACAAGAGGAAGGTCCCAAGTTCGATCCCTGGTACGAAAAAAAAAAAAAAAACAAGGGGCGGGGATTTAGCTCAGTGGTTCTGCCTCCTGCTGCGTAAGCACAAGGACCTGAGTTCGATCCCCAGTACCCAAAAAAACAAAAACAAAAACAGATAAGTGAGGCATACAGAACTCCAATTAGCCACGAACAGATAAAAACTACACCAAGGCATATTCTAGTCAAGATTCCAGAAATTCAACACAAGAACAGAATATTAAAAGCTATTAGAGAGCTGAGTATTTAGCTCAGTGGTTCCGGCGCCTGCCTCACAAGCGCAAGGTCCCGAGTTCGATCCCAGGTACCAAAAAAAAAAAAAAAGCTATTAGAAAAAGAAACAAATCACATATAAAGGAAACCCCATCAGAATCACAGCAGACTTCTCAACACAAACCCTCAAGGCAAAAAGAGTTTGGAATGAAGTATTTCAAGCCCTAAAAGAAAACAACCTCCAAACTCAGATTGATGTCCCCACAAAATTATCTTTCAAAACTGATGGAGAAATAAGACACTTCTGTGTTAAAGAACACCTACCACCAAACCAGCACTCCAAAAAGTTCTGAAGGACACTAGAAAAAAACAACACTTCCAAGAATCTAAATAGAATGAATCCACCAGGCAAGGCAATATATTAAACAGAGGGGAAAGAAAGGGAAACAACAATTAGAGAATGATATGACAAGGATGAGTCAATACCTATCAGTTATAACCATCAATGTAAATGGTCTCAATTCACTAATCAAAAGAAACAGACTGGCAGAATGGATCAAGAAACAAGATCCAACAATATGCTGCATACAAGAAATACATTTAACTCAAAAATACATAGGCTGAAAGTCAAAGGATGGAAAACAATACTCCGACAGGAACCCAGAAAAAAACAGAGGTAACTATTCTATTTGCAAAGTGGATTTCAAGCCACAACTGATCAGAAGAGACAAAGGTCACTACATACTTGTTAAGGGAACAATCTAAGAGAGAGAGATAACAACCTTAAATATATATGCACCAAATACCAGCTCACCCAACTAAAAAGTAAAACAAACACTAATGGATATGAAAAATCAAATAAGCACGATACAATTGTAATGGGGACCTCAATACCCCACAATACCCCACTGTCACAAATAGACATATCAACTAGACAAAAAATAAACAAAGATATATTAGAGCTGAATCAAACCTCTGAACAAATGGACTTAGTAGATATCTACAGAGTGTTCTACCTCACAACAATACATATTCTTCTCAGCTGTATATGGGATTTTCTTCAAAGTAGACTACATACTATCTTGCTCATAAAACATGCTTAAGTAAATGTAAAGGAACTGAAATTATCCCATGCATATTATCAGATCACAGTGCAATGAACTGGAAATGAATGGCAAAAAAAAAACCCCCACAAAAACTACATAAACACATAGCAATTACATAACACCCTCCGGAACAATCAATGGGTCACAGATGAATTAAAGAAGAAATTATACAGTTTCTACAATTAAACAATAGTGCGATATGACATACTTGAACTTTTAAGATGCAATGAAAGCAGTCCTACAAGGGAAATTTATAGTAGTGAATTCCCAGATTACAAAAACAGTGCAAGCTCAAATAAATAACCTAATGTTGAACCTCAAGCTTCTAGAAAAAGAAAGCAAGTCAAGCCCAAAGCACATACAAGGGGAGAAGTTATAAAGATCAGAGCAGAAATTAATGCAATGAAAACTAAGAAAATACAAAAAAAAAATCAATGAATCAGAGTTGGCTCTTTGAAAAATTTAATGCAATAGACAAACTTACCCAATCTCATCCAAAAAAAGAAAGAAAAGACTCAAATTCATGCAATTAGGAATGAAAAGGGTGAAATCACAACACATCCTGCAGAAAATCGGAAGATTATCAATACCTACTTTGAGAAACTGTACTCTAATAAGATGGAAAACAGAAGAAATGGACAGATTTCTAGATACATATGAATTTCCAAAGCTGAATCAAGAAGATATAAAAATTCAAATAACCCAGTATCAGTCAGTGAAATTGAAGATGTAATTTAAAAACTACCAAAAATAAATAAATAAAATAAAAACTACCAACAAAGAAAAGACCAGGTCCTAACAGATTCACTGTTGAATTCTACATGAAATTTAGACAAGATCTAATGCCACTACTTCTCAAACTCTTTAATGAAATTGAAAAGGAAGTGATATTCCCAAACTCATTCTTGTAGGCAGGCATTACCATGATAGCAAAACCAGAGAAGGATCCAACCAAAAAAGAGAACTACAGGCCAATCTCCTTAATAAACATAAATGCAAAAATCCTCAATAAGATACTGGCAAACAGAATGTAGCAAATCACCAAGAAGATCATATATCACAACCAAATAGGATTCATCCCAGGGATCCAGGGATGGTTCAACTTACACAAATCAATAAAAGTAATACCCCATATTAACAGAACTAAGGACAAAAACCACATGATCATCTCAGTAGACTCAGACAAGCATTTGACAAAG
Source organism: Heterocephalus glaber (assembly GCF_000247695.1). The sequence continues at coordinate 2,649,972 of NW_004624896.1, read as the reverse complement.
TCCAACACCCATTCATGATTGAAAACCCTATGGAAAATTGGAATATCTCAATCTGCTAAAAGGCCATCTATGACAAACCAACAGCCAACATCATACTAAATGGACAAAAACTGAAACCTTTTACTCTAACATCAGGAACAAGACAAGGATGTCCACTGTCACCAGTCCTCTTCAACATAGTTCTAGAAACATTAGCCAGAGCAATTAGATAAGAGAAAGAAATGAAAGCAATAAGGATAGGAGAGGAAGAAGTTAAATTACCATTATTTGCGGATGACATTATACTCTACATAGAAAACCCCCAAAACTCCATTGAAAGACTCCTAGATTTAAAACCAAATTCAGTAGCATAGCAGAATAAAAAAGACACACACACACACACACACACACACACAACCAAAACAGCATTCCTGCATACAAACAACAAAAACTAGGGAAACAACACCTTTCACAATAGCATCAAGAAAAATGAAATACAAAAAAAAAAGAAAAATGAAATACTAATCAATCTAATGAATAAAGTGAAAGATCTTTACATTGAATAAAAAAAAAAACACCAAAGAATGTATCAGAAAATTATATGATTATCTATTGTTCTGGGGGAAAAGGAACCCTTCTCCATTGTTGGTGGGAGTGTAGACTGGTGCAACCACTGTGGAAATCAGTGTAGAGAGTCTTGAAAAACTAAAACTAGAGGTTCCATTTGACCCAGCTATTCCCCTGTTGGGTATCTTCCCCAGTGAATTAACAGCACCGTACCACAGTGATCTATGCACAGCCATATTTACAGCGGCACAGTTTGTAATAGGTGAAGTTTGGAAACAGCCCAAGGCCCATCAACTGGAAACTGGATAAAGAAGATGTGGGGTTTTTTTTATACATAATGGAGTACTACTCAGCCATAAAGAAAGATAAGCTGGAGGCATTTCTAGGTAAATGAATGGACCTTGAGACCATACTCAAGTGAAATAAATCGGACACACGTGTGTAAATATCACTGTTTCTCTGGTGTGAGAAACTGAAAGTGTGAATAAGGAGCAAAATGTATAATGGATATTGTAAAATAGGAAGAAAATGTTCAACTGGGAAGGAGAACAAGGGAGCAGGAGAGGGGAAGGAAGCAAAAAGGAATAAAGAGAATAGAAGGAAAAAATGGAAATAAAACTTTTATAAATAAGGTGGGGAAGAGGGATTGAAGGGAGGGAAGGGCAACGGAAAAAAAGAATCAAGACATATCATGTGCAGTTACAAATTCCCTATGATGTATGTGATCATTATGTATATCAGTTTTACCAATAAACTTAATTTAAAAAATAAAAATAAAATGTTGGGGTGGGGGCTGTGATGCAGCTCAGTGTGGAAGCCCTAGGTTCAGTGCTTTGCCCTGCAAGAGGAAGAGAACAGAAGCAATGCCTGGATCGGAGGCATAGCCGCTGAGAACACCCTGCCTCAGCCTCCCAGTAAAAGGGCCTACCAGCGGGCGCCAATGCACTGATCCCAGACTGCTGGCAGCAGGCTGGCCACAGTCTCCACGACGCCACTCCATCGGCTTTCCACAAAATCAGTCGTAAAGAAAAGTTATTTTTGTACCAGTGCAGCCTGGCAGACGCCGGTTTAGCCGCGCGGTCCCAGCCAACAGCATCCACGAGGGCCCTGGCACACACTCCCCAAGACAGCTGTCAGTTTCTGCCACAGGCACGGCTTGAAACCCATGGCGAGAGAACAGCAGACAAATCCCAGCTGTGAAACAGGCTACAAATCAGCTCGCCTGAACTCGTACAGAAAACATCAAGGTCTCGAAGAGAAAGGAAGGCCGAGGGCCTCGGGATGACAGAAACGGGAGACAAGGTGACTCAACATAACCTACAATTGAAGAGCAGGAAGAAGGCTGCACCAAGGGCAGTGTTGGGGTAACCAGCGAAATCTGAATACAGACCTGCAGCTCAAGAATTAATGATGCTCCTGTCTTTCTACACTAGAATCTGACTTTGGGTTCACTTTTCTGGCTCTAGAAAGCTGACAGCCATGTTGCCAGGCAACAGCACATAGGTTAAAAAATGCCCACGGATGGGCAAACAGCACCTGGACTGGAGGCTATCAATTTTTTTTCCTTTTTTTGGTAGCACCAGAGATTGAATCCAGGACCTTTGCACTGAACTGCATCCCAAGCCCTTTCTTTATATTTCCCTTTTGAGTATAAGCTACCTAAGCTGCCCAGGCTGCACGCAAACTTGTGATCCTCCTGCCTCAGCCTCCCAAATGCTGGGTCACAGGCGTGTGTCACCACAGCTGGCTGAGCCCTGTGAACTGCTCGTGAGCCTGTCCCCAGTGTGACGGCTTCTGTGCTGCCTGGAGCAGTGAGCATGCACAGGGACCCAGGCTTCCCGGCAAGGTGGCCACCTGTGCCACCTGCCTGCTACAGCTGTCGTGGTGCCCTGACCTGGGCCGTGCCTCTGCTGCCAGGCTCCAGCAGAACAATGGGGCCTGATGCTGCGGCCCTGGTGACTGCGTCTAGTGAAATGTGGCCCAGATTGCCACAAGCTGGACATGGAGCCAAGCCTGAGGACGCCCTGTGGCGGGCACTGCAGAACACTTACCAAGACTGGCACAGAATCAGTGTTTGTTCTTTCCCCCCAGGATTATAATATTATATACCTCGAATATACTAAGTGGCTATTTAAGAGAATGTCCCTGTATCCGCAAGAAATGCGTGCTGCATCCTGCCAAATCATGACATCCCTTCAGGGTACTGGTGTGAAAAGCCTTGTGGCCCAGTCTCCTAGCAAAACTGCCATCAGTAATGAATAAAGCATTAAAACATAAAAGCTCTAGAAATTGTCTTAAGGGCATAGAGCGTATATTTCCGGTTTTATTCCTGATTTTAGTAACCTGAGTCTTCTTTTTCGCTTGGTCAGTACAGCAAAAGTGTGTTGCTTTTGTTGTTGTTTTTCAAAGAACCAATTTTTGATTTTGATGATTTTCTTTATATTCTAATTCTGTCTCACTGACTTGCACTCTAGTGTTGCTATTTCCTTTGGGTTTCATTTGCTATTTTCTTTCTAGTGTATTAAGGTAGATAATTAAACTGCTGGTTTGAAATCTTCACTTTTTTAAAAGTTGTCATTTGTACTGTTTTCCCAGAAACGCCAAGTTAGCTATATGCCATCAACACTGGTATTTTGTTTTCCTTCATCCTCATGGCTCTCCTGATTTCTTCTTCAACTCACTGGTTATGTATTAGTGTATTAAATTTTACTTGTTAGTTAGTCCCCTATGCTTCCCCCTGGTTTCAATCAGCTGCTACATTTTGAATGTCTCCAAAGGCCTGTGTTATAGGCCTGGTCCGAGCAGGAGGCCTGCTGGAGAGTGGCCCCTGCCACTCCTCTCCGGTCCTCTGGTCCTCTGCGGGGCTCTGCAAGAACAGGGAGCACTGGGGCTGGGAACTTAGCTCAGTGGGTCCGCCTCCTGCTTTGCAAGCACAAGCTCCCACATTCCATCCCAGGTACCAAAAAAAAAAAAAGAACAGGGACCACAGGCCTGCATATGGGGGTCCTTCCGTGCATCTTCCTGTACTCCGCCTCCACTCGCAGCGTGGCCACAGAGGGAATGGTATAGCAAGTCCGGGGTGCTTCTTCTCTCAGCAGAAACCCTGGCTGCTGAGAGCTGCACGGCTGTGTAACAACTGAACTCTCAGACAAGAAGGGTTTGTGCAAATACAAGAGACTTCTGTCAACCAGCAGGGATGGACACATGTCTCACGGCTCCAAGACCTTCTGCTTGGTTATAAATGCATATACGAAAAGGTTTGGGGTTTTTTGTCTTTTTGAGATAAGGTTTTGCTATGCCGTTCAGGCTGGACTTGAAGTCTCTATGTAGCCCAGGCTGGCCTCGTACCTGCAGCGATCCTCTTACCTCAGCCTCCCCAGTGCTGAGGTTACAGGCCTGCGCCACCACGCGCGGCCTATCAAATGTGTTTAAAATACAGCTTTCTGGCCGGGGATTTAGCTCAGCGGTTTCGCCGCCTGCTGCGCAAGTGCAAGGACCCCAGTTTGATCCCCGGTACCCCCAAAAATAAAAAAATAAAAAAATAAAATACAGCTTTCTAGCGTAAAAATATAGGTGATGACCTTCTGATTCCAGCACAGAAAAACGACCCCCTTCGTGTGTGCGCCTGACACCAAGAGCAGAAGTGGATGGCAACAGCAGAGAGCAAGATGACTGCGTCCTCGTAAATGAACCCCTTAGCTTCAAAATGTATGCAAAGACACTGCGCTGTTTTTATACTACTACTTAGAAAGCCCAGGAACCAAGAAATAGTGTTTCCTGACACCAGCACAGGTGGATAAAGGCATTACCTACGGTCAGTGTGAACACTGGTGTTCATCAAACTAGGAATGGGTCTTGTACTTGGGAGTTCTTTCACATGGTCACTACTAGATTACATACAATTTATTTCCCTAAAGAAACAGTTTGGCAATTTTGAAAAAGGACAAATTTGCAGGACTGCTTTTAAGGTTGACTGTGAACTACATGACCAGGCCAGTGTGGTCCTCACTTATAGACAGTGGACACACGGGATCAAAGGAGAGCTCAGAACAAACCATATTTGTGCAGACAGACCAGGACTGTGCAGTACAGAAAATACCAGATATTGACTCATTCCTCAGACCAGAAAAGTTAAGTCAAGAGGGCTTTCAGACCTAAAAGTAAAGCTTAGAGCTATAAAGGTGAGAAAAGAAAAGCCAGGGATTTGGCTCAGTGGTGCCACTATCTGCCTTGCAAGCACACGGTCCCAAGTTTGATCCCTGGTACCAAAAAAAAAAGAAGAAGAAGAAGAAGGCATGGCCAGGTGGGTGTGGTGGTGCATGCCTGTAATCCCAGCACTCAGGAGCCTGGGGCAGGAGAATTACTGCAAGTTCAAGGTCAGCCTGAGCTACATAGTGAGTTTAAGACCAGCCTGGACTACACAGCAAGACTCTGTCTCAAAACAACAACAACAACAACAAAAGAAAGAAAGAAAGAGCAATCCACAGAGAAAATATTTGCAATCCTTATACCTGACAAAAGACTTGAATCCAGATACACATGTAGCATACAAATAACATATATGTTTATTTACTTAATTTGTAAACAGAAATATGTATAATATACATATCCTACAAGTCAATAATAAAAACATACCCCCAATAAAATATAGGCAAGAGTCTTGAAAAAACATCACAAACACAGCATATACAAACAGCCAATCAACTTTTTTTGTGTGTGTGATACCAGGGATCGAACTCCTGCACTTGTGCTTGCGAGGCAAGTGGCGGAACCACTGAGCTAAATCCCCGGCCCTGGCCAATCAACTTTTAAATACGCCATTTTTAGTATATACCAGGGAAATGTAAATTCAAATCACAGTGACATACAGGACTACTATACACTCATTAGATAGCTAAAATGACAGTAACACCAAATGTTGGGAAGAATGTGAACAAGTGAAAAGTATCCGGGCCGGGGATTTGGCTCAGTGGTTCCGCCACCTGCCTTCAAAAGCATCGGCCACTGACGAGAATATAAAATGGCACAACTGTAGTAGGAAAATATTTAACAGCTCCTTAAAATTTAATTATATACTCACCCCGTGATTCAGCACTATGACTTCAAGGTAATCACCCAAGAGAAATGAAAACATTAAACCAAACAAGTATAGGAGGCTAGAGAGGAAGGTAGCTCGGTGCTCTAGCACTTGGCTAGCATGTGCGGTTCCTACCACAAGTAAAAAAATGTTTATAGTATATATGTATGTTCACTATAGCTGTATTCAAAGAGCAAAAATTTGGAAAGAACCAAAATGTTCATCAAACAAGAAGCGACAAGTAAAAGAACGATGTTCAGTAATAATAAGGACCATGTTCCTCTTGTAATGTCCTTCCTCCTGAGGGCCATATCCTGATGTCCCTCCCACACCCCTCCTGCTGCACCTGCACTGGCCCTGCCTAAGCCAAAAGAACGTGGCAGCAGTGGCATCGCAAGGGTCCGTGCACCTACACTGCCATTCCTGGGACGCCTGATAAGGGGAAGTCACCCACTGGCTCAGAGGTCTGACTGCCCTGAAGCTACTCTGCAGCAATGCAGCTGGGTGGGAGACTGCGAGGAAAGACTGAAGCCAGGAGACAGAGGCTCAGCAGGCCCCCAGCTGCTCCTGTGGCCCGGACACATGTGTGAGAAGTCATGATTGTGTGTGGCCAGTTCAGTCAAGCACGAAGACGACTTCAGCGGCTGCCACCATGGGGCTGCAACCACTGCCACCCCACCATGGCCAGCTGAGCACCGCCAGGCCCTGAGCTGGGACAGAAGTATGAAGGCGCCATACCATGGGGTCACGAAGCAGCAGCCTCCCCATCGCCTCTTCCAATGGAAAGTGTCGAGGGCCGAGGACTTAGCTCAGTGGTTCTGCTGCCTGCCTCAAAAGCGCAAGGTCCCAAGTTTGATCCCCAGTACCGAAAAAAAAACAAAACCAAAAACCCCAAAAAACAGTGTCTAGTGAGCTGCAGAGAGGCTGCAGAGCCTCCCAGTCCTCCCAGCTCTTACCTGGTTCTCAACATATTCTTTACCCACAGCCTTTTTCCAAGGTTCAATAAAGATCAGATGGAGTTACAGATTTTCAGATCTAGCAACAACTCTGGATTCTGTTCCTTAAATGAGCTCAGCTCTGAGTACCTAAAGACAGCCCTGAAGTTCCTTCATAAAATATGAAGTTTGGCTTCCTCATGTGCAAACGTGTGCACGCGCACACACACGCACGCACACACACGCACACTCAACATGGTTGCCTGGGGCCAGTTACGACACCACCTGGCTCTCTGCGGACAGGACATGTGCCCTGCTTTGTGGAGCTGAGATGCAGGGGAAATGCAAACAACTGGGCAGCTCTCGCACACAGGTTTCAGGAGACAGGTGCCACGGACACACGGAGATGACATGGACCCCACCTGCAGGATCAAGGAGCTTCAGACGCAGCAGGAACTCACTGCCATCTCGGCCTCAGTCTCTTGGGGGATGGGTGTGCATGCGCCGCGTGTGTGCCTGAGTGTCAGGCACAAGGGAGTAACAGGGAAGGCAGCAACAAAGCACACCTCTGCCCCAGACTCGGACTCGCCTGGTCACCACGGGATGCGGGGAGCCCCTGGCAACTGAAAGCACCCACTCAGGTGGGACAACTCACTTCTCTCTTGAGTGTGGCAACACACACAGGGCTGCCCTGGGTGCTGCACCTCTCAGGGAGAAGACTATGACTGCCAAGGGAGTTTTCTTATTTTGGTAAAATATACACAAAATTCACCATCTTAACCATTTTTCAATTCAGAGAGCTCACACTGATGTGCAACCATCACCATCATCCATCTCCGGAGCTTTGCTGTCTTCCCAAACTGAAACTTCATACCCTTCACACACTCGGCTCCATTCCCCACCCCGCTGTGTAAGCACTATCCTACTCTCTGTCTCTCTGAACCTGACGACTCTGGGAGCCTCAGAAAAGTGGGATCCTACAATATCCATCCTTCTGTAGCCAGCTTATTTTACTGAGCATAATCCCTTGAGGCTCATCCATGCTGTAATGAATAATATCCATTGCGTAGAGCACATGTCACTTACCCACCCACAGTAATCTAGCTTGGATCTAAAATGGCCCTGGAGGCCCACGTGCGGACAACTTGGTCCCCAGCCTGGGGCACTGTTGGGAAGTGGCAGGATGTCCTAGGTCACTGGGGGTCCCTTCTTCTCTCCATCTTTCACTTCCCAGTTGCCATGAGGGGAGCAGCTTCCTCCGCCACACACTCTTTCCATGACGCACCGCCTCTCCACAGCCCCCAACAGTGCCAGCCAGGCACAGCCCAAACTCCTCTGAGCACAGGCAAACCTTTCTCTTCCCAAGCTGATCTCAGGTATTTTTACAGGAAGTAAAGGCTGACAGACACACCCCCAAACAGTTGAGGGGCACTTAATCGTTCTCTTTTCACCATTTTCAATAATGCTGCCAAGGGCCAGGGATTTAGTTCGGTGGCACTGCACCTGCCTTGCAAGCACAAGGTCCTGAGTGCAATCCCCAGTATCGGGGAAAAAAATGCTGCCAAGTGTGGGTGTACAACTACCTTGAGGCCTGCTGTCACTTCCTTTGGGTAATCCAAGTGGAACTGCTGGATCAAATAGAAATTCTATGCTTATTTTTTTGAGGAACAAATGTGCTGTTTTCTAGAGCAGCTACCTTATTTCACATTTCCAAGAGCAATACATAAGCATTCACTTTCTCCACATCCTAGGCAACACTTATTTTATGTCTTTTTGACAACTATTGTCCTAAGCGCTATGACATGGTATTTTTTTGCCGTTTCCATGAAAAGGATTTCTTTTAAAGATCAGCTGGTTGGTCCTGGTTTAGCGCATCCTTGGTAGAGTGAATTACCTATTAAATGCTCCACAGGTTCCAAGGGCACAAGCCCACTGGGACTGTCCAGGGTCCCCTGCTCCAGGCAGCCATGCCGCCTCCTCAGGGTCTGTCCTTCTGCACAGCCCGACTCCCAGCCAGCGACTCTGCCCCACCTGCTGCAACCAGCTGTCACTGCGAAAGTCACTGACGCTGAGATGACACTGCTCTCCTCAGACCTCCACAGAGCCGAGCTGGCAAAGGTGCAGCCTGCCTGCCTGAGACAAGTATAGCACCCTCTCTGTGAAGTCCTACAGTCCTTCCAGTTCTATCAGCCCCTCCCACATCAGCCACATGCAGTCCTCGAAGATTTATGTAACGAAGTTTATCTTTAACATCCTTTAAGACTGCAAAGGGTCAGAGAAGATGCTCTATACAGAGCATCCGCCCACAGGCACCTCTAGCAACAAGCTGGCCCGGCTACCGCAGGCCCCTAAGGCCAACAACTCCGTATCCAGAGAGCGGATATAATCTCTTCCTTTTTGCCCTCAAAAACTTGCCCTGGCTCAATCTCCTCGAGTACGCCCAGAATTCACTGTGGCCTGCCTATTCCCCTTGCAACACTAATATTCCCAAACAAATACTGTGGTTCTCTGGAGATGCTATCGGGTTATTTCGGTCATGCCCTGGTTGGGTTTTAAACGTCCCCCAAAGACCCATGCGCTGCCTCCCATGCCGCGAGCTTGTGGCACTCTCAGGAGGTGCTGGTGCCTAGTGGGGGAGTGAGGGCCCAGGCCGTGCCCACTCGGGACAGCAGGACCTCGGCCCTCCTCTCCTGCCTTCCCACCACTGTGGGGTGAGCCTTCTCTTTGGGTCTTTAAATTCTGGGGCAGGGTCTTGGAGAGCCACTGAAAGTTGTCCCGGCTGGGCTCCGACTTTCAACCCTCCGGCCTCACCCTCCCAGTGCCAGGACTCGACACCCTACCCACCACGACTGTGACGCTTCTGGTTCACCGTCTTCCTTACTCCTCATCTCACTCCTTTCACAGAAGCCCACTCTGCTGCGAACACGTTCCAGTCAGCTTTCCGCTTAACAGGACAAAACACGTGATACCCACATCATAAGGATGAGGTCAGCCTAGTGTGGTGGTGACTCCTGCAGTCCCCAGCACTCTGGGAGGCCGATGGGGGAGGAATGCAAGTGTGACCCCAGCTTGGACAACTTAGCAAGATTCCAATTTTTAAAAAAATTTGTAATTAAAAAAAAGGGATGAGTTTACTTGGCTCAGTGTTTCAGATGGCGGGTTGGCTTCAAGGCAGAACAGCATGGTGTCAGGCCTAGCAGAGGAGAGGGCTCAGCCCACCTCTAGGCCCCAGCTCCCAAGAGTTCATTCAGCTAAGAACTCTCCAAGGCGATGAATCAACCGGGAGTACAGCACCCAATGATCCAGTCACCTTCCAGAGCCCCACCTCTGAACACATGAGACTCTGGGGGTCATTTCAGATCTACATTATAACAGCTAACATGAAAAAGGTTTCGTGGGGGACACATTTTAAACTGGCTCTATCCTCAATACCCACAACAGTGTCTGACACGTAGGAGTTTCATAAATATCTGTTCAACAAATCAAGGTAGACTTGTTGACAGCACTAAGGGAAGCTAAGGCAGGAGGCCTACAAGTCTGAGTTTTACCTGAGCAACTCCGTAAGACTCTGTCTCAAAATTAAAAAAAAAAAAAAGGACCAGGGATTTAGCTCAGCGGTTCTGGCGCCTGCCTTGCAAGTGCAAGGTCCCGAGTTTGATCCCTGGTACCAAAAAAAAAGGAAGGGCTAGGGATGTAGCTCAGTGGCGCAGCATCCCTGGGTCTGAGCCTTTGTACTGGGGCGGAAAGGACACTTACTAAAACAATAAGGAAGTGTGAAATTAATGAATAGCACATTTCACTTTAATAAAGACATAGTATGTACGTATCAATAACAGCGGCCATCATGAGTTTAATTTTTTTTAATGTGGTATTGGGGATGAACCTAGGATTTTGGAGATGCTAAGCTGCGGCCTCAGCGCCCATCATGCTTCTGTAAAGATTTGTGTTGGGCCAGGGATTTAGCTCAGTGGTTCCACTGCCTGGCTTGCAAGCACAAGGTCCCGAGTTCGATCCCCGATACCAAAAAAAAAAAAAAAAAAAAAGATTTGTGTCTGTTTCATTTTTCACCAGTTCCCTTAAGCACATACACTGAGCTGAAATGACACATTTAGATTTTCTTTGTTTTCTTCCAATGTCTGAAGAGTTGGTGTCCTGCGTCCTGGGGTTCCTCCTGCCATGACAGTTTCTCAGATTTCCGACTTCGATGGGAGAACGGGCTGGTCTTCCTAAGACGTTCCCGGTTCAGGTCTGCATGGTTTGTCTGTTTTTCTCTGGGTCACACTGGGGTCATGGGGCTTGGGTGGCTATCGTGGAGGCGCAGTGCCCTTCTCGTATCATTTTATTAAGGCCACGTGAGTTATTTCTGAGTCACGACACACACACTTCACCCAGTCCTGAGGTCTGTCAAACTGACGCTGCTCCCTGAGCAGAGCGGCCGCTAAAGTGTGTGCCCGATGGTGTGTGTGTCCTACAGACACTTCTGCACCCTGGGAAGTCGCATTTGGTTTTATGTAGGTTTGATATGAAGACTGGTACTTTCACTTTGGCGTTAACTTCTTCAAATAAATATCCGAAGTTTTACAATTTCACGAGATTTGGGTCCTTTCTCTTCCCTGAAGGCTCTTTTCTGGCTCGGCCCCCGCCCGTGTCCGGAATCTGCATTATTAAACGGGTTTCTTTGAGCGGACAGCCAGGCCCTGCGCAGAGGGCTCCTGGTGACAGCCCGGGACCCTGCCCAGCAGTCCCTCGCAGCGACCCGACCGCACTCCGCCCTCCTGCACCGGGCGAGCTGGGCCGTCCGCCCAGGGGACCTGGCGGGGCCATCCTGGGGTCTCGCTAACCTCTGCCTGAGGGCGTTCGGGTCTCAACAGGCGTCTCTGCCTAGGACCCGGCGAGGGCCGCTAAGAGAAGCGCGCTCGCCGCGGGGATGAGGCCTGCCCCGGCCCGCGATGGCCCCCAGGTGCTGACGGCCGGGCCGGGCCGAGGCCTCCGCGGCCCGGGAGTCAGGGGCCGCGAGCACCGAGCCTCCGCGGCCGCCCCCGCCCAGCCCGCGCGGCCGCAGCCCTACCTCGCCGCTTAGCGCGCACAATGCCCTTCTTCTGCAGCACGAAGGTGGACCCATTCACCAGGCTCGACACCACAGCCACGCCGAGGCCGAGGGACACGGCCGCGGGGCTCGGGCTGCGCGCCCCCTCCCCGGCCGCCGCAGCCGCTGCAGTCGCAGTCCCCATGCCGCCCGCGCGCTTCGCGCCTGCGCCTGCGCGCCGCGCCCTGGGGGGGGGGGGGATCCGTGGGGAGGGGCCGGGGTCCGCAGGGGCGGGGCGGGGTCCGTGGGGGCGGAGCCAGCATCTCCAGGTTTGGGGCATTGTCCACGGGACGGAGCCGGGGTCTAGGGGGCGGGACCGGGATCTGCGGCGGGTGGGGGGGTGGGGGGGGAAGTGGCGGACCGCCGGGGTCCATGGGACGGAGCCAGGGGTCTCCGGGGAGGGGGCGGGTCAGTGAGGGGCGTGGCCAGCGTCCCTGGGACGGTCCCCGGGGACGGGGGGGGGTCCGGGGACGGGGTCCGGGGACGGGGGGCGGGGCTCGGAGGAGTCCAGCCCCCTGGGAGGGGCGGGCCGGGACCAGGGCGGGCTCGAGGCTCCTTGGGGTGAGGAAGGGGCAAAGCGGGGCCCAAGTTTAGCGAAGGGAGACTGCGCCGGGCGGAGGTGGCCTGCGGAGCATCCCTGCTCACCCGGAGCCAGCAGAGCCCAGGCCCCGCGCAGTGATGTGAGAACCGAGCAGGGAGCGACTGCAGCTCATCCCTCCTCCCATCGTGCCCTGGGGACTGGATCCAGGGCCTTTGCACTGAGCTAACTCTTTTTTCTTTTGAGACTCGATTTCAAGTCACTAAATTGCTATCCGCCTGCCTCAGCTTCCCAGAGGTGTTCACCATCACGCCTGGATCACTTTTTCTTGTTTTGTCGTTTTGTTTTGTTTTGATTTGTTGGGGTTTTTTGAGACAAAGTCTCAGGACCTAGTTCAGGCTGGCCTCGAACTCACCATGTCACCCAGGTTGACCTTGAACTCATGAATATCCTCCTGCCTCAGCCTCCCAAGTGCTGGAATTACAGGAAAAGTGACGTTGAAATTACTGAATTAGATAACTCTCCTCTACTGTTTTCCTGCGTGCCATACATTTATACATTTCCAATGACAATACACACAATTTCCCTTTTATTTAATGCAGTATTACAGGCAAGTTCCATGTTGCTACATAATTGTGATTATTTTAATGACAATATTATTTGCATAAAGTTAATTACTTTGTTGTCTAAGCTTTCAGCTATTGTTGGTCATTAGTTTGCTAACAGCTTTTACTTCTATTATAAACAATGCTATAACAAACATCATGAATTTTGAAAATACTAGAGTACAAAAATTTTTGCAACTCTGTAGTCAGCATTATTTTGTGAAGCAATATAAAATCATACTATTTATGTATGAAAATTTTGATCCTGAATAAGTCTATCCATTGCTTTTTTATGTTATAGTGTAGCGGCAGACTTGCAGTCCACAGTGCGGGAGCTCTTAGTGGTTTAGCAGGATCAGGCCAAGAAGAATCGAGAACACACCCGGAAGTTGGAGGCAAGTGTACAGCTTTATTACACCAGCGGGCTGACTGGGGATTTCTCCATAAAGCAATCCACCCAGAGCTGGCAGTGAACAGGATTTATATGGGTTAAGGAAAGAGGGGTGAAGACACAGAAAGAAGGCATTTATTGTCAGTTCATTGGTTGAGGAAGTTACATTTAGTTTACATGATTGGATAGAAAAGTACTCTGGATACAGATACTTCCTGAGCACAAAGGACCATGGAGGAGGACGTGTTAGGTGTGGGAAAGGTATGAGCTGGGCTGGCTCTTTGCAGTTAGGTCTGCTAGCTGCAGGAAAAACCTTTTTTTTTTTTTGCTCAGAAATCATTTTCTGGCTCAGTAGTAGCATGAACATAGGACATAAAATCTGCCCCTTTTTTAGACAGATTCTCACGCTCTAATTCAGACTGGCTCCAACTCATGACAATCCCCTTGCCTCCCAAGTAGCTAGGGTGACAGGTACATGCCTCATCAATGGCATTACACTCAAATAGTTTTGTGCAACCATTACCACTACCCTCTTTTCAAACTCCAGCACCCCAAATAGACACTCTGGCCATTAAAGGATTCACTGCATTTCTCCCTCACCCCATCCTATATAACCTCTAATCTACCTTCTGTCTCTAGGAATTTACCTATTCTAGGTATGTCATAGAAGTAGAATCAGAATAATTCTCCTTTATGACTGCCTTATTTCACTTAGTTTAGTATTTTCAAGATTTGTCCGTGGGGTAACATGTATCAGAACTTCATTCCTTTTCATAGTTGAGTAATATTCCCTGATAGGGATATGCAACATTTTGGGTTTTTTGTTCATCTATAAATGGACACTTGGGGTGTTCCCATCTTTGGGCTATTGTGAATAATGGTGCAATGGACACTGGTGTGAAAGTAAGTGTTTGCGTCTTGATGTAAGTTCTTCGGAGCATTGCTGGGTTGGGATGTAGCTCAGTGGCACCGTGCCTATCTGGCAAGCGCAAGGTCCTGAGTTCCATCCCCGACACCAGAAAGAAAAAAAAGTGGGATTGCTGAGTCACATGGCAATTCTGTTTAGTGTCCTGAGGGATGGCCGGACTTATCCCAGCAACTGTACTGCTTCACATCCGCATGAGCGGTGTGGAAGCTTCCAGTTTATTCACATTCTCACCAACACTTGTTATTTTCCAGCTTTTTTTTTAAGTAGCCATCCTGGTAGATATGAAGTGGTTGCTTTTTAAAAAATATACTTTTTCCTGGGGATTTAGCTCAGTGGCACCACGCCTGCCTCACAAGCACAAGGTCCTGAGTTCGATCCCTGGTACTAAAAGGAAAATAATATATATACTTTTTACCATAAACAATGTTTCACTGTTGTAGTTATTTACAGTACTAGGGATTGAACCCAGGGCCTCACTGTTTACCCCAGGCTGTGACAGTATTATTTGTTTTTTGTTTGCTTGGTTTTGAGTCAGGGTTTCACTATGTAGTTCAGGCCAGCCTTGAACTTACTGTGTATCCCAGGCTGGCCTCAAACTTGCAGTGATGTCCCTGCCTCAGCCTCCTGAGTGTTGGGATTACAGGTATGCACCACCCTGCCTGGCTTGTGACAGTACTGTTAATGTCTCAAAGTATTCCAGGCTTTGTCATACAGAGAAAGTCCACTAATATCAACAACTATGCAACCCTGGCAATAGCAAGTAAATCAGCAGCAGTGATATTGTCCAAGACAGACTGGATTTTGACTACCGTAAGAACCAATAAAGTATCACCCTATCTTTAGAAAAGAAATGTACAAATACATGATAAATCCTCAGGCAAGCCAAATAGTGTCATACCGCACATATCTACTAAATTCCACTTAAGATAGAAAAGAACTCAACAGTAGTAACATAGAGTTAACTATCCAAGGGTTAATAAAGCTTAATGATCATACTGTTAAAGAGATAGAGGGTTTGGAATGGGAGAATGCAAGACAAAAATTGAAAAATTAAACATTGAGATGAAGAGGAGAGAAGAATGAGACAAAAGGAGCAGTCATTATTATTTATTTATTTATTTATTTATTTATTTATTGGTACCGGGGATCGAACTCGGGTCCTTGTGCTTGCGAGGCAAGTGGCAGAACCACTGAGCTAAATCCCCAGCCCCTCATTATTTATTTAAATAAATAAAATTCTTGGGTAGAAAAGAATATTGCATGATACATGAAAATGGTAAGGTTTTTGAAGTTCAGCATGGGCAGCCTGGCCCATCCATCTGATTTTGGCTCTGCAGCTGCTTTTGCATCTCAAGGGCCGCCTCGACAGGACTTGTGTGGCTTTTGCAAAATAAAGGTGCTGTTACCTGGTCCTTTGCTCACTGTGCGGAGGGCCCAGATACTGGCTCCTTTGATTCCTGCCCACGTGACCATGGGCAAGCTGCCTCTGGTCTGAGACCGTGCTCCTACCTGTGAAGGAGGGGCCCCGTCTGCCCGACCTCCCAGCTGTCTGACTTACTGGTATGCAGTGGGGCCGGGGAGAACACACAGTGTCCCTGCTCCGAGGGAGGAACAGGCATCCTGCCAGGATCAGTCCCCACCTGCAGTCCTGGCCACCACACGGGCCTGGGGCTGGTGCTTGGACTCACAGCCTGCTTGGCTGGGACCTGACGTGGGTGTTCCTCAAAGCCTCAGAGCTCTGGGATGTGGTGAGATTAAAAACCACAGGGTAGGGGGTGGGGGCCTTCATCAGTGACATTTTAAGAGAGCGACCCAATAAAAGGGGAACAGAGGTTTTCAGATGTGGAGTTGTTAAATATATAAATACTTGCCAATCATGGCGGTGCACATGTGCAATCTCAGCACTCATGAGGCTGAGGCAGGAGGGTCCCCACAAGTTTGAGGCCAACCTGAACTACATAGTGAGACCCTGTCTCAACCTCTCTGTTATAGTCAGGGTTTGCAAGGGAATAGATTTAATACAGGACATATAATTTGTAGGATTTTTTTTTTTTTGGTACTGGGGATAGAACTTGGGTCCTTGCGCTTGTGAGGCAGGCAGGGGAACCATTGAGCTAAATCCCCTGCCCCTGTAGGATTATTTTATAAAATTCACCCAGAAAGTCAGTTGCAGAGCACTACAAGAGATCTGTCCGTGCACTAGAGACCCGAAGAATCCAGCCAAGGGCCTGGATCCCACGGCAGTGTCCCGCAGAAGTCCAGCTAAAGGCCTACAGTCCAAGGCAATGTCCTCCACGAGTCCAGCCAGAGGCCTAGGTCCCACAGCAGTGTCTCATCCAAGTCCGTATCGGGGATCGGCACCGGGAAGGCCCAAGGGCCAGTGGTGGAAGCTAAAAGCCTGCACTGTCGGGGAGAAGGCTCTGCGCCCCCAGCCGAGGGACCTGCCCTGGAGCCAGGAAGCGATACTCAAGGCGAAGACCATCCATCGTGACCATGAGGACCTGACATGGCAAGCTTCTCCAAGAAAACTGGAGCATGCAAGCTTCCCCTCCAGTTCTATTTTTATGCTGTTGCAATAACCCTCAGGTGGGTCTTCCACACCCAGACCACGCTGACTCAGTTCAGCTGGGCGTTCCTAGTTCACCATTAGTTAGTCCACCCCACCCACTAAAAAAGAAAAACAGAAATACGTACTGCAATAAATAGTTTGCCTGGAAAAAGTCTGGAGTTTGCTGGAGGAAGTGGGTGTTGAGGGGTACAGCTCGCCAGCTGTTGGGGCAACGCAGCGGGCAGCAGGGTGATTGGAAATGGGGGAAGGAGTTCTAGACCAGATGCAGCAGGCGCAGCTCCCAGCAAACTGGGTAAACTGAGATCTCCGGAAGTGCTGGTGTGTGCATATGAGTGTGTGTGTGTGTGCATCTGTGTGCAAGCATTTGTGTGTCTAGGCTCGGGCCACCTGGCATTTCTGAGGACCTTGGGCTGTGCAAATGTGAACTTCAAGATTCGTGGCATGCTCAGATTTTCCCCTAATGGCCCCCTGGTATCAGAAAAAACGCCTGTTTTCAAAATGAACTGAGTGCACCCCCACCCATATTTAGGGGGAAGGGAATTTCTGGGATGGGGGCTCACTCCATGCCCCGGGCTCAGGAGGAGCTCAGCACAGCTGCGACCTCTGATCCAGAGCACAGTGTCTGCGCCAGATGTGCAGCTTGCTGTTGTCCAGGACACACCATGCACAGGGCCTCCTGTGGTCCCATAAGGGACAAGGGGCAGACTGTGTAAATCCCAATCTGACAGAAACAGAAATGGGGCTCAGGGACATGCATGTGTCTGTTGCTCAAAAACAGCCTAGAGGAGACTGTGGCCACATTTCAGTCTCTGGATGGCCTTTTACGAGTCCTCCACACCATGCCACAGGGCCACTCCAGCAGCCAGGCACAAAGCTGGTGTTGGGCACTTCCTCTGCTACAAGACGAGAGGTATAGAAAACCCAGGGGGGCTACAGGCACGTGCCTCAGGTGGCTCAGTCCTGCAGTGACACCTTGTCCTCCTGAACAGGAAGGACAGCCTCCTCGCTCTGTGTCTGAAAAAGTCTCATGCAGTGAGACAGCCAGGCATGCACTGATTTGTGCTAGGATGGCAATGTGTAGTTCAAGTGTGAGTCAAAAGCCCTGTAAGAAGAAGCCTGAAAATTGCCAGGCATGATGGCACATGCCGACAATCCCAGCATTTTGGGGCTGAGGCAGGAGGATCCCTATCCCAAAGTAAAAGATTAAAAAAGCTAAAGATGTAACCTTGTGAGAGCCGTGGGTTTAAACCCCAGTGTCTCCCCGCCCCCCCCCCTTTCTCTCTCCAGAAAGAAGAAGGGGAGGAGGCAGAGGGGGAGGAAGAAAAGAAAAGAAAGAGAAAGAAAACACCTTGCAAGACATGAGCTTTTTTGATCACAGCCTGTGGCTTCTAATTGTAAAATCATCTGCCCTCGACTCTCAGGCCAAAAACTGGTCCTCAGCCCAGGCATGCCCAGGGCCCAGTGCATGCAAGGAAGTCACGGTGGTGCCCACTGTCAGTCACAGTAGTTTATCAGTGGGGCCGGGGCGCCCTTCTGCCCACAGCCCTTAAAGCCTGTCCAGCAGAGTGGCCTGGCGACAGCAAGCTGACATGGGAGTCTGCACTGCATTTCCCTCCCAATTCCCACATCATCTGTGTGGAACATCAATGAGGTCATGTTGGTCTTGCTCCTCAGACGAGATCATCTCTCTCAGAAACGTCAGTGTCCTCTGCCCAGGGTAACCCAAGACCCCTACCCAGGTCCAGTGCATGCTCTCTCAGGCCAGGAGAAATTCTGTGGCAGCACTTCTGAGAGAGACCCTGGACAGCAGTCGTCTGGGGTCTATTTAGTGCCACTGACAGTGCACTATTAACAGCAGCGGCCTCCGCCCTGGTACCATCCCGTCCCTCCGCTCCCCGTCTGATGGCCTGCAGACTCGAGTCTTTCAGCCAGGTGTGGCCCCTCCCGTCTTCCCAATCCTGGGTCTTGGATTCATCCTAAGCGTCAGTCTGGCCCTTGGTGTCTCCCCTTGGTGACAGCAAGCAGTGCTGACCACTCTTCTCAGGTGTGTCCCACACCCTCACCCCAACCTTCCTGGTGGGAGGGCAGCCCGCCGACCCCTCTGCAATCCAAAGCTCATCCCAACACCCACCCCGACTTCCCGCCCACCCACTGAAGCCCTAGAACAGGCAGGTCACAGGCAGCTGGTGGTGCTGTGTTTATTGTAGTCTCCGTGATTGCTACCAGGGTCGTCCCCAGCTGGACCTGTGCCATGTGGGTTAGTGGTGCGCATAGCAGCGAGGAAGCAAGCTCTTTTCCACTTGTGACCGAAAAGTTCCAGGAGAATGAAGCTGGAGGGTCAGCCTTGGGGGAGAAGCCACCACCCTCCTGAGCTTTGAAGGGGAAAGTCACAGGCCCACCCAGCACCTGGCCCTGCCCTGTGAGATACAAGTATACAGGTATGTACAGGCCACGTGGGTGCCCACATGTGTGTGCATGTCAGATGCATGTGAACACCTGTGCACATACAGTGTGCATGCATGCGCCCGTATGTGCGTGCATACGTATAGTGTGTACATACATGCATACACACACTTCATGTGCTGATATATATGTACACACATATTGCACTTATACAGGGGTTTTTTTGGTACTGGGAATTGAACTCAGGGACTCGCGCTTGCCAGGCAGATGCTGCACTGCTGAGCTACATTCCCAGCCTGACATAGGCAGTATTTTAGACATACGTGTGAGTTGCTTATTAGTGTGTATACTGGTGTGTATGCGTGAAAATATACCGTATCCACGCACATGTGTGTACACAGGGCATGTATATCTGAGCACATGCGTGTGCGCGTGTGCATACTGGTCGCATGTGTGCATTTGCTGGCATATGTGTACGCGTTGTTTACTAACACACACGGACATGCACAGGTAGGGCACATCAGGTGCACCCGCGCCCGCCCGTCCCCTCGCTCCACCCCTGTCCGTACTGAACTGTGCCTAGTGACAGTTAAGGCCCCGCAGCGCCCCCGCGCCCCCGCGCGTTGTAGCTGAGGACCTGATTGGCCAGCCGCGCTCCGATGATGAATTACGGGGTGTAGGAAACTCCCAGGATCACAGTATTCTCAGATGGCCCCAGGGTCCACTTGTAGCTCTAGAGATGGCTTCAAAGGGTCAGAGGGAGCAGCCAAGAGCTCAGGGAGTCCCGGCGAGGCAGGAAGGCTAACCTCAAAGGGCACAAAGTCGAGGTGACTGCAGGAAGGGTAGGAGGACTCGCGGAAGGGAGGCTGCAGGGTGGGGGTGCTGGGCTCAGGGGACAGGAAGAGTTTTAGCACCATCAGGCCAGGGAGCGAGGTCTGTTTAGAAACCCAGGGTAGCCTGGCATGCTAGTGTACGCCTGTAATCCTAGCACTCGAGGGGCTGAAGCAGGAGGCTCCCTGTGAGCTTGAGGCCAGCCTGAGCTCCATAGTGAGTTCAAGGGTAGCTGGACCTGCTGTGAATCAGGTGCCCCTTGGAGGTTGAGGAGTGGTGTTTGACCTCCTGACTGGGTCTCAGAAGACCAAGCACCTGTGTGAGTCCTAGGCTTGCTCTGTGGAGAATGGGGTGCTCAGAGACCCCTGGTGTAGTCAGGACCAAAGGGGATGGGATACACCTGGGCTCTTCAGTGTGACTTCCACCTCCCCACAGAAAGCTTTCGTCCTTGGGTTTGCTTATCTGGGCCTCAGGCAAAGCAGTTTCCCCATCCGTAAGAGGTTCTGGATTCTGTCTGGGGGTTCCCTAGCCTGGGTGCAGCCAGAGCAGAAACCCCAAGCCGAAGCTGGGCCCCCAAGCCACCTGGGAAGAAGCTGGTCAGGTTCATTCATGTGCACACATGCATGAAGCACCTGCTGTGTGCAGGCACATTCCCGGGCACTTAGCATAATGCTGGGAAAAGGGCAAGAAAATCCCTTCACTCCTGGAGCTCCTTTCCATCTGGGAATTGGCAGTGACAAGAGGTCATAACAGGTACAGGACATGTGTCACCCTTGTGGCCACCTCTAGATACAGCTGGTCACACAGGTGATCTGGGGCTCGCTCCACAGAGGCTCCCTGCAACCCAGGTGCATCCCCAGCCAGCCTCTGTGAAAGGTTCCAATTCTGAGCACCACTTTAAGAACATGAAGCGTTTTTGGGCAAGCGATGCACTGGGGCACAAGATCTGAAATCTAACTTGACCAAAAGGGGAGTGAAGATACGAGCCAAAAGCTTCCCAACAGAGTTAACGACTACAGGGAGAGTTGCCAGAGGAAATGAAGTGGACGGGTGAGATGTGACCAAGGAGGGGGACACTTGCAGTCATACTGGCAAGGCAGTGTGGCGATTGGGACTGTTGATGGTGGTGAGCGGCTTGGGTAGGCGGGGAGCAAGGTGCTTGAAAGTGCAGCAGCGAGGGCCTAAAAAGCAAGGACAGCGGCTAGCTGACTCCTGCGCCCTGGCAGCCTTTGAGAAGGTCTACCGGTAACAACTGCGGGGAAAGATGGCGAGCCTAGGGGTGAGATCTCCCGTGACAGTGGGAGGTACAGGCAGGACTGTCCTCTGATAGCATGTGTCTCAGAGAAGTGCAGTGCTTTTATTCATATCAAAGCGAAGCATGAAGAATAAGGGTCTAAAAGTGGCGGGTGGGAGCAGAGCCACCCCACCTTCATGCCTTAGGGCAGGTGTGTGTGTGTGTGTGTGGAGGAGTGAGAAGCTCTCACAGTCCACAGTTTTCACCCGAACAGTTACGCGAGGTGAGCAGAGAGTAGGTCGAGTATCTTGCTATGGAAGTCCGTAAGTTCCAGAGGACTAGGTGCAGTGTGTGCAGCCAGCGAGAAGCAGGGACCAAAATCAGATTAAGGATATAAAAAACTTTAAATTTACTCAATTTATTTTTTCTTTTCTTGCCTATGATTTTGGTGTCACATTCAAGATATTATTGCCAAATGTGTCATGAAACTTTCTCTCCATGCTTTTTTTTTTTTCTAAGAGAATTATATTTTTAGCTCTTTGTTTAGGTATTTTTTTTTTTGTTTTGGTACCGGGGATCAAACTCAGGACCTTGGGCTTGCAAGGCAGGCAGCAGCACCACTGGGCTAAATCCCCAGCCCTTGTTTAGGTCTTTGATCAATTTTTAATTTAATTTAATTTATTTTATCTTTGGTACTGGGGATCGAACTCAGATCCTTGCGCCTGCACAGCAGGTGGCAAAACCACTGAGCTAAATCCCCAGCAATTTTTAATTTTTGTATGTGGCATATGGTAAGGGTTCAACTTCATTTCTTTTTTTTTTGGATGACGATAATCAGTTTTCCCAGCACCATACTGTTTTTTTTCATAGAATGCTCTTGGCACCCTTGTGAAAAAGGAACTGAGCATGTGTGTGTTTATTTTTGGTCTATCAAATTCCATCGGTTTCTACAGCCTCCGGGTGTACCACACTGTTTTGTTCACTCCAGTTTTGAAGCAAGCTTTAATGTCAGGAAGTCCTGACATAGGAGATCAGAGTGTGGCAAAGCTGGCTGGGGAAGCAGGCCTATTAATTACCAGATCCTGGAACTCATGCAGAACAGTTCCTGAAGCTGTGGACATGGACTGCTCCTGTGAAATCCAGCAGGTTTTCTTTTTTTTGTTGCTGTTTTTTTTTGGTTTTTTGGCACTGGGGTTCGAACTCAGGCCCTTGTACTCACACTTGCGAGGCAGGCAGTGGCACCACTGAGCTAAATCCCCGGCCCTGTAGGGTTTTCTTTATTAATAAATTTTATTTTATTTTATCCCATTCCCCCCTCAAACCCCTTACCCTCCATGTACAAAAGCTTTGTTTCCATTTTCTCCTTCTATTTTCACTTTTTTTCTTGTCCCTTCCTTCCTTTCTCCCTCCTTCCTCCCTTGTTCCCCTTCCCATTTGAACACTTTCTTTCCATTTCCCAACATCCATTATACATCTCAGTCCTTATTTCCACATTCAGTTTCTCACACCAGAGAATCAATGAGGTATGTAAACGTGCGTGTCTGATTTATTTCACTTAAGAGTATGGTGTCAAAGTCCATCCATTTAACTATAACTCTCTGAAGCTCATCCTTCTTTAGGGAAGAGTATTACTACATTGTATAAAAAACCCACATCTTCTTTATCCACTCATCAGTTGATGGGCATTTGGGATGTTTCCAAGATTTAGCTATTACAAATGGTGCTGCTACAAACATGGGTGCATATATATTGCTGTGGTATGATCCTGTTAATTCTTTCTGGAGGATACCAAGAAGAGGTATAGCTGGATCAAATGGAACCTCTAGTTTTCTTTGGCGGTATCTCCACACTGATTTCCACAGTTGTTGCACCAGTCTGCACTCCCACCAACAATGGAGAAGGGTTCCTTTCTCCTCACACCCCCGCCGGCATTTGTTATTGGTTGATTTCTTGACAGCAGCCATTCTTTCTGGGGTGAGATGGAATCTCAGTGTTGTTTTTATCTGCATCTCTCGAGTGACCAGTAATATTGAACATTTTTTCATATATTTATTTGCCTTTTCTAATTCTTTATCTGAGACGTGTCTATTCATTTCAGATGCCCATTTTTGGACTGGGTCTTTAAATTTGAGGGGTCTGATTTTTTGAGTTCTTTATATATTCTAGAAAATAGTCCTTTATTGGAATAGCTGTTAAAATTTTCTTTCCACTCTGTGGGTTGTCTCTTCACTCTGTTGGTGGTTTCTCTTGCTGTGCAAAAACTTTTTTTTTTTTTTGTACTGGGGCTCGAACTTGGAAACTTGTGCTTTCGAGGCAAGTGCCGGAACCACTGAGCTAAATCCCCAGCCCTGCAAAAGCTTTTTTAATAAGATGGGGTCCCTAGCTGCGAGTTGGTCTGGCACTGGAGCTTTGCTGGCTGGTGGAATGGCTGATGAGGGAGAGAATCCTACATTTGAGGAGGAAAATGAAGAAACTGGAGGAGGTGCTAAAGGTGGACAGGGTAAAAGAAAGAGACTGTTTTCTAAAGTATAGACAATCTGGAGCCAAGCAGATGTCTTCCATTGTGGATCTTCAAATTCCAAAGCCATGGCTGCAAAAGTCACACCCGCCCAAGTACGATGTATGATGTATGGGTTTGGAGATGACCAGAGTCCTTATACTGAGTCAGTGGATATTCTTGAGGACCTTGTCATAGAGTTCATCACTGAAATGACTCACAAGGCAATGTCCTTTGGAAGACAAGGTCGAGTACAAGTCAAAGATATTGTCTTCTTGATTCGAAAGGACCTGAGGAAGTTTGCTAGGGTTAAAGACTTGCTTACTATGGATGAAGAATTGAAATGAGCTAGAAAAGCATTTGATGAAGCAAACTATGGGCCTTGACACCTTGTGTTCTTTCTGAAATGTCATTAACTTCTATGGAAACCATATATAAGTTTATTTTCTGCAGTAATGTCCTGATGTTTAGGCATGTCCATGACAGGAAGAAACACAGTTTTCAGCCTTTATTTTCATGTCTTTGTTTTTAGAGCATTTGATTTGAGCCTTTAATTGCCTGCCTTTATATGACCATACTTGAATTACTTACTAGATTTTAACAACTACATATAAGTTAAAGTACTTTGCAAACCATGCAGTCCCTTTTGACTTTTGACTGTTTGAAGAATAAACTTGTATTATATTTTAGATATATTCATGCCATTATAAGCTGCATGCTAGCTGTTTAATATGTAAAATCTCAAGGGCTTTTTTGACTGACAGCTAAGGAATGTACTCCATGTGTTCTGAAGTTTTTAGACAAGTCATCATTTTGTGTGTAAGGAGATGATACAGGAAACTGCAAGTTTTTATAAGAATGTTTGTCTTAAAAATAATTTGCTACCTTTTTAAGAGATAACTTTTTTTGTTTTTGACAAAATAAGTTTCATGTCAGTGCTTCTGTGTTAAAGCTTTTGTTGATTTAAAAGCCTTTTGCCTTATAACATACTCCAGGTATTTGTTAAGTTTGAGGAGAACTTGTTTCCCCAGATCAAAGATTCTCAATCTAAATGCTCTCAGCAGTAGGAATGGCGATGACTAAAAGGCTAATGGTAAGATAAAGCATTTGGAATAGTGTTATATTAACATATTTGGAAGCACTTGCTCATTGTGGAAATGTGTACTTGATCCAAACCATATGTGGCCAGAGAAACCCCTTTGTGTAGCTCAGAACATGCAGGTTTTGTGTGTACTTAGCTTATTGCATGTAAGTATTGTTGTCTTCAGCTTAAAATAAGGTTTAAAATTACATACAAAGAGATCACTGAATTTTTTTATGGAACTGAACTTTTTGTTGCCACTTCTAAAAACATTACTATAAATCAGTATTGGGAAAATTTTAATTTCTTAATCTATTGATACAAGGAATAAAGTATGAAAATTTAAACAGAAAAAAAAAAAAGATGAGGTCCCAGTTGTTGATTGTAGTATTTCCCCTGTGGTCTGGGTTTTGTTCATGAAGTCTTTGCCTACTCCTATGTCCTCAAGCGTTTCCACCTATTCTCTCTTCCAGTAGATTTGGTGTTTCTGTTTCAATATTTAGATCTTTGATCTATTTCGATTTTAGGTCAGTGTGTGGTGAAAGACATGGGTCTAGTTTCAATCTCCAGCAGGTTTCCAACTGGATGGGCTAGATCTGACTCAGGCTGAGGCAAGGGATCCCAGCACCGCCTCTCAGGACCCGTACATAGTTTTCATGGGCTTCCTCAGGGATTTGGACAGCATAAAAGGACACAGATGCCTGGTGATTTTCCTCACAATAGCCCACCCTGTTTTCTGCAGGGGATTCTTTCATCTTGCTTTTTCCACTTTTATTCAGCCCAAGCTTGCTCTGCAGAGCCAGTTTCTCTCTCACCCTTCACTTTTACTTTTTCAAATAAACTGTCACTGCTTCTTGCTCATTTTGTTCAACTCTTGCTTGAGACGAGAACCTGGAATCTAACTCCAGAAGAAGAGGAGAGCAACCCAGAATCCGGTGATGTTTAATTGGTGAGCTACTTTTAGAAGGAGCTACTTGATGATAACATGGCATAGATTCCAGTAATAGTACAACTCCTCCATCTTTGTACTTCCTTTTTTTTTTTTTGGTACCGGGGCTCAAACTCCGGCCCTTGAGCTTGCAAGGTGTACTTCCTTTCAATACTGTTTGGTTTGGATGGAGGTTTTTGTAGATATGCATTATCAGTTCCCTTTTATGACTAGTTTCCTGAGAGTTTCTTTTTTTTTTTTTTGGTACCAGGTATTAAACTTGGGACCTTGTGCTTTTGAGGCAGGCGCCGGAACCACTGAGCTAAATCCCTGGCCCTCTGAGAGTTTTATAATGAATAGACCTTGGAACTTGTCAAAAGAATTTCTGCATCTATTGAGATGATCATGTGATGAGTTATACTTAACTTTCAATGCTGAGCTTTGAAATTTTTTTATTTTTGTGCTGGGGATTGAACTCGGGTCCTTGTGCTTGCAAGGCTAACTTTGAAATCTTAAGATAACCCCCACTTAGATATGAGGTATTATCCTTTCTGTAGGTTGTTGGAATCCATTTGTTCAAAGTTGACTAACAAGTTTTGCACTTAAGGTCATGGGAGTATGAAGGGCCTGAAGTTTTCTTGTAATGTCTTTTTCTGGTTTTGGCTTATAGAATGAGAATGTTCATTTCTCATCAATTTTCTGGAGGAATGTGTATAGGATTGCTGTTATTTCTTTATGAGATAGTTGGTAGAACCAGAACTACCAATGGAACACTGTGGGCCTACAGATTTCTTTGAAAAGCGTGGGTTTTTTGTTGTTGTTGTTTGTTTGTTGGTTCATTTTTCTTTGGTGCTGATAATTGAAGCCACAGTGAATTCAAGTTCGTTAATAAATATAGGCTGGCTCAGCATATCTATTTCTTTTCTTTTTTCTTTTTTTGAGGCAGGGTCTCACTCTGTAGTTCAGGCTGGCCTCAAACTCACAGTGATCCTCCTGCCTCAGCCTCTGGAGTGCTGGGACTACAGGTGTGCGCCACCACACTCAGCACAGCCTATCTATTTAAGTGAATTTTGGTAGTATGTGCTTTTTAAAGCAGTGAAAGTTCATATAAATTGACAAATTTATCTAGATAGACTTGTTCCTGGTATTCCCTTACTACACTTTTTTTTTTGGTACTGGGGATCGAACTTGGGACCTTGCGCTTGCGAAGCAGTCGGCAGAACCACTGAGCTAAATCCCCGGCCCCTCTTACTATACTTTTGAAGTCTGTGAGGCTTTTGTTTGTTTGTTTCTTACCGGGACTGGGGAGTGAATCCAACACCTTCTCAGTAAGGTACATTGCCAGCCCTTTTTTCTTTTTTGGCATAGGGTCTCATTAAATTTCCCAGCTTTGACTTGAACTTGTGATCCTCCTGCTTCAGCTCCTGAGGTATGTGCACCATCATGGCCGGTCCTGTGGGGTCTTTAGTGGTATCTTTACTTGCTTGCCCGTTGGTAATTTTGTCTGCCTTGTTAAAGATTTATAAACTTAAAAAAAATTTATTTTCAAAGGACCAGTTTTCAGTTACATAAATTTTTGTCTGTTGTTTTTGATTTCCTCCATTTTTTTTTTTGGGGACCGGGGATCAAACTCAGGACTTTGCGTTTGGGGGGCAGGCAGCGGAACCACTGAGCTAAATCCCCAGTCCTCAAGTTCCTGCTTTATTACTGTACTTCCTTGTCTCTGTTTGGTTTGAGTGAGTTTTGTGCTTTTTTCTCCCCCTAGTATCTTAAAATGGAAGCCTAGATTGCTGACATTAGACCTTTCTTCTTTTGTAATGCAATGTAAGCAGTTAATGCTATAAATGTCACTTTACTACTTCAGTACAACTTTTGATACATTGTTTTGAAACAGGCCAGGTGCATGTTAAGCAAGCAGTTTGTCTTTGAGTTACACTCCAGCTCTCGTGCATTAACATATTCAATTTAAAATATTTTCTATCTTCTTGAGTTTTCTTCTATGATCCATGAATTATTTAGACGTGCAGTGTTTACTTCCCAAGTGTCTGAAGATTGGCCTGTTATCACTTATCGATTTATAGTTTAATTCAGCAGAGAACATACTTTGATTTCAGTTGCTTTAAGCTATTAAAACTTTGTTCTATGATCACTGGTTCTGGGTTCACGGAGGCCAGGAGGCAGGCCTCTCCCGCACCTGCTGTTGCGCCGTTGACCTAGTGGCTCCGGAGCTCGGCGGAACGCGAGCCGGAGCAGCCGGGACGGGAGAGTTCCCTGGGGCCCGGGACAGCCAGACCGGAGGAGGTGCGCGCGCGCGTGTACGTGGGTGCCCCGGAAGTCCCGCCTTCCGGCGCCTGCGATTGGTCGTGGCCACAGCCGAGGGTCTGCGAGCAAACGGGGAGCCGGGGAGAAGGGAGCGGGCGAGCGAGCGTGGAGGGGCGGTGGAAGCACCCCTCAGTCCTGTTAGCTGCCCGCGGCACCGCCTCGCTGCGATTGGCTGGGCGCGGGGGCGCAGGCGCGCGTCAGCGGCTCTCGGCGGGGCTGCGCGGCGTCCTGAGTGCCGGCGGAAGTCGGGCTGTGGGAGCGGAGCCGCGCCGGAGGAGGCGGTCGGCGCCACAGGCCCGATCGCGGTGCTCAGCGGCGGGCGGTGCCGGGCGACCCGGGCCTGCGGGCCGACGCCGTGTGGCCTCGGCGCTTCTCGTCTCCGGGTGATTATTTTGTGGATTTTTCTGCCGACGTACTTTGTCTCATTTGCTTCACACCCCGCGTCCTGGTACGGAGTCCCGCGGCAGGTGCCTGCCGGTGTCGCCGGTCGTTAAGGATGGGCCTGTGGTGGGGCGTTTGTGCGTCTTTCGGGTTGAAGGGAGGGGAGACATTGTGCGGTGGTCCCTGACCATCCATTCTCAAGGTCTCGCCTTCGAATTTCAAAGCCTGGCGAATCCCACCGTATTGGACACAGGCTTTTCCTCTGTCCTCGCTCTCCATCTTTTCTCTCCTCTCTTGCTCCCCCCCCCCTTGGCTCCCCTTTCCCCTCTGCGGCATTAAGCCTTGCGGGAAGGTCTTTGTGAATGTTCAAAACGCTTGAGGTCTTCAGCGTTTCTGTTTTACTTGCAGGCCTGACAGTTGGGAGGCACCTGCAGGAAAGATGCCCTCTGAATCCTTCTGTTTGGCTGCCCAGGCTCGACTTGACTCCAAATGGCTGAAAACAGATATACAGGTGGGGTCTGTCATGCTTTTACTTTGGTGTGTCCCTGCTTCTGCCCTTAAGGTTTCTCCTGTAGGCTTCGTGGAGGATAGGCAAGGGGACATTGGGTCTTGTCATAGTTGGGTTTTTTTTGTTCGTTTGTTTGTTTTGGTACTGGGGATCGAACTGGGGATCTTGCGCTTGGCAGGGAGGCGGCAGAACCACTGAGCTAAATCCCCGGCCCTGGATCTCGTCATATTAGAGAAGTAGCTTTATTTCCTATATCTTAAAATGTGTTTATGTGGATTGTGTGTGTGTGTGAGTGCATTTTAATTATCATTCTTTGTAAGTGCAAGAAACGAGATCTTATGCACAGTTTATCCCTGTTTATTACTGTTTAAATCTCTATCAGTCTTAACTGTCTTGGTGACTGTTCTCTGTTATTGATAGTTGTTGAGATGTTCTGTTATCCACGTGGGGAATAAGAAGTGAGATTAACATGCCTGGAGAAGCTCATTTTATAGGATCTTGTGTCTTTTTGTAAATACTTTTTTTTTTTGGTACCGGGGTCGAGCTCCGGTCCTCGCGTTTGAGCACTCTTGTGTCTTTTTGGAGAGACAAGAGTTACTGTAATTCAGTCGAGCTGTTTGTCTTATATTTATGATTGGCCTTATTAAGAGAAGTGCTCAGATATTCATATTAGAAACATGACCAAACAATATTGGCCTTAGACTAATGTTTGATTTAGTAAGATAATTGCAGGGCCCGGGATTTAGCTCAGTGGTTTTGCCGCCTGCTGCACAAGTGCAAGGACCCAAGTTCGATCCCTGGTACCAAAAAAAAAAAAAAGATAATTGTAACCTTGTCAGGAAATCATCAAATAAATAATAACAACAACATTTCTGTAGGTGATTCTTTACCCCTAAGCTAGTTTTGTTTGTGAATGGTGTGGAAAAACTACTTTTTGAATTTGATCGTATCACCAGAAGTCTCTGAAATATTTTATAGTACATATGTGGTTCTGTCTTCCCCGAGGTTAATCATTATAAATACTTGTTTTGTAATCTAACTTTTATGTTAGTCTTATATACTTTTATTTTAAAACATTTTATTTATTTATTTATTCTTTTGGTACCAGGGATTGAACTCAGGAGCTTGTGCTTATGAGGCAGGTGTGGTGCCACTGAGCTATATCCCCAGCCCTATTTATTTATTTAGTTTTGGTATTGGAGATCAAACTCAGGATCATTCGCTCGCAAGGCAGGCGCAGCACCACTGAGCTAAATCCCTGGCTTATATACTTTTATGACTGTTCATCAGAAGTCTTGTGGTCTGTAAGCAGCAGTTGATCCTAGATATGTGAAGTGAAGTGTTACTGCCTCTTCCTAATTGTTTCTTCCCTTTTAAACTGACATTGTCAGTAGAGATAAGAGCCAAGTATATAGAACTGTTGTGGAAGATGGGATTGTTTTTAACAGTGTAGTGGTATAGATAAGACTACAGGAGATTGGGTCAGGAATTAGTAAGTAGTTATTACTCCAGTGTCTAACAGCATTTGGCCCTTCTTGGGCGTTTTGAACATTACTCAGAAGTCTTCTAAACACCATTTAGGAATAAGTGCAGAGATTAGGTTTTGGATGGTATACCAGTGGAGAAATGTGCTATGGGTATTGTAGGTATTTAGTGTGGAAAAAGTGATTGTTGACCTTAGTTTTATATCGTTTCTCTAGTGTTGCTTATTAAATGTGAGGAACGGGTTTTGTTTTATCCAAAGAAATTAGTCATAGTTTTCACTTTTTGAGGTCCTTCTTGCAGACATACATTGAGGATGAAAACCTTGTGCTGACACACTTTATCTTGTTAGGGTTGGCTCTCCCACCTGGAGTGCAGAGCACCCTACATAGGGAGTTTGTATTGGAAACAATTGACATCTGGTTAATGAATAATAGTGGGAAAACATGTATGTGTAGAAAGATATTTCATAGAATTTAGCAACTCTTCAACAAGCTATTTTTGTTTGAAATGCTCAAGATTTTAAGTAACTTTTAGAAAGGAAAAGTTTTAGGAAAGTGAAAGTTTTCAATGTGTTTATTATAAACACTCTTCCGTAACTTCTTGATTGACTACATGTTAAGATGTAGCAACCTAGCTGTATTTGTTTTTTTTTTTTTTTTTTTTTTTTGACAGGGTCTATGTAGCTCAAACTGGTGTTGAACTGCTATATAGCCTGGGCTGGCCTCAAACTCACAGTGATCTTGCCTTAGCCTGCCAGGTGCTGGGATTACAGGTGTGCGTCACCATGCCCAGCCGAAGATGCACCAACCTAGCTCCCTGCAACCAGTAGCTTCTAATGGAGTGCCCATTGTATGCTGGGCATCTGTCCGGATTTTACATATGTAACACTTAATTTTTCAGTGCTCTTTTCTGATTGTTGTGTGGAGTCCTTTGAATCACCATGTTTTCCTTCACTGCGCTTTTGAAAAGGTGATAAAATACAGAGCTCAGAGTGTTAGTCTCATCATTATTTTTGTACAGGAAAAGTCCTATCTGATAGGATGGTGTTTTTTTAGTGAACCAAAAAGGAACATAGGAACTATAAAAAAAATAGTACATGATGGGCATGTTTTTCTTTTTGTTTTGGTTCTGGGGATCGAACTCAGGACCTTGCTCTTGCCAGGCAGGTGTGGCACCACTGAGCTAAATCCCCGGCCCGTTGGGCATGTTTTCAATCCTAGCTACCTGGGAAGTTTAGGCAGGAGGATGCAAGTTTGAGTTCAGATTGGGAAACTTAGTCTCAAAAATAAAAAGGATGGGATGTAGTTTAGTGCTTCATAAGTTCAATTCCCAGGCAGAAAAAAAAAAAAAAGGAATTTTTTTCTTTCTCCATGTAAAGAAAAAAAAGTACATGATTCCCTAAAAGCTTTTTATTCTTAAAACATTGGTACGTTTATTTGCCCATCTTGATGCAAGAATAAGGGCATATCTTTGAGTGTGGGTCCAGAATGAGAGTAGTTACTGTCCTGCTTTTTCTTCCATAAGCTACACTTACATGAATTTTCTGCAGTTTTTATTTTTAGGTTCTTTGAAGTGGCACCTGAAATTAGATATGCACAAAGCAATTTTTAAAACTTTTTAATTTTGAAATGACAGTAGACTCAGAGGAAGTTGCAAAAAAAGTAGAAAGATCACTTTGTACCCTTACAAGACTCTCCCAAGTGGTTACACGTTATGTAACTATGGTACCATACCCAAACTAGTAGACTGACATTGGTCTGATTTGTACACCGATTTGCACACCATCCTGTGCCCATTCTGTCCTATGTGTCTACTCAGATAACCACCACAGTTGAACATGACGGTGTCATCCCCAGAATAACCCCTGGTACCCCCTCTGTGTCACACCCACTCCACCTGCTGCCGTCTCTAACCCTGGCAACCACTGATCTGGCCTCCATCTGTATACTTTTGTTATTTCAGGTTATCTTATGGTATGTGGCCTTAGAGTAGCTTTGTTCAGTTGGCATAGTGTCAATGAGTTCCCGAAAAGTTGTGTATATCAGTAGTTAAACTCAAGACCATTTATTTTTCTAATATTCGGTTTAAAATGATTAAAAGTAAACTTTTAAGTCGGGCATGGTGGGGCATTCCTATAATCCCAGCATTCTGGGAGGCTGAAGCAGGAGGATTAAAAGTTTAAACCAGGGCCAGGGATTTAGCTCAGTGGTTCCGCTGCCTGCCTCAAAAGTGCAAGGTCCTGAGTTCGATCTCTGGATCCAAAAACAAACAAACAAAATTTTAAACCAAAGCTGGGCAATTTTGTAATTTAAGACCCTGTCGCAGAGTTTTGGAATAAAAAATAAAAAAGGACTGGGATGTAGCTCAGTGTGAAGGCCTTAGATTCAATCCCAAGTACTGCAGAGAGCAAACTTTTAGAATTTATTGAATGTAAATTTAGAATTTATTGAATGTAAATATTGTTACTTTGTGCTTAGAAACATCGGTAGATTAAAAAGTGTAAACATAAACATGGAGGTTCGTTCTAGGGGTTTTGACTGATCTAGATGATTGATGACAAGTGGAAGTAAAAATATGGTAAATGTAAATAACTTAATTGATGATTTTAGGGTTACATTCTAAGAAGTGCTCTTTATGTCTAATGTCCAAAGATAGCTTCCTTAGTAGAAAAATTTTTGTTTACAAAATTAAAAGAGATAAAGAGTGCAGGGCTGGAGATTTAGCTCAGTGGTTCTGCCACCTGCCTCGAAAGTGCAAGGTCCTGAGTCCAATCCCTGGGTGCGCGCGCACACACACACACACACACACACACACACACAGTAATTAAAAAAAGAGATAAAGAGTTTGTAGTCTGGTATATGAAACTTTTCAGGTTAATTCAAAGCATTATAATAGCATTGTTAGTTTGGATGTTCCTTTGCAGATATTAATAAATTCTTCAAATGGAAACTTGACTCTACTGTTTCAATTTAAGGAGCAAATCCAAAAGACAGAATGTCTCACTGTGCTTTTCCAGTAGTAATTATATCTGTCCAACTGAAGCCATTTTCAGCATCAGACTTTAGTAGAGAATGGAATAGGAATGACAAGAAAAGCAATATATAGTTTTGCATAACCTCTGTCTTATCTAAGTTATCTACGACCTGGGGTTTAGCTCAGTGGTGCCTCGGCCTGCCTCGAAAGCTCAAGGTCCTGAGTTTGATCCCTGGTACTCCCCCCCACCCCCGAAAAGTTAGATAATTAACTTTCTTTTGGTTTTTGAGACAAGGTCTCACTCTGTAGTCCAGGCTGGCCTTGAACTCGTGGTGATCTTCCTGCCTCAGCCTTGGGAGTGCTGGGAATACAGGTGTGTGCCACCACGTCTAGCTGTATTTTTTGTTTGTTTGTTTGTTTGTTTTTTGATGCTGGAGATCAAACTCAGGACCTCGTGTTTTCCAGGCCAATGTTGTGCCACTGAGCTACATCCCCAGCCTCACTAGCTGTGATGAATGACTTAATTGTCATGACTTTCATGTTTGTAGGACAGTTTGCTCACTTTTTTATTTTTTGTTTTGTATCTTTCATATATTCGTAGATTAAAATTTATGTTTTTTTGGTCTTTATTTTGGTACAGGGAATCAAACTCAGGTACTTGTGCTTGTGGGGCATGTGGCGGCACCACTGAGCTAAATCCCCAGCCCTTGTTAGTCTTTTTATCTTTTAGCTTTTTTTACTTAAAAAAAAACCTTAATAATTACAAAGGAAAGGAAGTGAGTTTACTGCCAGACTTTCACGACAAAGTCTGCAGGAGAAAACTGAGTAACATATATTTTTTTTTTGTTACCGGGGATTGAACTCGGGTCCTCGCGCTTGCACAGCAGGCGGCAAAACCACTGAGCTAAATCCCCAGCCCCTGAGTAACATATTTAAGGCAACCAAGAGAAAAAAAAATGAGCCAAGGATTTTATGTACCAACAAAACTGACTTTTCAGGTAAAAAGAACACACACGTATCAGTGAGCAGTAACACAGGAAATACTGTTCACATAAACCCTTTCTGAATAGTTGAGTAGAGAAAGATCTTTAGATACCTGGGTGGCTGTCAATCCACACAGGACTAGTGGTAGTCATTGCACCCACAGTTAGGGGTAAATCTCAAGACAACGACGACGGTGTCTGTCTAAGGGGAGAGCTCAGAACACGATGCCACCCCTGTGTGCTCAGACATTGTAGATTAGGGTGTGACTGTTCTGCAGTGTCTAATCTGTTAATCCCATCTCCCAAAGTTTTCACTTTAGTAGTTTTCATTTTTGAGGCTCAGTTTGGATCCTTTTTATATCTTGTTTTACTGCTTAGCAGATTCATGCTTTCTTCTGTTTGAGACATAGGTGTAAGACCTAGGGCCTTACCAAATGCTCCAAGGAGCTGACTGCAGCGAAGAACACCTGGGAAGGAACACACCGGACAAGTTGGAAAGTAAAACAGACCTTTATTAGTCTGGCCAGATGGCACTCCCAAAGCAAAGTAGCTTAGAGAGGCAACTGGCTCAGAGTCCGAGGCTGTTTTTATAGGGGGTTGCAGGGGAAGTTAGCAAGCAGAACTTACAGAAAAGAGAAAAAAAATGTTGATGGTCAAAAGATGTTTGCAGATTGTCTTATAGATAGCTGTGTCCGGAACATCGGTTTTGAACAAACAAGGAGATGGGTAATTCACTTAGGAACTCTATGTTACAGACTTTATCTTGTGTCCCAGAACTAACAAGCGTCTTTAACCATTAACTCACATTCAATCACATTTGGGGCTAGGGGAGTTTTATGATTACAAAGTTATGCAGTCCCACATAGGGTTTGTATTAATAGAGATTTTAATGTCTGCAAATCCCATCCCCTCTGTCACTTCTGGGTCTTTTTCTGATGGATTTTATCGTTTCTATTAATATCTCTGTCAGGCTGGGGATTTAGCTTGGTGGTTCCAGCACCTGCCTCGAAAGCGCAAGGTCCCGAGATTGATGCCCAGTACCAAAACCGCCCCCCAAAACAAATATCTGTCCATGGGACATGTTTGTGTGTCAGTATTTGATCAACTGATGGAAATTATAAATGTTATGTTATTTTGTGCTGCCTTTATTATTTTTAATGATATTGTGCTGCTGGAGATTGAACCCAGGGCCTCCTGCATGCTAGGTGAATATTCTATCATTGTGCTGTAACCCCAGGCCCCTGTTTTGTTCTTTTTAGAGCATTGCTTTTGTTCTGTGTGCATGCAGATTACTTGAAATCAATTCGATCTTTTTTAAGCTTGATCCTAAGGCACAGGTGGGCTGATTCACACAGCCTTTGCCCTTGGGCTAATTTATTCCCACTGCTAATGCCGTACTTTTCTCTCCCTTAAGCTTGGGGTGAGGCTCCAGCTGTGTCCATGAGTTGCTTACTTGAGTTCACACCTCGTTTCCACCTTTGGGTCATTCTTTCCTAGGAGATCTCAATGGTGTGTGTACCTGCAGACATCCAGTCTTTGCTTTGTGAAAAAGGATTCCTTGTTGCCCACACAGCTTTTGCCCTTCCCTCTTCCCTCCCAGCACAACCCAGGTGATACAAGAATAGACTGTAGTAATCATTCTTGTTTCCTTGTAAACTCAGCTTCCTCCTTGACTTAGTGTTTAAAATCTTTCAGTGCTTCATTTTTGCCTTCCGTTCTCTCTTTTTAAAATTAATAACTTTTCTGAGTGCAAGTGTTTCTCGACCTAGACTGCCTCCCAGAACACTGATGTGTGAGAGCAGTCAGTGTGAGGCAGGCGTAGATTGCAGCGGGGGCTGAGGGTTGTGGTCCTCCGACTCTCCAAGGGTGTCGGTATCTCCTCCAGGCCGTCATCTACAGCCCCTTTGGCATGCCTCTCAGGTTTCAGTCTCTGGCCTTGAATGTTCTGCTAAGATCTGGATTGATATTTACTGTTTGTAGATGGGGAAGACCTCATGTTTATGTTCATACATTTTTTAACCTTCCTTGAAAATACCTGTGATAATTAACATACAAAGCAAAGATCTACTTTGGCTCAGTTTTGGAGTTTCCAGTCCTTGTGGATTGGCCCCATTGCTTTGGGCCTGTGGCAAGGCAGCACAGTATGGTGGGAGAATGTGGTAGAGTAGAACCATTCAGCTCCTCAGCCAGGAAGCAGAAGGGAAAGGGAAAGAAGGCTCTCATAGTCCCTTCCAGTGTTGTGCCCAGATCGCGAGGTCCCCAAAGACCACCAAGGAACCAATTCCGATGCAAACACACGAGGGTCGTTTATTCAAGCTCGAGCAGGGACTCTCAACTGTCACTGACGCAGCTGGTCAAGATTGAGAGCCCTGACTCTAAAACACCAGGGGTTTTTATAGAGGTTACAGCAAGGCGCGGGGTTTCGAAAAGGGCGCGGGGTTTCAAATCACACGCAAATCACACGATTGGCTAGCATTTAGCAAGTTTTGAAAGTTTAAACCTAATTGGCTGGGCCTTGCGTGCTGAACTGCAAATGGCTGCTCAAGTCATCGAGAAGAACATCTGGGATAAGGTATTGGGGTAACTACTGATTAGCTGTTGCAGGCCATCGAGAAGAGCATCTGGGACATTGAGGCAGCTACCGATTAGCTGTTGCTAGGCTAGTTGCTAGGGGACCGCTGGACATTATCACAGGCAGGTGGCCAAAGTGCATCTTGTGGTTTTTCTCGGAACTAGAATTTATGTCCAGGCCACCTTTACTCTAAAATGGGGCCAAAACTTTAAAATGGAGTCACTCAGG
The DNA here is from genome assembly GCF_000247695.1 of Heterocephalus glaber. The sequence goes on along the minus strand of NW_004624896.1, from coordinate 2,612,871 downwards.
TCTCACACCAGGAGTGGGCATATCTCTAGTGACTTAAGGGCCTTCCGCCATGCCCTGTCTTCTGAAGAATTCACCACCTGGGGACTTTAGCACATGGATTTTGGGTGACACAGAAATCTCGGTGGTTAAAACTGAATGAAGTCTCGTTCCTGTTCTGCTCCCCCCATCTGATCTGACCCATTGGATCTGGAATAACCATGAGTACTTTCCCTGCCTTGGTCTCATATTCCTTCTTGATTCTTGCTAGTGGCCTCCTAATTCATTTTGTTCCTAGTTTCTCCCTGTGTCTACCTCCATTGGATTAGTCTTTAAGGCATGGATCATGGATTCTCTTGAGTGCTGAAGGTAGTATGTAATTCCTGGAGCATGGCATTTGTAAGTGATTCGGTCTGGCCACTGTGTGCCTCTGCTGTCTTTGATACCTTAGTGGGGAATGGATTGAACCCCAGTGGCTGATCTTGACTACCCTCCTTTTGCCATTCCGTTCCCTCAATCCTCAGTGACTACAGGTCACTTTTTAGGAAAAATACACCTCTCCTGTGCCAGTTGGTACTTTTACCGAGAATCATATGTTTTGGTTTCAAGTTTTCCTTAGCAATGTGAACAGATAGAATAAGAGTGCTGAGGGAAAGCTGTTGCTTCTATGGAAACTGAGTTGGCAGAGAATTGGTTTTCTGCTGCTACATAACAAGTTACTAATCTCAAACTTGGCAGCTTGAAACAGCAAACACACTTTTGTAGTTTCCACGGGTCAGGACTCTGGGTATGGCCTAGCTCAGCTCTCTGTGTCAATTGTCACCAGACTATCGCAGAGGTGTTTGGTAGTCTGTGTCTTCATCTAGGGCTTGGGGACCTTGCTGGCAGAGCTGGTTCTTTGTGGTTGGAGTTCTGAGGTCCTGCGCTTTTAGAGGCTGCTCCTCCACCGGCAGTCCATAGCCCAGCCACTTGTTTTTTTCTGGCCCTGTCAACATCTCTATAGCATAGCCCAGACCCTCTTTAAAGGGCTTTTACCTGAGCAGTCCCGGGGATAACCTTTCTTTTGATTAATTAGAAAGCCACCTTAATTGCCTGTGTGCAGCCCTTTTGCCTTGTCATAGGTCAAGCAACATGTGCTCATGGGTGTGACGGTTCATTCTGTTTACAGGTTCCATCCACACCTGGGGAGAGGGAGTAACTCTGGGTGGGTGTGTATACCCCAGGGGGCTAGACTGTTGGGCACCCTTTTAGCCTTTTACTGTTTTGGCTACCATAAATAATTTGGATAAAAGTGGGCTCCAGGACTAGGGATTTAGCTCAGTGGCACAACTCCTGCCTGGCAGCGCAAGATCCTGAGTTTGATCCCTGGTACAAAAAAAAATGGACACTAAAGATTTACTTGCACAGCCAGGGCCATTAGTACATGTCTTTAACCCCAGCTTGGAAGGAAGATTGAGAGTTTGAGGCCAGCCTGAGCAACCCAGGGAGACAACTCCTCAAAAGAGAAAAAAATCCAAAGATTTACTGGTACAAGTTAGGATTAGAGAAAGTCTTTAGAAGATGTCTGCAACTGAGATTGGCATAAAATGCCCTTCAATTCTTGCTCCATTAAAAAAATTAAAATTTTTTTTTTACTAGTACATGTTTGCATCATGATCACATTCATCGCTTATGCCATTTTTTTTTTTTTTTTTTTTTTTGGGATCGAACTCGGGACCTTGCTCTTGCGCGGCAGGCATGGGAACCACTGAGCTAAATCCCTGGCCCCGCTTACGAC
>NW_004624896.1:2582990-2611018 GCF_000247695.1 Heterocephalus glaber | reverse complement strand
TACATGTTTGCATCATGATCACATTCATCGCTTATTTTTTTTTTTTTTTTTTTTTGCTACCGGGGATCGAACTCGGGACCTTGCACTTGTGAGGCAGGCGTGGGGACCACTGAGCTAAATCCCTGGCCCCGCTTACGACATTTTAAAGAACCAGGAGTTAAGGGCATTTCACCAGGCTGGTGTCTGCCAGAATGGTGACCAGGAAAGGCCAATGAGTAAACACGTGTTGTTCATGATTTAAAAGTTTGTGTTGTAGAAGATGGCTTTACTTGAAACTGAAGTTTTCAGAATGGATCCCTGCTCCAGTTTGTTTTTTTTTTTAACTACATAATGAGACCCTTTCTCAAAAAACAAAAAACAAAACAAAAGAGTATGTTGCACTAATGATGTATAGTTAAGTCCTTTCCTTTCTAATATACATAGGTTAATTTGCTTGTTACTGTTGTAGTTTTGCTGTTTTGTGAAGTAACTTTAATATTTGAAGGTGGAAACATGCTTTAGAAGCAGAGATATCTAAGATATCCTCAGCAGTATTGTTTTCATTGGTCCCCACTGCCTTCCCCTATGTCCCCTCTGTGTTTCCCCGTAGGTAATTATTATTACCCATTTTTGGTTTATGTTTTCAGAGCATGTACATGCATGTGTCTTTTTTCTTGTCTTACACAAAAGTTAGTATAACATAGCAAATACACTGTTATGCACCCTATTATATTTGTTGGATGATTTTCATTATTTATTTTTGAATAAATTGTTAAATATGTAAATCATTGATTTATTACTGAGTAATTGAATAAAACGAGTAGATGACACCCCTTACCATATCTTTCCTTAAGATTTGTAATGTGAACGTGAACACTTTGTAAATTTACCTTGTTTATCATTGCCAGCTTGCGTTCATGAGAGATGGGCTCTGTGGTCTGTGGAATGAAATGGTTAAAGATGGAGAAATTGTATATACTGGGTCAGAATTAAGTCAGAATGGAGAGCTCCCTCCTAGAAAAGGTAAGTACCTTTAACTAGTGTTTTCTGTTTTTAAAAGACCATTATTAATTGCATTTTTCAGAAATTGTGTAAGAGGAACAGGAGCATTTGATCATACCTTTTTCACTCTGGTGATTGTTGTGTAAAATGTTAATGTTTCAGGCTGCCTGGATTTCACTGTTTATGTAAATTGAGGGCGTCTTCCTTGCAGAGCCCCTCCCTGCTCTTCTGCTGGTTTCTTGTGGTATTTACTTTGCAGTTTATAGGAAGTTGTTATTATTTGCTTATATAAGTTTTTTTTTGGTGGTGGGGGGATCGAACTCGGGTCCTTGCGCTTGTGCAGCAGGCTGCTTATATAAGTTTTAAAATAGATCTTACCTTGACTATGGATATTGATTGTTACAAGATTTAGTGGAAATTATTTCTGATATTTTTCCTATACAGCTCTCATTTGGGAGTGCATAAAAGATTTTGGAAGCCTTTGGCTGCAAGGAAATACCAGTGTGTAGTCCTGTTTAGGCCTCTTATGAAATCTCAACGAGACTTTGGATCATTTGGTTGCTCTTAACTTTGGCTGCAGGTCAGGCGTACCATTGAAGGTGTAAAACAAAACAGACAACTGTGCCCATTCCAAGCTTGTTGAATTTGAAACCCTCAGTTGAGACTCACTGCTAAGTTTATTGGTGCCACTACTTGAAAGTCATTAAGGTAGATAAAGCTATTAAAAAAAGTCTTTTTCTATTTGTGGAATGAATTGGAATAGAGTCCACTTGAAAATACATAGGAAAAAGCATTATAGTACATCTTTTCAGTTACAACACTTAGCAAAATTAGCTATTTCTTTTGATGTTCATTTGAAAATTTCCACACACACACAGAGTAGCTGAAAGACAGGGTGAGTGTTGGTACATCCTCTCCTAGGTCCTGCCACCCAGTGTGTATAGAAGGGCTCTTGGCTGGGCCACTTTCTGCTTCCTTAGATGCTTCATGCATATTGGTAATTAGAGTTTGATGTTAGCTTTTTTGTCTCCCACGCAAAATTTATACATAATGAGATGTGTATATCTGGATATATATATCTATACATATATATCTGTATATATTTCTGCATGTATATATATCTGTATATATCTGACTACATATATATATATATATTTTTTTTTTTTTTTTTTTTGAGGCAAGGCCTTCTAGGCTCAGGAATCCTCCTATCTGCCTCCTGAGTAGCTGGGACTATAGATGTATGCCACTATGTACAACTAGAATGCATATATTTAAGTTTAACATTCCATACATTTTTTTAACATTCCATAAGTTTTGACAAAGGAAACCTGTGTAATCTTAACCTTTATCAACACTACTCTTGCCCAGAAAGTTCTCTCAGCCTCTTTGCAGTCCTTTGCTAGACCTGCTGCCCAGAGACAACCACTGGTTGATGATCTTCCTCTACTGTTGGTAATTTTAAAAAAATGTTTTTTTAAAATTTAATTAATTAATTAATTAATTTATTTTTGGTGCCAGAGATCGAACTCAGGTCCTTGTGCTTGCAAGGCAGGTGGCGGAACCACTGAGCTAAATCCCTGGCCCATTTTTTAAAGCTTTTTGAGACAAGGTCTCACTGTGTAGTTCAGGCTGGCCTTGAACTCACTTGAGTAGCCCAGCCTGGCCTTGAACTTGTGATGATCCTCTTGCCTTAGCCTCCTGAGTGCTGGGATTACATGTGCCACCATGCCTGGCTTCCCAGTTCTTCCCATATTTATTTTGAGATAGAGTCTTGGTAAGTTGCCCAGGGTAGGCTGTAACTTTCAGCCTACCTCAGCCTCAGAGAGTGCTGGGATTATAGGTGTGTACCATGGTGCCTGGCTGTCTTTTAGTTTTTATTTTTGGTGTTTTGAGACAGGGTCTTGTTTTGTAGTCCAGGTTGGCTGTGAACTCACTATGTAGCTGGCTTCAAACTTGTGGTGATTCTCCTGCCTCAGCCTCCTGAGTGCTGGGATTATAGGTCCTGGCCCTGTCTTTTAGTTTTTATTTATTATTTATTTTTTATTTTTGGTACCGGGGATTGAACTCAGGGCCTTATGCTTGTGAGGCAGGTGTGGTGCCACTGAGCTAAATCCCTGGCCCCTTTTACTTTTTAAAGTGAATGTTTTGTATGAACATCTTATTCTGTTGTTTGTATTTATGATTTTGAGGAGAAATACAGGAAAGAGCAGGATTTAAAGAAAAGAAAGTTAGAGCTGAAGGTGTAGCTTGTTGGTAGACTGCTTGCCTAGTGGCTTGGGACCCTGAGTTCAATCTCTATAGTAGGAGTGGTGTGGAGGGATGGGGCAGTTAGGAGGGAACTAAGATATACTTATTTTTCATTATTGTCTGAAGTTTGTCTTTTTTTGAAGAATTTAAGTATCATGAACTGTTTCATTTATAGTAAACCTTTTCAGTCTATGTAGATAATAGGAATATTAGTGAATAATTTGCTGTCTGGTTTATCTTTTCTTGGAAATATTTTGTCATTTTTTCTAATGCCATGGACTGTGACTCTGTCATTGTTTGGCCAAATAACAAGGGGCAGAGCTCATAATGGAAACCAGGCTTGTTGAAAAAATCTTTTTTTTTTCTTTTGGTACTGGGTATTGAACTTGGGACCTTTCGCTTGTGTGGCAGGAGCTGAAACCACTGAGCTAAATCCCTGGTCCCATGTTGAAAAAATCTTATTGGTCCATTACTCTGCGAATTGACAGTGTGACTGGCTTTTTGTAGTTCTGTGACTTTCTTTTGCTATTTTCCTAACCTCAGACTGTATTTAATTGTGATAATTGGTTTGTGTTTTTTATGTGTGTAATCACTACTCAATTACGTGTTTCAGCTTTAAAAGCTCAGAGCAAAATTTGGATTTTTGGGGAACATTAATGAACTCATTATATCTTGTTCTGATTGCCAAGTTTCCTGCTGATTTTATAGTTTTTCTTTCGATGTTGTGACAAAAGCATTAAATATTGCCTAAATAGCTCATGATTATTATGGCAAAAGTAAACATTCTACATGTAGTGTGTGGCACTGCACATGGTAGGGGCTGGGGGAGCCCGAGGAGGGCAGTGTTCCTGTGGCATGCGTGGTCTTCAGGAGGTGAGCACGGAGCTGGCCTTGAGGACGGTAGTGTGAGGTGCCGGGGAGAAGTGGGCTCCAGGGCCATGGCAGATGCGTGCAGCAGAGCTGTTTGAGGTGCCAGGGAGCCGTGGGCAGTGTCCGTACAAGGAGCTTGGGCCAGAACAGAGGGACGCGTAGTCCTTAAGTGCCCACATGTACTGTGCCTGGATCCTGGGACGGGCAGCTGCTAGTGAAGGGATGCACAGTCCAGGTGACACTTTACACACTGAAGTTTAAAACCACACCCTGGAAGGGAAGGGAGTGTGAGTAACAGTGGCCAGGACGCTTTATCCTTCTAGCAGTGGGCGCTCCAAGAATGAAATCCTCAGTCCAAGAGGGTTTCAGCTGCAGGGCACATCAGGGGCCCCTGGAAGGCTCAGTCAGCATGGTGACTGGCTTCTCTCACATGCTCTCATGGTGAGGCCTGGAGTTTACCTTTCTGACGTGTTCCTTGGTCACACTACTGATGCTTCCTTTTGGAGTGTGTCATTTCAATCGCAGAGTCCCAGTGTATGGCATTGAGAGAGGCTAAAGAGAGGGGAAGAACTTTCCGGGCTTACCAGCAGATGGAACATTGAAAACCAACGATGCTGTGTATTGTATCTGGCCTGAACTATAAAATGAGACCCTGTCTCATCCCCCAAAAAAAATAGAAAAAAGAAAAAACCAACAATGATACTGTTAGATTTCCCTTATCAGTTTATTGTCCTCAGTAATTCTTTTTTTTGGATCTTGAGAGCTTTGTGGAAACCTTAATCCGTTTCTGGTAGTCTGCTTATGATATGTCCGGGTCAGCTTGAAGCAGTAGTGTCAGCTTCTGCTGGAACTTTGGCCCTCATTTGTGAGTCCTTTCCCTAAAGGATGAGAATTCCTCTGAGCCTCTGAGATTATCCTTGTTTGGTCTTTACCAATCCCCAGAGGCCATAGAGTAAGAGTTGGAAGGATGCAGATGCTAAAACTGAAGGCTCTGGCTAACTGATTGCAGTTCCCAGTACTTCTGGGACAGACGCAAGTGAACCCCCACCATGGGGTTGGTGTGGCAAGGCAGTGAGGCCTGGACCCGTGTCCAGGGCCACCATTCCCACCTGGGGAACTGCAGCGTGTGTAAGTAGTGTCCCATCTGTACAGGTTCATCCAGGAAAGGTTAATTTTCTCTTCTCTCCTGCTTGTGAATGTTGCGTCATGAATTCTGTGATGTGGGAGTCCATGTTTGTTATTCTGCTTATCTAGGAAGTGCTAGAGAACACTAGAGGAGCCCTTGGGGTGTAAGGTTACAAAGTCTGGCCCTGGGAAGTTGTACCAGAAAGCTGCCAGCACAGGCTGCCCAGCAAGAGCCCAGGCTGTGCTGTGGCTCTCCAGTTCTGGTCGGCTGCAGTCAGAGATAGGAAGCTGCATCTGGAAGTAAAAGGGTTCACACTTTTTTTCAATTGATAAACTTTGTCAGTTCTAACACATTTTTGCAGAAATTGTAAATTTTCATGTTCTGGCATGAACAGACATTTTTGTTTAACACTCACATCACTGTCTTGATAGAAACATCCATTATCTTTTATATATATTTTATTTCCCTGCCACTGTTCTTTTTTTTTTTTTTTTCCTGTTCAGGACATATAAATCTTTTGAATGCCACCGTTTTTGATTAGTCTCAGCCATCCACATCTATTACAACTTTTATCCCAAGTAAATAACTTCCAACTCAGATTATGTTTTTTCCCCAACACCAAATCTATGTTGTTTTCCACACAAGGTTTATTTTTTTTTTTGGTACCGGGGATCGAACTTGGGTCCTTTTGCTTGCGCAGCAGGCGGTGAAACCACTGAGCTAAATCCCCGGCCCTTTCCACACTAGTTTTGCAGGGCTGTGCAACAGTTCAGGCCAGTTCTGACACCAGCTCTTGAAGTTAGCATAGCCCCAAGGCTGCCCCCACTTCAGAGGCCAGCTGCCCACGGTCTTCCCAGTCTACCTGCACTTCTGCCTGAGCTATTGCAAGTTTGGGGGTACTCTGGACCCTCCTCAGGTTCAGTATTGCCTAGAATGACTCAGAATTCAGGAAGCCACGCGTGTCGGTTTATTCTAAAGGCCACAGATCAGGAACAAACAAATGGTGGGGAGGGTTGCAGAGCTCCCGGGCCTTCGCTGGTGTGCACCCTCCCAACACATGCTACCAGCTTTGGTAACTCGGTCTCCGGCCCTCCTCTCCTTGGAGGCAGGAGGTGGGGCTGAACTTCTCCACCTCTGATGACCTGTTTCATCTTTCTGGCGGTTGGCCTCAGACGGAGCGGTGAGATCCACAACTTGAACTCTGTGTCAGAGACCTGGGGCAAAAACTAAATATGTATTTATGTTTATCACAGATGAAACAGAAAAGGAAGTAGGTATGTGAGCCTGTATTAGAAGAGCTAATTTTACATGTTTAATGAATGAGAGCAGCTTGCTTATTAACCATTGTAAACGTGTCCCTGCCTCCTGTCACGGCAACAATGAAGCAAAGATGTATGTGTGATTATTAATTTATTCTGGTGGCCCATGATTTTGGTTTTGTGGTCTTTTAGGATTTGTTCAGGGTCCACAGATTAGCTAATAACTCAGTGTAATACTGGGCTAGTGTCTCTGGGCTAAAAGATAGTCTCAAAAATTGCTTCTAATCTTACATGTTACAGAACTGCATGATTTCTGGAGATATACAAAAAGTTTGTTAGAATTTTATAATTCAGGTAGGGTGAATCCATAGTATTATTCACAGCTTTTTTTTTTTTTTTTTTTACAGCTCACAACTTTAAACACTGTATGGATCATGTGAGTTTGTCTGATGAGTAAAGCTAGTGTAGGAAATTTAGAAAATTCGGATTAATTGGGTTCTCTGTGAGAAAACATAGACACATAAAATGTATATGCTCGTGTTATGTGGCAAACTCTTACTACCCCAGAGACCAGATATGGAACTGTCTTTGACCAGAATTATTAAATCAGTCTGTCTCTGCAAGAGCTCTCCTGGATTATGTTAGTTTGGATTCTGTGTGGAGAAAGTGCTTCTGAGGGGGTGATGGTGCTGCTGCTGCTGCTGCTCCTCCCTCTCTGCTTACCTTCCTCCTTCCAGTGTTCTTCTCAGTGTTGCTGAGCGATGTCCTCCTTCTCCACTTGCCAATATTGAAAGTATCAGAAATTTATTTTTTTCCCGGGGATTTTTGATTCCTCTTTATTAGATTGTACAAGTCATTATTAGTCTTTCTAAGCCAGTCAGAGTAGGACTGCCACCAAATTTGGTAGACTTCATAATTAATAGTCCTTCCAGAGGTAGGAAAATCTGACATGTACAGGGAAGAGTATTTCTGGTAGTATTTGCTATCAAGAGTCTCCTTGCTATATATTCTGTTCAGTGACTTAGAATTATTTTTACTTGGAATAATCCAACTTTCAGCTCAGTCTCACTCACCCCCAGCAAATGTGGTGCGCATTTGGCGTCTAGCCGTGCAATTGCCTATGAGTGGTGAGACATCAAGCCCCAGGGTGCATGTAGCTTGCTTTCTCTACTGGCCCAGGCTCAGTGCAGGGTGGAGTGGTCAGCAGAGGATTTCAACAAGCCTCAGACACCTCAGCAGGGATATGTGCTGCCATTTATTGTCACGAGAAAGCGCGCTGCTCGTGAATCTGACATGCTGTTAACAGAATTTGTTAACCCCAGTTTTTATATGCTAAACTTGGCAGAAGGCTCACATTGAAATTAATGAAAGACATGGCATTTTATAGGGTTATTGAGTTGATTAACATGTGTTACGTGTGTGCCACAGTAGTGATGTGCATGGCAAAGTGCCTAGCTCTGCGTCTATGGTTGTCATAGTTGCTGTTTAGTGGGAGCAGGAGACATCAGTGTCCTGTCTGTCTGTAGTGCTCTCTGTCCCTGTGAGTCACCTGTGGTGACTGGCACACAGATGTTCAGAGCCCACGCTGAGTGATGGCCGCACTCTCTCCTTAAATGGGCCCGTGAAGGGACATGCCTGCCAGAGAGACTGCAAGTCCTTTTTTTCATTAGAGGAGTTGCAGCAGGAATGATTGCAAATCTTTTATAGCACACCGAACCCCTTGTAAAATGAGAGGGGATCTTGCTATGTTGCCCGGCTTACCTTAAACTCCTGGGCCCACGTGATCCTCCTGCTTCAGCATCAGTGACTACAGGTACACATACCCCATCTGGCTCACATACCTTTTTTTTTTGGTACCAGGGATCAGACTCAGGACCTTATACTTGCCAGACAGGCGTGGCGCCACTGAGCTAAATCTCCGGCCCCACCTACCTATTTTTAATTCAACATTAGACCTTTTAAAAATTTCAATGTATTATGAAGTACTTACATTGTAATCCTGGTTTGTAGCATTTAAGTTGACAAAGTTTCACTCAGAAAAGAGTAAGTTCCTTCTCAGTCCTGTTCTATAGACATCTGCTTTTCTCCCTTCCTCCGAGGTATTATTGCTAGTATATCTTTCCAGAGACCATGAGCAAAAGTTAAAGCCTTCTAGGGCCAGGGATTTAGCTCAGTGGTTCTGGCACCTGCCTTGCAAGTGCAAGGTCCCGAGTTCCATCCCCGGTACCAAAAAAAAAAAAAAAGTTAAGGCCTTCTAGGACTTGGGCACACCGAAGTAGTCAGGGGAATTGTGGAAAAGTATAACAATACAACATTTAGGTCTCATCCTTAGTCCTCTGGCTTGACATTAGTTTGTCCTCTTTGCAATCAGTAAGTATCCCTCCTGGGCCCCCCGTGTTTCTCCTGTGGCACTCGCCATTCCTCTTAGGTCCCCATGGACACAGTGATTGAAACAGAAACTAACGTTAGTTTTTCCGGTCCTAGTTCTGCCCTCAGACCTACTGTTACTCTCAGCTGCCCCCAAGATACAGCCTGGGGCCTCAGAGCAGCCAGCTGCCTCCTTCCCTTCTCCCTGGGGTTTGTTGTTGCTGAGAACTCAGCCCAGGGCCACCGAACCTGCTCTGCCCCGTCCACACCCTTAGCCTTCTCCAGCAAGTCTCAGTTTGCCATGTATTTGGGTGATTTGTGTTTTCTTTCCCGTCTGTGAGACCGAGCCTGCAGATGTGAAGAGGAGGGCGGGCAGACAGACGACGAAGGGAGCGTGAACTGAACGTGTGTGGTGTCTTTGAGCTGGTGGTGCTGATTATTCCAGTTGTTTTCGTGTTTTCATGACCTCCAGGGACCTCATCCTGCTTTTGCTGCCATAAAGTGTTCTAATTTATGCTCCTGAGAGTGGAACTCGAGTTATGTTTAATGTTTCCCGTCTGCTTCCTGGTAACTGCCGATGATTTTCATCCTGAAGAAGAAGAAACTATGTGGCCTGTGTTCCAGAGCACTGTTCAAAATTAAGAATTTTGCTTTCTTTTCTTATTTGTAAAATTTATAGCATGCTGTAGAACAAGGTGCCAAATGTTCCGTAAAGTGCCAGATAGTAGATACTGTTGGGATTCATGGGTTCAACCAACTGTGGATCAAAAATATTTGAAAAAAATTAATGTCTGTAATGAACGTGTACAGATTTTTTTGTGATTATTACCTAAACAATGTAGGATAACAATTATGTACATAGGATTTATATTATATAATGTGTTGTAAGGTATCCTTATATATAATGGAGGATAGGTATGTAGATTATATAAAAATACTGTGTGTCTGAGTTACTTTTCTCATTGCTGAGACAGAATACCTGATACTCAAAGTTAAAGGAGGAAAGTCTTATTTAGCTCACAGTTTGTAGAGGTTTCAGCACAATTTTTTCTTTGGTAAATTGGAGATAACAAAGTCTGCCTCCTCACAGGTTTGTTTGTAAAGATTTAAGAGGATAATGTACAGTTGTTGGGCTGGCTGCTTCGTGTAGTACATGTTAGCTAAATTTCCATTAGATGCTTTGCCTCTTTCTTTTTCCCCCTACTTTGTGTCTTTGTTTTTTGCATTTTGTTTCTGAATTAAATGTATCTTACCTCTTAAGCTTCTTAATTGTACTTTGTTCTCATTTTCCATTGTAGGTTAAAGTAAGAGGTGGAGACTTCAGTTTGAGTATAGTTCCTCAGATCAGAGTGCTGCCCTTGTGTCCTGGGGCATGTGTTTCCTGGTCTCCCTCAGTACCCAGGACATTTTCCCTCTCCAGCCCTGGGGACCCAGCCTCCCAGTCTGACATCATTTCCTTGGGCTGTCTTGGGGTCCTGCTTGGACGGACCTGCACACTGCTGACATGATTCTCCAAAGCTGGAATCGTACTGATTAGTTAAGTCTAAGACAGGCTTTTTTTCTAAAATTTCTTTACAGCCACGTAAGCTCACCATTTTACTTTTGTATAAAAGAGCTTCAAGTGTGGTAGTTGTTAAATACAGGTTTGTGTTGAAACTTTGCTGAAGTTTTGATTTTAATTTTTTTTTGTTTGTTTGTTTTTTGGTACTAGGAATCGTACTTGGGACCTTGCGCTTGTGCAGCAGGCAGCGAAACCACTGAGCTAAATCCCCAGCCCTTGAACTGTAATTTTAATAAAAGGCATTAAAGGCTTTTTTAAATTAAAAAAATCTGTGGGTGTGGTAATAATGCAGGCCTGTGATCCCAGCCCTCTGGAGGCTGAGGCAAGGAGGACTGCAAGTTCAAGCCCATCCTGGGGAACTTGGTGGCTTAGCAGGAACCTATCTCTAAATAGAAAAATAAAACAAGGCTGGGGATCTATCTCGGTAGCAAGCATGAGGCCCAGTACTGCCCCTCATATATTTTATATTTATATAAAAATATATTTGTATATTATATATTTAATATATATTTATATTTATTTCTTTTTGGTGTCTGATTCAATAAATTTAAACATATATGAAATTCTATAGTCACCACCAAAATAAGGATCCAGAAAAGTTTTATCATCTGAAAAAACTCTTGTGCTCTTCCTGACCTCAGATTTCCTGACCTGTCCCTGGGCAGCTGCTGATCTGTTCTCCATCAGTGTGGTGTTCATTGTGCACTGGTTTTTTTTTGGACCGACGATCGAACTCAGGACCTTGTGCTTGCAAGGCAGGTGACAGAACCACTGAGCTAAATCCCTGGCCTATTGGCCATAGGTTTTTAATTTCCATCAGTGGAATGAGTGGCTCTGTAGCCTAGTTTGTTCCTTGTGCCATTCAGCACTGTGTGGAATAATGCAGTCTTACGTATAAGGACCCGCCCCACTGAGCACAGCTGGGGGAAGAAAGAGACACACAGATCTAGGATTTCATGGAGTGCAGTTTATTGGGAGAACTCAGTGACAGAAATATCTTGGGTGGCAGCATGACCTGTTGGTCCCTGACAGTTTGGGTAGGAAGAGGAGGTTTGTATTTATAGGCGAGAAGAAAAGTGGCTTCATCTTGGTTGGAATGCATGTAGTTTATTTTAAGACAGTTTCAGAGTCAGGTGTATCCCTGGAGCCAGGGGCCATGTGTATAGCTTCACAATACCACTCTGGTGGTTTTGTTTATTACAACTTCCTGGGTAACTGCAGGAAAGGCCAACTAGGGTTATTTAGGACGATCACAGTGGTTATTTGTGCCTCAGTATGGGAGCAGTGGTGACAAGGTGAGTCCATACAGCACTGTGTTTGTAGGTGGTATCTGTGGTTGGCTAGACTTCTACCTAGTTGCTGTTCTCAACAATTTTCCAATCGTGTCTGGCCTGCATGGATGTGGGTTGGGGGCCCTCTGTGGGGTGTGTGTTGTAGACCCTAGAGTGGGATAAGGAACCTTCCCTGTAACTCACTTGACCTTGAGTGCGCTGGCTCTCGAGTCTGCCCTTCTGCTAGCAGGTGTGTGCTGCTGGCCTCATTTCTACCATTTCCTATTACTTAAGTTATCGATCTATTGAAAGATCACTGAGTGCTGTTATCTGGCTTGCATTGTTGTAGGCACTTGGGATATGTCAGTGAACAAAACCAGATGAACAAGTGAAAAAAAAACCCTGTCTTGGAGTTTATATTCTAGCTGTCTAATATTTGCCAATTTAGTGAGGGTAAGGATATATATAATTGAATTTATGTTTTTGTAAACATGAATTTGAGCATGTCTTCATAACATTAGCCATTTGAGTTTCCTGTCTAGTGATTTCTCTGTTTTTCTATTGGATGCTTAATTTTTTTTTTTTTTTGTAGAAATACAGTAGTTTCTTGACTCTATCTTTGCATTGGTTGTAGATGTTGCAACTTAATATCCAGTCACTGTTACCACTTCTGACAGAGTTCCTGAAACTCAGTGTTTGAGTGATGGGATGCTAGGAGCATCTTGTAATATTTGGTGTTAGTCCTTTTTCTAACTGAATACATTCTGAAACAGTTCTGCCCTGCTGGCTGGGAGCCTCTGCATAGCTTCAGTGAGGGGCTCATGTAGCTCAGGGTACAGTGCTTGCCTGCATGTCCAGGATGTGGGGCTCCAACCCCAGCACTGCAAGTGCAAAAAACATAAACCGAAGAAGGAGGGCGGGGGCTGGGCCATCCTGAGCAAGGCGTGATGAGCAGGTGGGATTTTCGGCCCCTCCCTTATCTCAGTATCTCGAGAGAGAGAGTGGCTGGAGGTGAAGTTGATGGCCAGCAGCCAGTGACTTAACTCATCCTGCTCGTGTCATGGAGCCTCTGTAACAGTCCTACACGACATGGTTCAGAGGACGTGCAGATTAGTGAAGGGCCCTTTCCAGCAGCATCCTGCCTCATCTGCACCTTTTCATCAGGCTGTTCATTTGTGTCCTGTGTAATATCTTCTGTAGTAGACTGGTAATAGTAAGGAGTCCTCTGTTTTTGTGAGTCATTACAATAGTCCCTGTGGTTTCACTTTTATTTTTTTTGTACTGGAGATCAAACTCAGGACCTCGAGCTTGCCAGGCAGGCGCTGTGCTGCTGAGCTAAATCTCCAGCCCTCCAAAGTTTTAATTACCTGTTGTCAACTTTGGTCTGACAGTATTAAATGGGAAATTCTAGAAATAAACAATTTAAAAGTTTTTATTTTTTGAGACAGAGTTTTGTTAGGTAGTCCAGACTGGCCTTGAACTTACTATGTAGCCCAGGCTGGCCTTGAACCCTTGGTGATCCTGCCTCAGTCTCCCAAGTGCTGGGATTACAGGGGTGCAACGCCATGCCTGGCCCAATTCATAAGTTTTAAATTGTTTGGTCTTCTGATTAGTGGGATACACTGTCACACTGCTTTGCCCTGGATTTAAATCATCCTTTTGCGTACCGAATCCCACCTATTAGTCCTGGTAGTCTTGGTTGTCAGGTTGACTGTTGGGTGATTGCAACTCTGTACTAGCCCAGTGCCACCTTACTGTGCCTGACATTCACCACACCGTCCTCTCTGTGTAGGTATTGTATTGTCTTACCTGTCACAGGAAGGTTGAGGATAGTGTAAAGATATTTTGTGAATCAGACCATTTTCACGTGACTTTTATTGAAATATGTTGTTGTAATTCTTGTTTTGTTTATGATTATTGTTAACATCTTACTGGGCCTAATTTAATGTTACAAAATTTTGCCGTAGGTATGTATGTATGTACAGAAAAAAGCAGTATATGTTACATTTACAACTATCTGTGATTTCAGGCATTGGGGGAGGTATTGGAATGGATCCCATGTGGATAAGGGGGGTTTAGCTATCACATATGAGGAGGGCTTGTGGAAGCATCCCATTTGTAGCCAAGCCAGACAGAGGTTGTGGGTAACCTGGAGACCTGCTCCTTGGAATTAGCATCTGAGATGGGGCCAGTCTTGTGGGACTGGTCTCTAACCTGTACGTAGTGTTAGAACTGGATTGGATTGTTGGACACATGTTGGTGTTACAGAGAATTGGAGCATGCTTGGTGTGAAAATCTACACATGGGGTGTTGGAAGTGTTGTGAGTGGAACAGTGTCTTAGAGATTTTTAGATATCCTAATGTTGTGAGTGAAATGGACCCAACGTGTCTTTTCACATTGTCAGAATGATTGAATAACAGTAAATCATGAGCTATATAAATTTATCAGCCTCATCAGGCCAAGGACTTAAAGGTCACTCAGTTGCCAATAAGCTGAGTTTTAAAATTTAAATTACTAGGATTTATAACTGTCACATCACACTATACTATATGGAGGTTCCAGAATGGCTGGGGAGGGTTAACAGTTAGCAGTGGCAACAGAACTGAAGAGGAAGAACTGAAAGCAGCAGTCAGGGGAAAAGTCAGGGAAAAGTCACCGAAGGTGGCCAGATAAGATTACAGACCAGGCAGGCTTCTTCCAGGGCAGGGAAGGCTGGGGCTTGTTGAGAGTGCAGAGTTGGGTCACAGCCTCTCTAGAGAGCCGCCGCAGACAGGGACAAGTGCTGAGCTGAAGCCAGGGAGAGAGTGCCATTTCCCAGCCTTGTAGTCTGATGAGATGACTGCCCAGCCAGTGTGGGGCAGGTGATGCAGGCGAGGGTCTGGCATCTGAGCTCGGCTGGTATGTCCAATAAGCTTATGGCTTGTTTTATCTGACATAACTCGAGTGTGTCCTGTGTCCATATGTCTTTGATTGAATTTGATGTTTATAAGTGGCAACTTATATAGCTGAATTAATTTATAAGTTTATTCCTTACTGTGCAGCTGTACTGTGCAGCTGGGAGTTGTGGGGTTTTTTTTTTGTTGTTAAAGTTTGGTGTGTCCAACATCTGGTGATTATCTGTTTTTACATACAAGTTACCAAGTCATTCTGTCACAACATTTCTCTTCAAAATGGAGCAAACTTCTGTTTTATAAAATGGAGTCACTCAAGATAAAGAGCACAGCCTAAAAGCTACTATTCTGTACAACATGGAGTAACTGACAGCAAGGCACGGCCTGCTCTGCATACTGTTTATAGTCTGTGTGTGTTGTTTTTTTTGGTACTGGGTACTGGGGATCTAACTAGGGACCTTGCGCTTACGAGGCAGGCACCGGAACCACTGAGCTAAATCCCCGGCCCTACTGTTTACAGTCTGAATGCAGTGTCATCTCTTTCACAGATCTGTGTGTGTATGCATAATATATTTTTGGGGGGTTGGTGCTGGGGATTGAGTTTAGGGCCTTGAAGTCAAAGCACATGCTCTACCACTGATCTCCATCCCCAAACTAGATATATTTCTAAGCCCACCCTTCCTTTCCCTCTCCTCCCCCTCTCTCCTTTCCTCTTTGAACCTAGGGCCTTCACAGTGAGCTACATCTAGCCCTTTTTAATTTATTTTTGAGACAGGGTCTCACTAAGTTGTTAAGCTGCCCAGGCTAGATTCCTGCCTCACCCTCCCAAAGTGCTGGGATTATAAGTGTGTGCCATCCTGCCTGGCCAATTATGGTATTTATACAATTATTTTAGTAAGAGCCTTTATGGTAGGATTTATTTATACTTCCAAGTTAAGATTCCTTCTGTCTTTTTTTTACTTGTTATGTAAGGAGTTTCATGGCATTTGTTTTTAACTGAAGCTTTATACTGTCAGTGGCATAAGGTCATTGTTTCAGCTTTTTTTCTTTGCACCTCTGGCGCAGCTGAATTGTACTGTCAGTGGTAGTGGGCCTGTGTAACAATTGTTCTCAATTGGCAGTGGAGGAAGGCATTGTACTATAGAGTTAAAAATTCAGCGCAGAATGTGGAAATATTCTTTCTCCTATGAATACAAGCAATTGGGAGTCACTGGATTAAAGTGATTAGTGTGAAGTGCAAATTATTAAATTATTAAAGTAATTATTTAAATTGTTAAATTATTAAAGACTAAATTTTTTAGTTGCAAAATCCAGTAGGAAATTGATGGGATATCATTTTGAAAGACACGTGCTTTGACGAATTTGAGTGATACATTGTTTTCTTTTTACATTGACCCTTTTAATAAGGAAGTAGATATATTCATTATTCCTAAATAAATTACACTGAATTGGTTATAGTTCATGTGTTTTTCTTGTCTCTCTTTTTAATCATTAGAAATTCAGTTAATGATAATGTGTTGCAACTTTCTATTTCTGGGAGGAATATTTGCCTAGAGATTGCCAGGTAACCATTGGATTTTGAAAAGCAATTAATTATAGATTTGACAATTATTAATTCTCTAGATGATGGTGTTGATACCCAAAGTGGAACCAAGAGAGAAGATCTAAACGACAAGGAGAAGAAAGATGAAGAGGAAGCTCCTGCACCTGCCTTCAGGGCCAAGGCCATCCTGGAGAGCTGGGTCTGGGGCAAGCAACCAGGTATTGTGATCTTCAGAGGTGCTGGCTTTGGGAAAGCTTTGTCCAGCACCCCTTTCCTGAACACCATGATTGGACTATTGTCTATTAATGTATTTTCCCCAAATTCAGATTAAAAGTTCTTGTATTGTGGTAAAGTATATGTAACATAAGACTTAGCAGTATTATCATTTTAAGCCTGTAGTTCAGTGACATTAAATATGTTAACATTGTGGTGCAGTATCACCACTATTCATTTCCAGAACTCTTTCAACTTACAGAACTGAAACTACCTGCTGCACACTACTGCTCTGCCTACTCAGGCAGCCACATTCTCCTTTTGTCCGCGTGCATTTAACTACTCTAGGGCTTTGCACAAGTGGAATCACACCATACTTGACCCTTTGGTCTGGCTTTTCACTTGGCATATCTTCAAGGTTCATCACATTGTGGCCTATGTCAGATTTTCCTTTCTTTTAAATAATATTCCATCGTATGTATATTCCACACTTTGTTTATTCACTGGTTAATGGACACTGAGTGCTTTCAGCTTTTGCCTTTTGTGAACAGTGCTGATGTGAACATTGGATTACAAGTATCTGTTTGAGTCCCCACCTTCAGTTCTTTGTTATATGCCTAGGAGGTGAATTGGTTGATATTGTGGTAATTCTGTGTTTAACTTTAGGAGACCCATTAAAGTTTTCCACAGAGGCTGAACCATTTTTCATTTTTCCAGCAGTGCACAAGCATTCTAATGTTTCCACATCCTGGCCAGTACTTTGTTATTTTCCTTTTTATTTTTTGGTAATAGCCACTGTAATAAGTGTGAAGTGATATCTCAGTTTTTGATTTGCATTCTCTAATGATTAGTGATGTTGAGTGTCTTACTGGTTATTTATAAATGTTCTTTGGAGAAATGTCTATTCAATTCTTTTGCCCATTTTTAATGTGTTTGTTTGTTTGTTTTTGGTACTGGGGATTGAACTCGGGACCTTGTGCTTGCAAGGCAGGCAGCGGAACCACTGAGCTAAATCCCCGGACCCTATTTGCCCATTTTTTAAATTGGATTTTTTCTCAGTAGTAAGGGTTCTTTATCATAGTTGAACTTTTATTTTATTTCTATTCCTTATATTCAGGCAAGTAAAACTCATGTTTTTATTCTTTGCTTCTCCAAACTTTATCATGTTTAATTTTGTGTTTTTTAATGTCTGATGCATTTTTGTTTCAATTTTGTTATTGTTGTTCTAGGGATTGAACCTAGGGCCTCATCCATGCTTAAGCACATGTTCTGCCACTGAGCTATACCCTTGGCTAGGAACCCCATTTTTTTTTTAACATACAGGGAATTCAAGTAAATGGAATTTTCTTGTAAAAATCCATACTTTATAAAGTGGAAATTCTGCCTGACTGCCTACCCTACTGGCAGTTTTCTCCTAAGAATTAATTGCTATCAATTTGATGTACATACTTTTTTTTTCTTGCATGGACATACATATAAATGTGTATATTTAAATTTAATTTGTATGTGGGGTTAATAATAGTTACCCACCTCATAGGTTGTTGTGGAATGAGCAGTGTAGGTCAGGTAAAGTACTAATGCCATTGCCTAGAGTGTAACAGTTAAACCAGAAATTTGCTGAAATATGGCTTGTATTTTATTTCTTTTTTATCTGTCTTGCTAGAACTTATCAAGTCACTTGATTTTTTTTCTCAAAGGCCTAGTTGTTGGCTTTATTGACACGCCCCCCCCCCCATTTTCCTTTCTTTTTCATTGATTTTTTTGCTTAAACTTTATTACTTTGTTTTTTTCCTGCTTGCTTTGGGTTCTGTCTGCTCTTCTATTTCTTCTAGTTTCTTAAGGTAGAAGGCTAGAGCATTGATTTTATTAGGTCTTTTGTCTTTTCTTATTTAAGGGTTCAAAGCTGTTAAGTTTCCCCTCCAAGCAGTACTTGAACACCATAGATTTAGAAATGTCCTTTCATTTTCATTTTAGAAAAGAAAAAATATATTTTTTGAGGCAGAATCTCACCATGTAGTCCAGGCTGAACTTGAAGTCACTGTGTAGAACTTGCAATCTTCCTGCCTCTCAGTGAAAATATTTTCTAACTTTTATAATTTCTTCTTTAACCCATTTATTATTAGAAATGTGTTAATTTACAAATATTTGGAGGGTTTCAAATACCTCCTTTTCTTAGTTTTCTCTCGTTGCCGAGACCAAATACCCAACACCCAAAGTTAAAGGGGAAAGAGTTTATTTAGTTCACAGTTTATAGAGGTTTCAGTCCATAATCAGCTGGCTCCAAGGCAGGGTGGCATGACAGAGGGCATCGTGGAGGAGCAACAGTTCATCGTGCCCACAAGGTAGCAAAAGCAACAAGGGTCCTGAACAGCGTCTTTCTGCCCCTTTTATCCAAACTACTTAGGGCGGGTAGCACTCATGCCCTTAATCCTAGGGCCCTTGGGCTTAGCCCACCACGAATCAGTCACACACTTTAGATTCAGCCACCTCTGTAAAAGCATGAGGCTTTGGGGGGTCCATCTAAACACAAGCCATAACATTCCTGTTAGTGATTACTAATTTTGAAGGCGGAGGCAGGGTACAGGGGTCTGAACCCAGGGCCTTGTGCATGCTAAGGCAAGTGCTCTACTGCTGACATACATCTCTAGCCATAATGATTTCTAATTTAATTTAGATGGGGTCAGAAAACGTACTCTGTGATTTCGATCCTTTTATATTTTCAGACTTGCATTATGGCCTAGATTATAAACTCTAAACTATAAGATTATAAAATCTTGTTGAACATTTTCTTTTTTTTTTTTTTGGTACTGGGGATCGAACTCAGGACCTTGTGCTTGTGAGGCAGGCGCTGGAACCACTGAGCTAAATCCCTGGCAATTGTTGAACGTTTTCTGTGTACTTGAAAACAGTGTGTATTTTGCTGCTGTATGAATTTTAATGAGGTCAGGTTGTTCTTGACTTGTTCAAGTGTTCTTGACTTGAAATAATTTTTGGCTACTTTTTCTCCACCTTCTTGGGAGAGGAGTTGAACTAACATACAAGATTAGGTTATCACACCAAACTGACTTGAGTTCCTTGTTACTTAACTAGTTTTAAGAATCTTAAGTAATCACGGGCTGGGGATTTAGCTCAGTGGTTTTGCCACCTGCTGTGCAAGCGCAAGCACCCGAGTTCAATCCCCGGTACCAAAAAAAAAAAAAAAAAAAAAGAATCTAATCAGGTAGTACAGGCAAAGTAGGGAGAGGTGTGGGACATACTGTGTTGCTTCCAGATTTGTCTTTCTGAGCAGCCCACCGTAAGAGATAAGGTCTCTCAGTGAGGTGTGGATCACCTCACTCCCGTACTGTGGGGAGCACTTAAGATGTGTAACATTTCCATTTTATAGCCAGAGTTATGCTTCGCCAGGAGTGAGTGATCTCCCACACTCCGTGGGTTGGTATGCTTACCAAAAACAAGCCTAAGCTAGTGACGATTTGCTAAATGCATTTCATAGATTAAGAAACCCTTTCCTAGCAAATACTTGTAGTTTGTTTATAATATATCTGCCTCTATGCTCCAAGGAGATTGGGCCCCAGCCACCTGTCTCCCTTTTTTCCCTTGCAGTGTCTCCATGATGAGGGAGAAATGGGTACCAATCTGGCTGTCTTGCTTATCTGTGTCTTAGGCGTATTGAAATCTCTAGTGTTACTTGTGGATTTTTCTTTCAATTCTGTGGACTTTATTTCATATATTTTATAACTCTCGTTAGGTGTGTGCGTGTTTAGTTGTTGGGTTTTTTTGTTTGATTTTTTTTTTTGCTTAGCAATGGGGAAACATACTGTTTACAAGTAGAAAGTCTAGTGACTCTAGAGCAGAGATGGAAAACCTTTTAGAGATGAGCGCCCAAACTGCAACCCCAAACCCACTTATTTATCGCAAAGTACCACCAGCACTCCAGTTAAACCTGAATACTGAGGTCTTAGTTTAGAAGAAACAACTCATACATTAACATCTTTTTTTTTTGGTACTGGGAATTGAACTCGGGTCTTTGAGCTTGCAGGACAGGTGGTGGAACCACTGAGCTAAATCCCCGGCAACATCTTTTGTCTTAAAAGTGTTGTGTACCATAGGGTCACCACCACTGCTCTAGAGGAAGGATCAAGCTTTTTCTAGAGCTGATTTCTGGAAGGAGCCTCTGTGGGGCTTGTGTCTTGATGGGACTGCCTCTAAGAAGATGCTCAGCCCAGTGAGGGCTGGGGTGCCTCTTGGTCCTGGCTCTGTGAGGATGCCCTGGGGACAAGATTTTAAGAAAAACATTTGTGCTACTTGTTTTCAACCTTACTGGGAGAGGAGTTGAACTGACATACAAGATTGGAATAAGAAAACTGTTTCTTAAATCTGTCTGCTTCTCTTTATTGAGCCTAGTATGGAACTTAAGAAATTGCCTTCATCTAGTTTTGTGACCCCTTGCTTTTCGCTACTGGAGCCCTTGCTACTGAAGGGCAGGTGTGGGATCTTGCTGCTGGTCCTGGCCGTGCTGCCCTTGGCACTGTGGGTGGGAATGAAGCACTACCCTGGGCCTCTCCGGGATGGTGAGATGGCTTCTTAATGCTGCCTCAGGTGTCTGCTGTCCTGTGGAAGGCATATTCAGGTCATGGGAGGCCAGAAGACTGATGTCTTGCATCTTTTGAGATTGGGAGGGTGTGGCAGTTGCCCCTTAGAGTCTGAAGGTTTTTTTTGTTTTTTTTTTGGTACCGGGGATCCAACTCGGGTCCTTGTGCTTGCGCAGCAGGCGGCGAAACCACTGAGCTAAATCCCCAGCTCGAGTCTGAAGTTTTTAAACCAGTGACTGTTGGCCTCACGGTGTTAGTAAGCAGTAGATAGGGCTTAGATACTAGAGGCCCTACTCATTCCGCCATAGGAAGGGCATCAGTTAGGAGGTTGGGAGGTAACTTAATTTGTAATTCAATTATCATTGTCTTTACTGTTAGGTAGACTTAGGCTCAATTGAAAGACCAGAGTCCTTTGAATTATTTTCATTCATGTGATTGTCTTCCAGCTACTTAAAAAAAAAGTCCTCAATATGAATATTTCAAACATTTACAGAGGTATTATGAAACTTCACTTACTCATTTTATTTTATTCTTCTCTAAAATATTCTCATAACTTGTTGGAGAGGTAGCTCTGTGGTGGAACACTTGCCTAGCATGTGCAAGGCCCTAGGTTCAATTCCCAGTGTAGCAAAAAACCAAAAATTAAAATACCCCATAACTGTATTACCTTTCCTGAATCATGCATGCTGAGTAATTGTATTGAGACATTTTTATTTTGAATTCAGTTTCATAACAAGAAAATGAATTTCTGTTTCCGTCTAGGAAATGTGCTGCTGATAATTGACTTCATAGTTTTGTGCGAACAACTTCTACATTATAGAGAGGCAGTGTACCACGGTGGCTAAGAGTGGTTTCTGTCATACGCTGTACTCCTCTGTGTGGCCTTGGGCAAGTTATTAACCAAGTTTCCTCACTCATAAAAAGGATGTACAGTACTGCCTCCTGATGCTTGGTGTGGAGATTGCCTGAATGAATTGTGCAAAATGTTCGAACCCATTTTGTTACATTTTATGCACTAGGGTGTTTACTGTCATTATCTGCTGCTTCAACATCACATGCCCAAGCTCTTGACAGGCAGGTGTTTTCCTACTGTTTTTCTAGATGTCACCGAGCTGAAGGAATGTCTTTCTGTGCTGGTTAAAGAGCAGCAGGCGCTGGCCGTGCAGTCAGCCACCACCACCCTCTCGGCCCTGAGACTCAGGCAGAGGCTGGTGATCCTGGAACGCTATTTCATTGCCTTGAACAGAACTGTGTTTCAGGAGAATGTCACGGTTAAGTGGAAAAGCGGCAGCGTTTCTCAGCCTCCCATGGACAAGAAAAGGTAAAAATAAAACAAAGGATCCTGATGATAGCTTACTAGCTCTTTTTTAAAGGAAAGTTTAGTTAAGGGTTTCAGTATAGTCCTGTTTTTCACCACGTAAAATTTTATGTTTGCGTTTCTCATTTCTGTGTTTTGTATTATGTGGAGAAATAGATTTGCTAGTTTACTCATGGAGTAACAGACAGTGCTGCATATTCGTCATTTTTTTAATTTTTATTTTCATCTATTTATTTGGTTTTTTTGAGACAGGGTCTCGCTATGTAGTCCAGGCTGGCCTTGAACTTGCAGTGATCCTCCTGCCTCAGCCTCCTGAGTGCCGGGGTTATAGGTATGCGCCACCATTCCCAGCTGTGTCAGTATTTAAAAAAAAAATTTTCTGTCAGTAACTATAGGAGCCAGGCAAAGGTTTAGATCCAAGTCTAGATTTGAAAATGGGATCTCAGCATTGTATCCTTTTTGTTTTCTTCTACTACTGTTGAGGGAATAGTCAGAGTATGTTTTGTGCCTCAGTTGTCAGTAGATGCTTCATTTTTTTCCTCCTGATATGATCCTTTTATTACAAGACACAATTTCAGGCATATGATTTTTTTTTTTTTTTTGTATGGGGGACTGAACTCAGGACCTTGTGCCTGCACTGGTGAGCTAATCCCTGGCCCTCAGGCATGCAAGTTTTAATTTGTTGATATCTTCCTCCAAGGTATTAACCAACAGCCTCTAGAATATTATTGCAGATTGTACTTTTCCTCACATGTAGCTGTATACAAACTTCTGTCTTCAGAAGCCTGGGTTGCCCGGGGAACTCATGTTTTATGTGGTTAGCAGTTTGCTTCCTTTGGTTGTAATAGTGACTTTTACTCCCCAGAGAGCCCATGGGTAGAACAGGAGGCAGAAGGAAGTACAGGAAACCTGCCTCATCTTGCCACCAGACAGGAATGCTAAGAGAAATATATTTCTTGTGGATTTTTATTTTTAAATCTATTTGAAATCATATTATGTGCCATAGGTTGCCTATAGTTTTCAATAACCTAAGGCAAGTGATAGCTGAGCTGGTGCCTATTTGATGAAGTAGCTGGTGGCACACGACCCCTCCCTCCCTCCCTCCCTCCTTCCCTCCTTCCCTCCCTCCCTCCCTCCCTCCTTCCCTCCCTGTGTGTGGAGAGCAAGCAGGTGCTGTGTTTGTCAGCTCGGACAGATCTGTTCCCTGGTGCAGAAGAGTCTGGGCGTGCAGCTGGGTTCCGTATGCTCTTTCCTTCATGATGGTGCCAGTGTGGATGGATTAATTGGACTGTGTCTTTCATTAAAAGAAGGAATTCCTAAGATTAAAACCCTTTGAGATAATCGCAGAGTCACTTGTAGTTGTAAGAAATAATGCAGAGTCCTCCTACTCTTCACTTACTCCCCTCCACTGTTAGCTGCTTGAAAAACTGTGACAGTGCCAGCGAGGATGCTGACCTTGATGTACTCCACCTGTGTTGCTCGGGTTTCCTCGGTTTTACATGCTTTCTGTTGTGTGTGCCTCTTTGCAATTAAAATTTCTTGGGTAGACTTGTGCAAAACAACCAACCACAGCCTGGGTACACAACCAAGGGCTCCCTTTATCTGTACCAAAAAAATAAATAAAAAGGTAATGACAAGGAATTATCAGTTCTATACCATACCAGTTTGGGGGTGTAGGGCTCTCTCTAGTGGCAAAGTTTCTTGTATGTCCACTCACCTTTTCCCTCCTCTGCCCACTTTAACTCCTGGCAACCACTAATCTCTAACTTTTTGAGATTGACTTTTTTTTTTTTTTGTGGTACTGGGGATCAGACTTGGGACCTTGCGCTTGGGAGGCAGGCGCCGGAACCACCGAGCTAAATCCCCGGCCCGGCTTTATGTTTTAAGGGCTGTGTTTCCTATGATGCATTCTAATTTTGTAATACAATACATATGAACACACACACACACATATATATTTTTTTCCTTTTAAAAATGCTGTTATCTCTACTTCATAGGAAGAAAGCTATAGTATGTTGATGTAAAACAGCTTGCCTAAGGTCACACAGTTAGTAAGTAGCAGAGTAGAAGCTGAAACCAAATATGACTCCCAAGCACCCGCTCTATGACCTCAAGTACCGTGCTGCTTTGTATTACGTAGGAATACCTAAAACAAGCCAGGATGATCAAATATTGAGACTGGTTTCTTTGACCAACGCACCGGAATTTATGTCTGCAGGTATTCTTAAAAATAATATTTATCTTGAAAGAACACAAACTTATTTTAACAATGTTCATAGACTAATTAGGGTTTCTCCTACAAAATGGAACTGGTGAGCCATAAACATAGAGTAAATTTTGTTATAGTGTTGATCTGAATTTTTTTTTTTTGGTACCAGGGATCGACCTCAGGACCTTGCGCTTGCGAGGCAGGCGGCGGAACCCCTGAGCTAAATCCCTGGCCCTGATCTGATTAGTTTTAACTGCTTCCAGAAAATCAAATTTACTTTCAGAAGATGAAACTACCATCATTTTATCAAGCCTCTTAAAGAGGAGAGGGATCTCATGTACTGCAGATAATTCTAAAGCAGTTGTTCTGTACATATTCTAAAGGAGAAGCATTATTTCTTGGGTTTTTAAGTTTTTATTATTTATTTATTCATTAATTTTTTGTGGTTCTGGGGTTGAACCCAGGGCACCTTTCTTGTTCAGAAGGAAAACTGCTTCCTGGGCACCAGTGCCCTCTTGTAGGCAGCCAGCAGCCAGTCTCCTCCTAGCACTCCCCATTTGTGCACAGGCATTCTGTGAGCACAGGTGAGTCCATGGAGTGACCCATGAGGCCCACATTTCATTTTCCAATATAGTGTCGCCCTGTATCTTGAGGACATCTTTTTGTGTCATTACCTGCTTTTAGTAAGATTTCCCTCATTATTATTATTATTATTATTTTAACAAGAATGAGACTTTTAATCAGTTTTAAGTGGAGTTTATAACACTAAGAGATAAAGGGTTGTTAACAAACACAGTAACAAATGGACATCTGATTGGTATGAGGCATTATCCTGTACACATCATTTTGTGTGTGTGTGTGTCTCTGTGTGTTCCTTGATTACTATTATTACTGTTGAGTTTGTAGTAGAAATGCTACATGTTCATGTGTGAAATACTGTACATCAAACTAGAAAAAAGTTAACTTGTTATACATGGTTGTTTACATTATACATGCATTTTTACATTCAGCTGTTTTTCTAATTTTTTGCAAGATGATTTTTATGGTATACCATTCATATAACTGTTTTACAAAATGCAAAATGAAACATGACTTGTTAAATTAACATTTCTAAGTAGTAAAAAATTTAAAAAGATGTGTGAGGATGACTAAGTGCTACGTTCAGAAGAGGGAACTCTGCAGGTGGGGTAAAAGGAATAAGACAAGTGCATAGAGATTTTTGACCTTTCAGCAGGTAGGTCTAAAATACCAAAGATTGGAACTAAGAGCAGCTAATAAGCTGGGGTGTTGATTTTGTTCTCTATCTTCCTGTCCTACTGTATATTTACCTGTTTATTTTCTGCTTATTGTTGGCCTCCCCCCAACTAGAATACAGCTCCCTGCAGGGATTTCATGAGCATTTCCCCAATTCTCTGTAAATAATGTTTTCTTTTTCTTTATTTTTTGGTTTTTTGAGACTGAGTTTCGCTATGTAGTTCAGACTGGCCTTGAACTCACTGTGTAGCCTAGGCTGGCCTCGAACTCCTGGCAATCCTCCTGTCTTAGCCTCCCTAGTGCTGGGATTACAGGTGTTTGCCACCATGCCCAGCCTGTTTTTTTTTGGTAATGGGGATTGAACTCGGGACCTTGGTGTTGCGAGGCAGGTGGTGGAACCACTGAGCTAAATCCCTGGCTCCAAGCCTGTTTTCTTTTTTTGTGGTACTGGGGATCAAACTCGGTCCTTGCGCTTGCACAGCAGGTGGCAAAACCACTGAGCTAAATCCCTGGCCCCAAGTCTGTTTTCTTTAAGAGAAAACTTTTCCTTTTACAAAGTGCATTTGATAAAAAGTTTTCAAAAATGAAGCTGAAGATCAGCTACAATCCTACCATCTAAAGAAAAGCATTGGGTGCATTATGGTCCAAATCCTCCCATATTATTATTTTATTTTGGTATTTCCGCAACCCTCTGCCTGACCCCTGTGTGTATCTGCAGTTCCCGTCCCACAGGCAGAGGAGTGGAAGGACTTGCCAGAGTTGGATCCCGTGCTGCACTTTCCTTTGCCTTTGCGTTCTTACGAAGGGCCTGGCGGTCAGGTATGTGTGTCAGATGTGTCTTCTGCTTCGCTGAGACATCAGGAGGTTGGACCCCATGATCAGGTGTGCTGCCATGTGTCCTTAGAGTGACCCTATATGCCTTCTGGGTCTCAATTTCATTGTTTGTAAAATGAGAGGCTGCAGAATGTTTGACTTTAGGTCTGTGTTTAAAAATAAAGTGTGTGGAACTCTCCTTTCCTACTTCCCTGCCCTGCCCCAGTAACCACTACTGGGATGCCTCAGTACTGATCTATTCTAGAAGGACAAGGTATTAGCACAGGTTGGGCATACCAAATCTGAAAATCTGTCCAAAATGCTCTGAAACCCTAAACTGTCGACACCGAGATGACCCTGTAAATGGAGAATTCCATGCTTGCCATCATGGAGTGGGTCATAGTCGTAATGCAGGTGCACTAAAAGTCTTACATATAGTTACCTTTGGGCTGTGTGTATAAGTGTATATGGAGCAAATAACATTCATATGTAGACTTGAGTCACATTTCCAGGAGGTGGCAGGATGTCTGTAAATATTACCAAATCCCAGGCCGGGGATTTAGCTCAGTGGTACGCCTCAAAAGCACAAGGTCCTGAGTTTGATCCCTGATACGAAAAACAAACAAACAAACAATACCAAATCCCCAAAATATCTGGAATCTGAAGCATTTCTGGTCCCAAGCATTTCAGATAAGGAATACTCAGTCTCTTTTGCCTACCGGAGTGTCATCAAATGCAGAATTGACTTTGAGATAGCCTTACGAGGTTTGGGTCAGTCAAATGAGGGCTTGGACAGGTGACAGAGGCATCTTGTCACCCTGAGTGGGCGCAGCAGGAAAGGGGTGCTGTTTGGGTAAGCACTGCCGAGGGTGGGGAGCCTCCTCTGACTGCATGTGTGCCTAGGTGAGGACGCGGACCTCTGCAGTGAGCTGTTGCAGGAGTCCCTGGATGCCCTGCGAGCTCTGCCCGAGGCATCCCTCTTTGATGAAAGCTCGGTGTCCTCCGTGTGGCTGGAGGTGGTAGAGAGAGCAACCAGGTTCCTCAGGTCCGTCGTGACAGGGTGAGTTGTCTCTTCGTACCTTCGTCTTGCAGGAATCTCCCATTGTGCTTGAGTCTCAGTCACCCCCTTTCTCTAGAGCTAAGAAGCTTAGTAGGCCGGTTTCTCACCTCAGCTTTCAGTGCGCTCTCAGCTTTGCTTCCACATTTTGGTTCTCATCTTTTCAGATGATTTATGATACTCAGACTTAACCCAGGAAGCTCTCACATTGAATGAGATGGGAAATGACAAGTGTTTTTGTTATTTGTTTTTGTATTTAATAATTTAGTATAAACTATTATTATGTTCCTTCTTTTCTGTGCTTTAAATATTTGATATAATTCATTAGTTAAAATGTATATAAGCCTGCTGTTGTCATATAGGTAGGTTTTCAAGCTAGGAATATACTTTCTGTAATAGGTGCTATTCAAATTTTATATTTCCTCCAGAGTCAGTTTCATTAATTTGTCTTCCAA
>NW_004624896.1:2557218-2581630 GCF_000247695.1 Heterocephalus glaber | reverse complement strand
TTTTTTTTTTTTTTTTTGGTACCGGGGATTGAACTCGGGACCTTGTGCTTTCGAGGCAGGCACTGGAACCACTGAGCTAAATCCCTGGCCCCTGTACATATGATTTATTTTTTTTTGGTACTGGGAATCAAACTCGGGTCCTTGTGCTTGTGCAGTAGGCGGCAAAACCACTGAGCTAAATCCCTGGCCCCTGTACATATGCTTTTAAGTTTAACACTCTCAC
Source organism: Heterocephalus glaber (assembly GCF_000247695.1). The sequence goes on along the minus strand of NW_004624896.1, from coordinate 2,581,407 downwards.
TGATGCTGACGGCTTGCCTGTGTTGCTGTCACTGTAGGGATGTTCATGGGACGCCAGGCACCAAAGGTCCAGGAGGTGTTCCCCTGCAGGACCAGCACTTGGCCCTGGCCATCCTGCTGGAACTGGCGGTGCAGAGAGGCACACTGAGGTGAGTGCCTGAGAGCTCCCTACGGTGCCTGTGTCTCTGCACCGCATTGCATTGTGTGGGATCTCATTGAATCGCTTGTGGCTGCAGTGAATGCATGGTCTTCTGTAGTAACAGAACCATGTCCCAGGGCCCTGTCTTTCTTCTAAAGCCAGGTCTAGTTATGCTTTCCTCACTTCCTTTTTTATGCTTAGTTATTTAATCATTTAGGACCTGTTCTATTTTTTCTCCCTCTTAGTTTTTCTCAAATAGTTATTTTTATTCCATTGATTTAAGATCCTAGAACTTTCCTGTAGAAAGCACTATATGAATGTCTGAACTGGTTTTATGTTTCCTGTCAGCAGATAGTAGATATCTAGTGATAAAATCTCAGTATTGATTCTGGGATTTTATTGCCAAAATTTATTTCCGTGGCATTATTTTAGTGTTCTTTCACTTTTATTTAGCTGTTTGTTTTTATTTTGTATAGGCCATAGCGAAAAAGTTAACCTGTTTTTATCAGAGAATAAATATCTTTTCTCCATTAGCCAAATGTTGTCTGCCATCCTGTTGTTGCTTCAACTGTGGGACAGTGGGGCCCAGGAAACCGATAACGAGCGGTCTGCCCAGGGCACCAGCGCCCCCCTTCTTCCTCTACTGCAGAGATTCCAGAGCATCACCGGTAGCAAAGACACGCCACAGGCCGAGGGGGATACACACGTAAGCATCGCGTGGAACTTGGTGTTCAGGGAGTACACTCACTCTGTGTTAGAGTTGCAAGGCTAGAGTGCATGCCCATGGCAGTGGCTGTCTTGGGAGGTGCTTGTGTTTGATCACAGCTAAGAGTTAGATGGGGCAGGCATGGGAAATCACATGTGCATTAAGTTGACAAGCAGAATGTCCTCTGAGCCATTAGGGTTCTTCCCTATGGCAGCGATTGCCCAGAGTCAGCTCTGAGCTATGGCCCCTGGTCTCTGTGCTTTTGGATTGTGTGTCGTAAGTAGGAGGCGTATGTCTTGACATGGATCCTGTATACTGTTTTTCTTTTGTATTTTTTTTGGTACTGGGGATCCAACTTGGGACCCTGCGCTTGAGAGGCAGGCGGTGGAACCACTGAGCTAAATCCCCGGCCCTGCAGTGTACTCGTAAGAAACCTGTCTACTGCCATGTTGACCATGTGGCTTTTTATTGCTGAGAACTTTGAGTATGTGAGTTCATGGCTCTGTCCTGTGCTTGGCTGTAGAGGGGAGTGAATTTTAGATGCTGTATTCATCTGCTTTGGATTGCTGTAGTGAAAGAGTCATGAGGTAGTGGTCTTTATAAAGAAAAAAGGTTCATTGTGGCTTGTGGTTCTTGAGGTAAGAGGTGAGGGCTCTGTGGTGATGGCCTTCTTGCTGGCAGAGTCCCAAGGTGGTTCAGGGCATCACGTGACAAGACTGTGTGTGTGTGTGTGTGTGTGTGTGTGTGTGTGTGTGTGTGTGTGTGTGTGTGTATGTATCTATCTGGTCTCTTCTTACACAGCCTCCAGGACTCAGTGCCGTGACTTTAACCCTAATCACATCTCAGATTTCGTCTCTAAACACTGTAGTTGCATCAAGTTTTCACTTTTCTAATATCTCATAATGGGGACTAAATTTTAATGCAAGATTTTTCAGAGCCACGTGTGGTGGTACATTCCTGAAATCCCAGCAGGAGGCTAAGGCCAGAGGATCGCAAGTTCAAACCCAGTGAGGGCATTTTAGCACGACCTTGTCTCAAAATAAAAAATGAGGGCCGGAGGCAGGGGATTTAGCTCAGTGGTTCCGCTGCCTGCTCCGCAAGCACAAGGACCTGAGTTCGGTCCCCAGTACCGAAAAAAAAAAAAGAAAAAAGGGCTGGGGGTGTAGCTCAGTGGAGAGGCCCTGGGTTCAGTCCTCAAACCATATCCATTTGGTAGAAGATGAAGGCGAGTTCTCTTCCATGAAGGAGTGAGTTACAAGGATGAAGAGTAATAAAAATCCTGACGCTATTTGGAGAGCAGAGCGTGAGATGTGGGTCATTATCAGCACCTGCAGTGATGATGCAGAGGACTGAGGGAAGGAGCCACACATCCTGTTAAAAGAAAGTGGTCTAACAGGAAATATATTTTTTTAATATTTACATTTGTTTTGAGGAATTGGTACATGTATATAATGTCTTTACTATTTTCCACCCCCTAGTTACCCCAGCTGCTGCCTCCTGCTTTGCCTGATCCCTTCCCAATCATCAAAAGTCATCCTCCCTGTTTCCTATCATCTCTCCTTTATTTTACTCTTCAATTTATTTATATTTTGGGCTTCTCATATAAGAGAAACCATCCAATACTTAATTCTCCATGTCTGAGTTATTTTACTTAACACTATGGGCTCAAGATCCATCCATTTTCCTGCAAATCAAGTGAGTTCTTTTTTCTCTCTGGCCGAATAAAATTTCATTGTGTTTATATACCACGTTTTCTTTATCTATTCGTCTGTTGATGGGCATCTAGGCAGTTTCTAGAGCCTAGCTCTTGTGAATTGCACACTGTAAACTAAACATGGGCAAGCATGCATCACTTTAGTATGATGACTTTAACTCTTTTGGGAATATACGCAGGAGAGGTATAGTTGGGTCAGGTGGAATTTCTATTTTTAGTTTTTGTTTGTTTGTTTGTTTGTTTTTGGTACCAGGGATCAAACTCGGGTCCTTCCTCTTGTGAGGCAGGCAGCGGAACCACTGAGCTAAATCCCCAGCTCCTCTATTTTTAGTTTTTGATGAATTTCTATACTGAGAAAATCCCTGTTCCTGTTGAAAGAACCTACCCACACATGTAGTCTTTGTACTGTTCCTGGTAGTTCCTGCGGAGGAGAGGCAGGTGGGTCTCCATCCTTTGTCTCTTCCATTGTACTGTTTATGGAAAAGACGTGGATCAACAAAGCACACACTGTCAGTCCAGAATCAAGTCTGAAACACACACTTGCAGATAAATATCAGAAAGAACCAGTGGGAAAGTGGTTCACTCGATTGGCCTTTCCTGGGTGCCAGGCAGCATGTGAGGTACGTACATCACCTGATTTGTGTCTGTTTAGTCCCAGCCACGCCCTTTGTCAGTGAGGAGGCTAAGCTAGGTCAGGGGAAGGGTGTCAGGCCTGGGCTAGAACTCCAGGACTGTTGCCCTTCACAAGTGCAGGTTGGATTTGTTTTTTCTGGAAAGAGAGCCATTCTGTTATCTTGCTTTGGCCTTATTTACCTGTTAATTGACACTCTTAAATGATAAAGCTTCTTTGCTTTGAAAGAGAACTATGACTTAATTTGCAAATAACATTGTTTTCTCTAAAGTGGGTGTCATTCAGATTAAAATGAGAGGTTTTTGAAGTTGAGGTGCACTGTGTTCCTGCAGGGGTCCTGGGGCAGCAGGCCTGTAGGGTAATTTGGCTGTGTTAGTAAACCATGTGGAGTCTGCACATATGTGCAGTGCAGTAAGTATACACATGAACAGTCAGTGTTGTGTGCATTTATACAGCAGGTGTGTACACGTGATAGAAGGACAATGTAGTTGTATTATTAGTACTGTCATTTGATGGCCAAAATGAATTGTACAGGTAATACGTAATTGAAGTACCAAATGTAAAGAGGAAATAGAGGGTAGTTGTGTTACTTTACTCTTCTTCACCATTCTGAATATGTTTGTTTGCTTTACTCAATCTAGCTTTTATCTGGGCCTCTGAGTCCCAATGAGAGTTTCCTGAGGTACCTTACTCTTCCTCAAGACAACGAGCTCGCCATTGATTTAAGACAAACGGCAGTTGTTGTCCTGGCCCATTTAGACCGCCTGGCTTCACCCTGTATGCCTCCTCTGTGTAGCTCCCCAACATCGCATAAGGTATGTGCTGAAGTGACATTTCTTTCTTTGCTTGCAGTGCTGGGGATTGAACCCAGGGCCTTGTGCATGCTAGGCAAGTCCTTTCCTACTGAGCTGTGCCCCAGCCCCTAGAAGCAGTATTTTTTGTGTGTTCTACAGTTAGACTCCCAGATTCTCAGTCTGCGGATGTGTAAGACTTACTTCTTCTGTTATTGGTGGTGGGAGCAGACTTACGTTTTAAAAACATGGTTATCATTTGAGATGTTGTCAGGGTCAGAGTACGTGATAAGCAAGCCAAGGTGCACAGGGCTTGAGGACCCAGACTGGGCCCCCGAGAAGTGACCTTTATCCGCATGACTGTAGGCCTTTCTGCCTCCTGTAGGGAGGTTCCAGAACTATTTTCCTCTGGTGCTAGAAGTGCTGGTGATCTTGCACATGCTGAGCATCCGCTGTCCCCCTGAGCCATGTCCCCAGCCCAGAGCCTTTTTATGCACTCTGAGCATGAGTTATTCTAGTATGTCGTGCTGGTTAGAGTGCTGATGACAGTGTGGTTATGCACCATAGTGGTGGTGGTAGTGGTGGAGTAGCGATCTGCCTGTGTAGGGGCACCCGGGAGTGCCAGCAACCAAGGGCTCGACCTACACGGTCTTCTCTGATCATCATGACTTTCCTCGGCGTGTCCGTGAGAAACCAGAATTTGGAATGAGGTCATACAGAGTAATCCTGATTTTGAATCCAGGTTTCTCTCTTTTAAATATGAACAGTATTTTAAAAATTTTACAGTCATTAAAATGAAATACCGTCACATGACTCAAAAATCAAAATTATACACAGGGATACTCTTCCTCTCCTGACCTCCATTTACCCAGTGTCTCCATTGCTTGTTTTCATTTTTGTAGTTGCCTCTCTTAGCTTTTGTTGTTCTCAGGAATGAACATTCAGTCATCACGTTAGCTTATTATGCAGCTTATTTTTCTCACCGAACATAGAGGCTAGAGAGTTTTTTCTGTTAAACAGAGCTCCTCATTTCCAAACATTTAGTATGCCATGGTTTTTTTTAATGAGTCTCTTGTTGGTGAATGCTCAGGTTATTGGCAAAATTTTGTGCTCCAGGCCTTGCCCCAGTGGCCGACGTGGTACCAGTGTGCTTCTGTGTGGGCAGGTTGTGCGCCTGTACACCAGCGAGCTGACCCAGGGTGGCTCGTTAGCCCCATGTTGCTTCTTTGCAGCTTGGTCCCTTTCACCCTGATCTGTCAGGGTGCTTGCCTCTCGGCTTTGTACTTAGACATCTGAGTTTTTGCCTGTTTTGGGACAAGTGATAGCCTGGTGTGGTTTGGGCATTTAAAAATACATTGAAGAGCCAGCTTTTTAATGGGCTCTGTTATAATGAAGTACTCTAGAAAAATAACCACTCCACGTTCATCTTTCCTATTAACTGAGGTAATATGGGATCTTCTGTTTTGATGTTTTGAATCAGTGCCTTTCTTTTCTTGGTCTGTTTTCAGCTTATTGTATGTTAGTATTACTTGTAGACATTTTCTTGCTATTAAAAAAATGTTGCTTTCTTATCTTACAGGGATCATTGCAGGAGGTCATAGGTTGGGGGTTAATAGGATGGAAATACTATGCCAATGTGATTGGCCCAATCCAGTGTGAAGGCCTTGCCAACCTGGGGGTCACACAGATTGCATGTGCAGAGAAGCGCTTCCTGATCCTGTCCCGCAATGGCCGCGTGTATACGCAGGCCTACAACAGCGACACGCTGGTACGTGTTGTGTGCCATGTGCCTGTGTGCTCCCCTCACTGTGCAGCATTAATGTGGAAGATGCCACAGGGTCTGGGCTTTCTTTTACACCACTGATCAGTATCTGTTAATTGTGTATTATTGGTCATGTTTAATAATCTTCATTGTTAGCATTATTGTCAAGACTTTGAGGTGTTAAGGTCAGGAACTCCTTACAATGAGACTTGTTGATCATGATTTCTGTTTGTAAGCCATCTTTTTGTGTGTAAGCTCCTTTACCCCTGGGGCCAGCTGGAGTGGGTCTGATGGGAATGATGGCACCTTGGGCCTTGCATACTCTCGTTAAAGAAGAACAAACACAGGCACCCTGTGCAGACCAGCACCAGCAGTGGTCATGCCTCAGATGACTTAGACGTTGCCTGTTGCTCTGGTGGTGTTGGGGAGGGCAGGCTGGAGACCTGGACTGGCCCCACTGAAGGTTCCTGGTCTTTCAGTTAGAGCAGGTTTATTCAGGACAGAGAAATGAACTTCATTACCCTTAGACTCATCACTAATTTTCTTTTTATTTTTACCCTTGTAGGCCCCACAACTGGTCCAAGGTCTTGCCTCCAGAAACATTGTAAAAATTGCTGCCCATTCCGATGGTCACCACTACCTGGCCTTGGCTGCCACTGGAGAGGTGTTCTCCTGGGGCTGTGGGGACGGCGGACGGCTTGGCCATGGGGATACCGTGTATGTACAGCTCATTCCTGCAGGTGATATTCTGTCCTTCTGTATGGCCATATCCACAAGACGGAAAAGAGAAGCATCAGGGTGTTTCCAGTTGCTCCAGCATAGAGCGCTAAATGGAGGGGGTACCATTGGGTGTCCATCCTTTTTTTTTTTTTTTTTTTTAAGTTGGATGTCCATCCTTGATGACTCCTCAGGAACTCATCTACAAGTAGAGGGTAATGGAGATCAGCCCTCCTCACTGCCCCAGCTGCAGCAATGGCCAGCAATAGCACCTCCCGCCATGTTGTCTAAGGGACATCTGCCTGCTGTCCCTTCATTAATGAATGCTTCACATCTCTCTAACCAATAAGGTCCTCTTTTCCTTGAACCATATTATTTTCACAGGTACAAAGATCAAGTTTCTTATTCTTACTTGGTGGAAGCTTTTGATTACTGTAAGAAAATAGAAGCAAAACAAAGTGGTTGTTATAAATGTCTAGTTATAAAATGGAGAGTTCTGCCAGTTCCTGTGGAGTGATCAGATCAGAATTCCTTTTTCACTTTGCTGTTGTGAGTGGAGCCCGGTGTGTAAGCCTTTCGCATTTGGTACAAATTGAAGTTGCATGAGGCTGCCAACCCAGCAGACCAACTTCAAGTAGTCAGAGTCATGAGCAGGATTGGAAGTGACTACAGTCCTGCCTGTCTCCATGTGTGGAGAGGAGACTGGAAGGCATGTGGCCTGTTCACACCAGCGGGAGTAGGCAGATGGAGACATTATCACTCAAAACACTGCTGGGAAGAGCCCCAATTTGGGGGAAAAGCAGAGTGATACATGTGGTACATTATTCATACAAGAGCTTGGAAACACTCTAAATGTGACAGGAGTGGAAGGGATTAAAAAAAGTAATAAAACTGTAGTGGAAAACAAAGGAATTAAGCTGGGCCTATAATCCCAGTACTCTGGGAGGCTGAGGATCTCAGGTTCAATTCCAGCTGGGGCAAATTAGCATGAGCCTGTCACAAAATGCAAAATAGGAAAAGGGCTGGGGATGTAGCTCAGTGTGAAGGCCCTGGGTTCATTTGCTTGTACCACAAAACCAAAACAACCCCCCCAGAGGAATATAGAGTTGTTGTTGCACTCACCCTGGAAGGGAGTGGGATTGGCACTGAGGTACAGGACAGCATCTCGGATTTCCTAGGTCTGCGGTGTTTCTGAAGAAAACAACCCTTAGCTGAGATGAAGTGCAAGAGCAAGTAACTTGTCCTTGGCTCTAGGGGCTGGAGGAAGGGGAAGGAGTGGTGCTGATGCAGGGGCTGGGGAGAACCTCCGGGGGGGTTGGAAGTTGAGCTGAGCACATAGGGAGAGGTTGTGCGGAGCAGTCACCGGCAGTCACTGTGTGAGTCTGTGCCTCCAGAGGGTCACACCGTGAGCAAACCATGTCTTCAAGAGGGCAGAATGGGCTGCACACATTCTCAAGGAAGTGTTACTCATTGTAGGAAACAGATTCTGGATTGTAAGGACACAATTTTCTGTCAGATCCTTGCTTCTTCATGCTTCATTTGTAAAATGTAGCTTGTGGTGTCCATTAATAAAACCTGCTGGGTTCATTCTGTCCACATTTATTTCATAAGTATACTGTCCATATATACGCATATTAATCTGCATTCTCTTTGTAAAGTTTGCATGCAGTCACACAATTGGGTTACAGGATATAACTGACTTCCACATATCCATGCTGTAGAACCACCACAGTTGTGACAGAGGGCATTTCCACTGGTCCCGGGAATCTCTTTGTACCTTTGCAGTTGATCCCTGCACCCCATCTCCAGCTCCTGGAAATCTCTGATCTGTCTTCTGTTGATACTATTTTGCCTTTTCCAAAAGTCAATATAAACCAAGTTTTACAGCGTAGGATTTTGTTTCTGGCATGTTGCACTTCACATAGTGTTTGTGGAGCCAGCCTAGTTGGGCCTTCATTCCTCTTGCTGCTAGATCGTGTTCAGAGCCCTGTGAATGGAGCTGTTGTGGGCTTTCATGTGCGAGTTTCTCATGAACACTGTTTTGATGTTCCTGCTGGATGCTGTGCGTGGGGTTGGGTTCCAGATTAACAGAGCTGTTGACGGTGTTGGTGTTGGGTTCCCTCTTCCTTCTCTGTAAGAGCCCTGAAAGGTGAAGCTGTCTTGACACTGATCATCTAGTGCAGGTGATGAATGTCCCCTGCCAGCACTGGAAAATGCCTGGAAGGACACTCATATCTGTTCCCTTCCTCCCACAGGCCTCTGGAGGAGCCGAAGGTGATCTCTGCCTTCTCAGGGAAGCAGGGAGGGAAGCACGTGGTGCACATTGCGTGTGGCAGCACGTACAGCGCGGCCATCACTGCTGAGGGGGAGCTGTACACCTGGGGCCGAGGGAACTACGGCCGGCTTGGCCATGGTACGTCCACTGTACGCACACAGATGCAGTCAGGGCCTCTGGCCTGGGGCTTGAGTAATGACAGCCATGTCTGTTTAAAGGTTCTAGTGAAGATGAGGCCATTCCAATGCTGGTAGCTGGTCTTAAAGGACTAAAGGTCATCGACGTCGCATGTGGCAGTGGGGACGCTCAGACTCTTGCTGTGACTGAGAATGGTATGTAGAGCTCACACTGCCCTGGGCAGGTCTGACAGTGGTTACGGCGGATTTCCTGGAGGGGTGGGATTGAGTTTAGAGGGAGCCTTGTGAGGCTGCCCTGCTGGCATCCACCTTTAAGTTAGTAGAGGCCCAGAAAAAGCCAGACAGCTGCTGGTGGCTAGGGCTGGAGAGGCACATTGAGAATTGACTTCTGGGAGTTTCTTTGCTGAAAGATCAAAGATCATTGCAGACACTTTCCTACCCACGTAGGTTCCACTGTCATTGTTGGTACAGACACTGTTAGAAGCATCATGTTTCTGGTACCATGAGTCCTAGAGAAGATGGTCTCATCTGTCATCTGAAAGGTCCTTTTGGACACAACGCTGTCAGTTTGACATCTCATTGTTTTAAATACCCATTATTGACATGCCTCATAAAGCTTTTAACTTGAAGTCCCCTTCTCTTCTTTTTTTCTGATATGGGGTCTTGGTGTGTTGCCCACACTGGCCTTAAACTCCTGGGCTTAGGCAGTCCTCCTTCCTCAGCCTCCTGAGTAGTTGGGACTGCAGGCACAGACCTCCATGCCTTTCCAGAAGTATTTTCTTAACTAAATTGTGATAGGATATTTTCCTTGGCCTTCTTGGTGTGAAATTGACGTATTGGGAAAATAGGATGGTGTTGTCAGTGTTGACTAAATTGTCATAAGTAGGACTGTGGGCATTGTCTATTCACACTGGTGTTTCTCTGGTGCAAATCTTACAGGGAAATGTGCCTGCTGCGCTGTTAGGTGCAGTGCAAGGGGCGATGAGCAGGCTCACTGAAAACTGGGCTGTGTAAACAGCATGCCTCAGTCCAGAGCATATAAAACTCCCCCCTTTCAGCATTGCATGTACCGGCGCTGGCAGGGTGGTGGGGAGCAGGCACAGGGACTACAGACCTGTGCGTGTGGCGGGGTGCAGCACAGCCGGGGCGTGTGCTGTGGGCCTCTGTTCTGCTGCGTTCTGAGGCGCTGCAGCTTTTGTTTCAAGCTCAGGGCTTAGTTGAAGCAGTATCATCGAGCCTAAAGAAGGAAGAGTCGGGACATTGTTTTTCATTTAATTAAAACAAACCAGCTTTTCCTTTATTAATTGCTTCTTTTCCACTCTCAGGTATTAACTAGATTTTGTTTGGTCAGTAACTGCCTGTGTAGTGTAAACTGTATACTTTGGTGATCAGTGTAGATTTGTGTGGGTTATTGGTTATATCATTTTCATCCATTTAAAAGTGTTCTTTGAAAGGTAGAGCTATTTTTACCTAAATGCATTTCTGTTTTCTAGGACAAGTATGGTCTTGGGGAGATGGCGACTATGGGAAACTGGGCAGAGGTGGTAGTGATGGCTGTAAAACGCCAAAGCTGATTGAAAAGCTTCAGGATTTAGAAGTCGTCAAAGTCCGCTGTGGAAGTCAGTTTTCAGTTGCTTTGACAAAAGATGGCCAAGTTTACTCCTGGGGGAAAGGTGACAATCAGAGACTTGGGCACGGAACAGAGGAGCATGTTCGCTATCCCAGACTTCTGGAAGGTTTGCACGGTGAGTACAGGTAGAAACTTAAAACTCTGGGGGCAGCTTCTTTACCAGTCTTTTAAACTCTGCAGATTTTTCTTTTCTTAACCTGACATTCCATGAGTGGCCTATTATTGGAAACTTGATAATGACTCTCTAGGTATAGATAACAATTGGAAAGTGGTTTGTCTACATTAAAAAGGGGCCTAGAATTCTTACCAAATTCAGCTTGAAACCCCACTCAGTTTTTCTAACGTTGGGAGTTTGCCACTCAGGAAGCTGGCTTCAAGGAGGGTAGCTGCTTCTCGATGTGTCGTGTCACGTGTACTTACGCTATGGACACTGCAGGGACCACGGACATGCATCGTGCTGGGGGCCCACGTGGGAGGTGGAATTAGGTTTCCCCAGGTGGTCAGATTTGACCTTATCCTTGGCGCATGCAGAAGCCTCTGCAGTGGGGGCAGAAAGGATGGGAACTCCTGTGATAATATGCTTGAGTGCTATTTATGACACTCTTACTAAGGAGGATATGCTGGGGCCATCAAAACCATGATGACCAGGTCAAAGGAGGAAGTTTTTAGAGAGGAAAACTGGAATTTTTCATGCTGCTTAGGCTGGTGCTTGTAGGTCATCTCCATCCTAGTGGAGACCTGGTAAAGTATAGGCAAGCTGACAAGAAAGCGGGGAAGAAGGGGAAGTCGGAGAGTAGCACATCAGGTGAGGCCCTGTAGCATCTTCTCTAGTTTAGGGTTGGGGAGCCTTTCTCTTGAAGGACAGATTGTAGGTATTTTAAGCAAATGGGCCTGGCTGTGCCTACATTTTATTCACAGAAACAGTTGTGCCGTTTCATTTGGTGTAAGGATGAAGTCTAGTGGATCCTGGCTCGGCCTGCATTTTTTGCCTTTTGGCTTCTTATCCAGGGTTTGGAAGTGGGACATGTAAGTGAGGCTAGCCATTTCCTCTCCCCATCAGTTTCATTGTAAAGCAGGTGGATAGCTCGATCCCCAGGAGGCTGTGTGCTCTAAAGCGTTCATTATTTTCCAAGCTTCTGAGGCGAGTTGTAGAATAACGTAATTTACTGTATGCTGTGGAACTGTAATGGGATTTCACTCGCCTCTTTTTTCTCTTCCCCTCCATTGGTAAGGGAAATGTGTTTACTCAGTTCATTTATTAGGTACAGAAATAGCTTACTCCATGAGCGTATTTAAATTAGTTTAGGCAGTTTTGGTGTTGTTAATGTATGGTAGGCTCTTTGGATAGAATTGTTCTTTTCTTTTCTTTTTCCAGTACCTAGAATTGAACTCAGGACCTTGCTCTTGCCAGGCAGGTGTGGCACCACAGAGCTGCATCCCTGGCCCAGAATTGTTCTTATTATAGTACTTTTTCACCTGAATTATGTGTTGACATTCTCAGAAATGCTGCTCATGTAGATTATATTAAATTCACTAAAAAGGAAAAATACAGTATTTTGCTAATGCTATTTAAATTCAAAAAATTGTTTTAAAAATTTTTATATCATACAACTTTGGAGAAAAATAGATTTCCTTTTAAGAAAACTTCCTCACTGAAGAGTATACTTTGTGCTGGGTGTGGTGGTGCGCGCCTGTGATCCCAGCACTGGGGAGGCTGAGGCAGGAAGGACTGCTGAGAGTTCGAGGCTGGCCCGGGCTACATAGTACGTTCAGGGCCAGCCTGAGCTACAAAGTGAGACCCTGTCTCAAAAAACCAAAAAGAAAAAAGTATGCTTTGCACAGTTACAGCTGGGGCTGGACAATTGATCTAATAGTTATTGAAAAATGTACTGTGTCAGGAACATCATTATATGTGCAAAATTTGTGAGAATGTTTTAGTGGCCAAGAATGTTAAAAATCCAATTCTTTCTATTTGGAAATCTATTTCTTACAAGAGTTGACAAAAAGAGGCTACAGAAGTACTTATAAAATCTTAGCTTCCTATGTGGTACTACTTTAAATAGAGTCTTTCTAATCTACCAAAATCAAGGAGCAATGCAGAGGGGTAAAGAATTAAACCCAATTCTGTAATCTTTCTAATTAATTTGAGAAGCAGTCTGTACATCTTCAAAAATTATTATTATTGTTTAAAACATGAATTTCATCGTATAAGAATAAGGTTAAAGATGTGAAGCTTTGAATTCTTATGCTACTTTGTTCACTGGGATCCTCACTAAGTTATTACATTATTAAAAAACAATACTGTGATCTCTTTCTGAATAAAATCAATAAGGAGGAGAAAGAAACAGCAGATCCTAGCAGTAGTTTATTTATAAGCTATGGGTCTTCACAAATTACAGCTGACAAACATGACTTTTAATAGTGTTCAAAGCAAATGAACTGTGCTTAATATTAAAGGAACAAGTTATTCTTAAGTGGTTACTGCTAAATGCCTCTGACCCCATAGCTGGGAGCAAGTGTCCTTTCTTGGACAGAAGGTGCAGGCTCACAGCTGCTTCCTGTCTCTTTTCTCATAGGGAAGAAGGTGATTGATGTGGCTGCAGGCTCTACCCACTGCTTGGCTCTCACTGAGGACAGTGAGGTGCACAGCTGGGGGAGCAATGACCAGTGCCAGCACTTTGACACTTTGCGTGTGACTAAGCCAGAACCTGCTGCCCTGCCAGGACTGGACACCAAACACATAGTTGGAATTGCGTGTGGGCCAGCTCAGGTAATCAGTGTATAGTTAAGTTCGGTATCTTATGCAGTTTTGGTTTCCATGTGTTCATTATTAGCATGTAGAAATACCGTTGATTTTTGTGTATTGTCTTCATGCCCTGCAGATGTACCAAACCATGAATTAGTTCTGTGGCCTTCATTGTAGTTTTCTTCATATGTATACTGTGTGCATATGGAGACAGTTTTCTTTCTTCTTTCTTTTCAGTCTGTGTGCCTTTTATGTCTTTTCCTTACCTTATTCCTCTGGCCAGGACTTCTCTATGATGTTGGGTAGAAGTGGTGAAAATGGGCATTCTTTCCTTGTTCCTGCTCATAGCAGGAGAGTATTTAGTCTTCTGCCATCAGCTACTGTGTTAGCTGTGGGGTTTTCTTGTAGATGCCTTATTATCAGATTAAAACAGTTTCCTTTAATTCTTACTTTTTGGAGAAGTTTATCATGGGTAGATGCTGAAATTTGTCAGATTTTTTTTTTCTTCTAGGATGATATGATTATGTTGTTTTCCTTTTAGTCCGTTAATTTTCAGGTTATCTTCTTCCCTGGGTGTTTTTTTTTTTCTGACTTATCATATTCAGGAGTTGTTTCATTTCTTGTAAGATGTCTGATTTTAGTGCTTAAAAATTTCCTCAGTATTCTGTGCAGAAATACTTCTTTCATTCCTGATACTAGTAACTTGTATTTTTTTTCTTGGTCATCTTTCCATAGCTTTTTAAAAAAATTTTCTTTTGTTTTTTGGTACTGGGGATTGAACTTGGGACCTTGCGCTTGCGAGGCAGGCAGTGGAACCACTCAACTAAATCCCCGGCCTGCTTTTTATTTTTTAAATTTTATTTATTTATTTATTTTGTGGTACTGAGGATCGAACTTGGGACTTTGTACTTGCGAGGCAGGCGCCGGAACCCCTGAGCTAAATCCCCAGCCCCGTAGCTTTTTAATTTTATTGATCTTTTCAAAGAACTGTTTTTTACTTTTGTTAATTTGCTGTTGTTTCTTGCTTTCAATTTCAGTGGTTTCTGTTCTTTTTTTAATTGTTTTTCATTTCAGTTTGCTTTGGGTTCATTCACAGCTTTTCTTCTGTTACTTAAGGTGGAATCCTAGGTTGTTGAGTTTTCTTTTGTGCTATATAAGCATTTGATGCTGTATGTTTTTCTCTAGTGGTTTAACTATGTGCACAGATTTTGATAACTTTTCATATTTGTTCAGTTCAGAATATTTGCTAATTTCTCTATTGCTCTTTGACCAGTGAATTATTAAATGTTTTTTTAATTTTAGAGTGTTTGGAGATTGTTCTGTTATCTTTCTGTTACCAATTTCTAGTTTAATCCTCTTGAGCTGGAAAGACTATGATTTTAATTCTTTTAAATATAAGAATTGTTTTGTGTTTCAGGATATAGTAAACATTCTGTGTTTGCTTAAAAAGTATGTTTATTTTGCTGTTGTTGGGTGAGGTTTTCTATAAATATCCCTTAGATCAGTTCATTGATGGTATTGTTCAGTTTTTCTAGATCCTTGTTGATTATTTGTTCTGTCTTGTGAGGAAGGTAGTATATATACACCTAATGTTTCATGTATACTTAAGACTTGTTATTGTACCACTTTAAGTGGGTTCAGAGCCACACAGCCATCCATTAATATGTACTAGTAATTCTGAGAGTGAAAAGATTTTCTAAAAACCTTTTTTACTTTTTCAGATGTGAGATGGGATTGGTGAAGTGGGAAAGGAAACTGTAAACTGATAGTATGTGAGGTAGACAGCATGACGGTACATATGCATTAGGGCAATTAAAGGGATGGCTGAGATATACATTAAGGCATATTCATCATACAGAGTTGATAAGTCTTTCCTGTGGAACAGACCAGTGGTGGAATTTGCGGATTCATTATAAGTTCTTGTGTTTTTTCCGTAGAGCTTTGCTTGGTCCTCGTGTTCTGAGTGGTCCATCGGCCTCCGTGTCCCTTTTGTGGTGGACATCTGCTCAATGACTTTTGAGCAGCTGGATCTCCTGCTGCGGCAGGTGACTGAGGGAATGGATGGGGCTGCAGATTGGCCCCCACCGCAAGAGAAAGAGTGCATGGCTGTGGCGACGCTGAATCTTCTACGACTTCAGGTGTCTGTGCTTTCCTTTCCTTCTGCTCCTTTTATGAGTATCCTAGGAATTTATGAGTCTTCATGCATATCAGAGGGTATGGGTTTGAGCTTGTTAGGTGAATAGCAAATGAAACATTTAAAGTATTTTTTTGCCTGGGGATTTAGCTCAGTGGTTCTGCCACCTGCCTCGCAAGCACAAGGACCCAAGTTCGTTCCCCAGTACCAAAAAAAAAAGTATTTTAAAGTAAGATCATGATGAATTAATATGTATGAGGCTTAAAGAATTAGGTCCAGTTAATTTCTAGTTATTTTAGAAGCCAGTCTTTGTGTGCAGGTAAGAGTACATGGGTTGTGTTATTTCTGCTGTAATTGGCTTCTAGGCATTCATTGAGGGAGGCAGCCTTGGATTTCCTGTTGTATTTGGTGAAATAACTGCATAAGACAGCAGGAGATTGGGAGAGATAGAGGCAGACCTGGCTGAGAGACAGTGCTAGCCCTCTCGGCTGGGCTGTGAAAACTGCTCAGCAGGCGTGGCTCCCTGTAGCACTGCCCTAAAATCACAGTTACCAAAACAACTGAATTTCAGCTGATTTTACTTCCTCCCTTGTTCGAATGCATTATGCCTAAACTCCCCCTTTCCCCTTCAGTGTTCTTTTTTTTTGGTTCTGGGGATCGAACTTGGGACCTTGCGCTTTCAAGGCAGGCGGCAGAACCACTGAGCTAAGTCCCTGGCCCTTTATTGAGTCTTTAATAAGATTTTAAAAGTCGTTTGTTTTTAGCTATTCTAAGTGAAAATTGTTTTTCTCCTTTCAGTTGCATGCTGCCATTAGTCACCAGGTTGACCCGGAATTCCTTGGTTTAGGTCTGGGCAGTGTCCTCCTGAACAGCCTGAAGCAGACCGTTGTGACCCTGGCCAGCAGTGTGGGCGTGCTGAGCACTGTGCAGTCCGCTGCCCAGTCCGTGCTGCAGAGTGGCTGGTCCGTGCTGCTGCCCACAGCCGAGGAGCGGGCCCGTGCGCTCTCTGCTCTCCTGCCCTGCGCAGGTGGGCTGGCCAGGGAGTGGGTGAGGCGCAGGCAGGTCTGTGGGAGGAGATAGCTCCTCACGCACATTGGCAAATAAACTTTCTTTTTCCAGTTTCAGGCAACGAAGTGAACATAAGTCCAGGTCGTCGATTCATGATTGATCTGCTGGTGGGCAGCTTGATGGCTGATGGAGGATTAGAGTCAGCCCTAAATGCAGCCATTTCTGCAGAAATCCAGGTATGATCCTCTGGTGCAGGAGAACCAGTGGGGCAGTTAGTTGTACTAGCAGGGAGTGGAGATTGAAAAGTACACTCACTCGTGTGTTTAGATCAGACCCGTTGCTAGAATTATTGCCAAAATTAAAGTATAAAACTTTAGTCACATCCATATATTTTCTTTATTTACAACTCTCTTAGATTACTGATTAAAAAACTTGTTGGGATATTACTGAAATGTGATAAAGTGCTCTGCTTTACATATCTGAATGAATGTGACACATGCCCATTTTATCCCGTACTGCATTTCTGTATCTCAGCAAGGTCCTTGTGCCCTTTTGCACCCAGTCAGGATACTCCCCTGCCTCTCCGATTAGCTGAATGGTGCTTGCTGAGAGTATCACATAGGTGGAATCCTAGGGAAACCTTCTCTTTTGTGTCTTTTGCCTCAGATAGTGATTTTCAGACTCATTAACTTCATTGCATATGTCACTACTTTTTTTTTATTATGAAGTATTTCATTTTGTGGTTATAGCACTGTTTGTTTATTTATTTTGGTACTGGGGATCGAACTTGGTTCCTTGCGCTTGTGCAGCAGGCGGCGAAACCACTGAGCTAAATCCCCGGCTCTATAGCACTGTTTATTAACTCTTCTCTTGTCACATTTGATTGTTTCTGGTTTTTCACTATCATCATGCTGTATATACATCTCCTTTAGCAAACATGTTTTTCTTTTCCTAACTAATTTAGAGTGGAATTTGTTGGGTCCCATTTGTTTATAGTTTCCCAGAGTGGCTTTGTTGTTTTATTTGAACCAGTGTGTGTGTGTGAGTCAACTGTTTCCTGTCCTATGTGTGTGTGTTTCAGCCTGTTTCTTGTCAGCTGTTTCCTGGCCATTGGAACTATAAGAAGAATAGTTTAGAACCTGGTCAGCTGGCTGCTGGGATTTCGTGTGTGTGTGTGTGTGTGTGCGTGTGCACGCGCGTGCGTGTGTGCGCACAAGTGTGAGCCAGTGTTGCCAGGTCACAGAGGCTGAGACAGCTGGGCACAGGGGTCAGGGCTCAGCCCAATGTGACTTCACATCTGCTAATGAGATCGTGGTCACCAATTTTCTGTTTAATGAATTATAGGATATTGAAGCCAAAAATGAAGCACAGAAGGAAAAAGAAATTGATGAACAGGAAGCAAATGCCTCAACATTTCATAGAAGTAGGACTCCTCTGGATAAAGACCTTATTAATACGGGGATCTATGAGTCTTCTGGCAAACAATGTTTGCCTCTGGTCCAGCTCATACAGCAACTTCTTAGGTAAATAGTATTATTAACCGTATTATATTTTAATTGGTAATTATTGGTTTTCCTATTGATTTAGTGAAATGTAACATTAGAGTCTTAAAAATATATTTGGCTGTTGAAGAGTTTCTTTGAAAATTACCTAGGGTAGGTTTTAGGGTAAAGAGCAGATCCTTAAATATAGATGAAAAGAGTGGTTGGAGTATATGAAGAGATTTAAAAAATTTCCATGGAAGAAAATTGTGGTGTGGAATAATCATGTAAGATTCCTATCCTCATTAATAAGCAGTAGTTGCAAGTAAAAAGCATCATGGTAAGGTTAGTTTTTAAAAGTTGGTTGTATCATTGCCTAATTCTATGTATCAATATCTATATCTATATGTATCTTTATATCTTTGTAAGACAGTGTTTAATTTAAAAACCACAGTGAAGCATCCTTTTTGAAGGCCAGATCAGGAGGAGTTAAAACTCCTTGGCTTCAGACTGTCAGCAGAGGTGAACCTTGGCAAGGGCCCGAGTTCAGACACAGTTGGCTAAAAAGTTAATTCAAAAAGAACAGGAAAGCAGTATAATTTGTGAAAGAAATTTGCTAGAAAATGAAAAAAGCAATTGCATGTTTATTTACTTTTTGTTTGTTTGTTTTGAGATAGGATCATACTATGCAGTTTAGGCTGGCATTGAACTCACTGTGTAGCCCATGCTGGTTGCAAACTCATGGCAGTCCTTCTGCCTCAGCCTCCTGAGTGCTGGGATTATAGGTGTATACCAACACACTTGGCTATTTGTTTACTTTTTATTAATTATAACTAATGTACACCTAATTCAGTTATTAGAATTAGTATTCTCATAAGAATCTACTTTTTCAGCTGACCATTTCATAAGTCTAAGTGCAGATCAAATATTTTTCTTTTTTTTTGGCTTTTTGAGACAGGATCTCATTATGTAGTTCAGGTTGGCCTTGAACTCATGGCAATCCTCCTGCCTCAGCCTCCAAGTGCTGGGATTACAGGCATGTACCACCATGCCAGGCCAGGGCAGATCAAATATTTCTTTTTTTCTTTTTGGTACTGGGAATCAGACTCAGGACCTTGTGCTTGCCAGGCAGGCATGGCGCCACTGAGCTACATCCCCAGCCTAGATCAAATATTTCTGATGAAATTTAATTAAATTTAATTATCCAAATTGAGTTGTGTTAAACAGGTTAGATATGTGATGGCTTCTGAAGATGTAATATGAAAAAAACAACGTAGGGCCTGGGATGTAGCTCAGTGGTTCCGCCACCTGCCTTGCAAGTGCAAGGTCCTGAGTTTGATCCCCCGTACCAAAAAATGAAAAAAAAAACCCAAAACAAAAAAAATTGTAAAATGTCTCAGTAGTTTTCCTCCAGTGGTTTCATGTCGAAACAGTAGTATTTTCAGTGTGTTAGCTTTTTGTCATTGACAGAATACCTGAGATCCACAACTTACAAGGAAGAAAGGTTTACTTTGGCTTGAAGCCTCAGAGGTTTCAGTCCGTGACTGGCGGCTCCTTTGCTTTGGGCCTGTCTGTGGTCAGGTAGTGTGTCATAGCAGGACCTATGATAGGGCAGAGTTGCTCATCCTGTGGCTGAGAAGCAGAGAGAGAGGGGAGGGCGAGGGTCCCTATCTGCCCTTCAGGCCTTGCCCGCAGTGACCTGGCTCCCCCCTCAGGCCCTGCTCCTGCAGGGCTCCTCCAGCCCAGCAGTGCCAAGCTGAGCAGTCTCTTGCACAGGCTTTTGCCAGACACGTACCCAAACCGTAGCATGGGATGAGTATTAAATTTAATTTTAGGTGTTTCTTTTTACTTTTATTACTGTGACAAATAGAAAATTTTAGGTTACTCATGTGAAACTGCTGGGCTTTTTCTCTTGCTGGACGCTATCCTTAAAGGTCACCTTCTGTATCTTCCTCTTTCCCGAATGTGTTTTCGTCCCTGTGGCATGTGAGACGCCGTGTGGCGCACTGGTTCCACAACACATGTGTAATGGAGATGCACCAATTTAAAAATATAAAACCAAAAGTTAGGTATAGAGATATGTGTTACCTCACGAAAATTTTAGGAAATTGAAAAAGAAAAATGTACTCACAGCTTTTTGGCGAACAGAATGTGTAATAATCCACTCTCTTTTCATGAACATAGGCAATGTGGCCCTCCTTTGGGATGGATAGGCATCATTTTATTTTTTCACATTGTGTTGAATTGACTGATGCAGTTCTTGAGAAACAATCTTAAAGATAGAAGAGATTTTAGAGACATTTTATAAAATGTCCTTTATTCCTGGGCCAGGGATTTAGCTCAGTGGTTCTGCCATCTGCTTTGAAAGTGCAAGGTCTTGAGTTTGATCCCTAGTACCAAAAAAAAAAAAAAAGTACTTTATTCGTTAGGAAATTTGGGCTGAAGAAATTGTTCCTTGCCAAAATAAGCTGGGAAACGAATTTGAGAGAAACTGTTCATTCTTATGCTGGCAGTAAGCCATATGATACTATTCATACTTGAAAATAAAGACCTGTGGCTTTTTTGTAATTAGTGAATCCCACTGGAATGAAACTTTTGGTTATGGTTCTAAATTTAATGATAGTATATAAAGTAAAAATTTTTGGTACTAGTGTCTTCTTCAAGCTGAATGCCAAATTCTAGACCTGTTTCCTCTTTTAGGATATTGCCAGGGCAGGTTACCAGGTAGTGGAGTACCAAGGTGAGGTCAGACGGCAGTGTGCTCATCTTTGTGGTGTGTTATGAAGGCACGAACCTGCTCCTTCTGAGGAGGTCCGTGGTGTAAGTCAAGCTTCTGGAGGACTTCCAACCCCTGGCTTTTTCTGGCCCCTGCTCCTGTCCTTGTGGCCATTGCTGACAGTCCCTGGTGTGAGCCATGGGGCAGGTACCACTGATAGCTGTTCTCAGCAAACCTGCTGTAACATTGGGAATCAGAGAAATGGAGCCAAAACATGCCCTTGCCCTTTGTGTTGTACAGCAGGCCCAGGCCAGTTTTTGGTGAGAGAGCAGGGATACATGTTGACCAGCCTACGCATGTGCATTCCTGCCTGGGATGGGGCTTGTGGGATGGATCTGGAGCCAGGCCTGCTTTGGCTCTGGTCTGCCCTCTGTTGACTTCTGCCTCCAGTAAACTACTTCATCCCTTGTGTTCTCAGTACCAGAGATCAGGCCTGCCTCACCTGTGGAGACTGGTGTTGCCCTTTCCCTCTGACCTGCATTCATGTTAACCTGAGAGTTGTTTTCTTCCAACACAAATTGTTGTTTTCCTTTCAAAACCTCAGTGGCTTGGTGTTGCAAAATCTGGTCCCACCAGCCTGGCACTGTTACTTGCAGTGTCCCCTTCCTATGTCTATGTCTTGGTCACTCTGCCCTTGTTCTTTTGCATTCTGTGTATGGAATCAGAAATATTCACTACTCTTAACTGTACTTCATAGTCTCTTGTCCTTTCTTCCCATCTGCTGATGGCTACTGGCTCGTCTCATCGCACTGTTGGGATCGGAGCTGCTGCTTTTTTCCTGGTTTCTGTGTTCTTTGGGCACCTGTCATGCTGATGTAGGGATGTTGGTACTTCCTTTGCTCTTCCTTTTTGTGTTCCCTGCACCCTGGGTGCCCCTGCGTGGCCCACCCTGGTGCCATCTCAGAGTGGGTGCTGAAGTAGATCTACGAGGCTGATACAGCAGTGCAGGTGAGTCTTGTCCTAAGGGTAGGTCAAATTTATACTTTAAGTACAGTTTTGGAGAAAAAAATAATGGACCAGTTTTATATAGGAATGTTTCTTTTCTTTTTTTTTTTGGTACTGGAGATCGAACTCGGGACCTTGCGCTTGCGAGGCAGGTGGTGGAACCACTGAGCTAAATCCCTGGCCCAGGAATGTTTCTTTTTGAGTAAGATCCATTCTTAATTTGGACAATTCTACAAGGCTCTATAGAAGCAAACTTGTAAAGCAAGGAACATCATTATATGTTTTGAATCTTATGTGCTTCTTTACTCAGGCATTTTATTTTATTTAATTGATGATACTGGGGATTGAACTGCACTCTCAGCCTTTTTCTGTGTTTTGTTGTGTCACTGAGAGTCGTGCTGTGTCTTTGAGTCGACTGAGCTGGGCCTGAGCTCTCGCCCCTGCTTTCTCAGCCTCCGCAGTGCTAGGCTTACAGGTGTAAGCTACCACGCCTAACTCTGCTCAGCTTTGGCTGAGGTAATGCTTATTGCACAGGTACAGCTGCCACATTTGGGAAGGGCAGTCAGCTGGATCTTGCCTCCACATGTGGTCTGTGGTTCTGACACTAATTATCTTGTGATTTGCCACCACCCTTTACCCTTGTCCTTTTTTTTTGGTTGTTTGAGACAGTTTCTTGCTGTGTAGTTCAGGCTGGCCTTGAACTCACTATTGTAGCCCAGGCTGGTCTTGAACTCGTGGCAATCCTCTTACTTCAGCCTCCCAAGTGCTGGGATGACAGGCATGTGCCACCACATCTGGCATTTCCCCTGTCTTTTTAACAGAAATAACCCGTTCAATTTGCAATTCTTTTTTCTCCTACATAGAAACATTGCTTCTCAGACTGTAGCCAGATTGAAAGATGTTGCCCGTCGGATTTCATCCTGTCTGGACTTTGAACAACACAACTGTGAAAGATCAGCTTCCCTGGACTTGCTGCTGCGTTTTCAGCGTTTGCTCATCAGTAAACTGTATCCTGGGGAAAGTATTGGTCAGACCTCAGATATTTCCAGTGAGTTTCCATGTTGCTTGTGCTTCCAGGGATAGAAACATTTGCTGCTTCTTTGATAATTTTATAGCTAAATTGACAAACAAAAAGAATAAATTATTTCTTAAAAAGAGTTAGACATTTGTTTATGACAGAAACCTCTAGATTCAAATAGGCAAATTTATAGTCTGAAAGAAGTGACTGTCTTTTTTTTTCTGTTTTTGGGACCGGGCATTGAACTTGGGTCCTTGTGCTTGCGCAGCAGGTGGTGAAACCACTGAGCTAAATCCCCGCCCCAAGAAGTGACTATCTTGAAGACAGATGTTACAGTGATGCAGAGCTATTAAGAACCATGTAGGCAGAAAGTTAAAGATTTTTATGAGACTGAAAAATGCCTAGTTTTCTTTATTGGGAACAGTTTGCAAGATTTAAGAAAAGTGTTTAGATACTAGATAGAAAGTCTAAAATCTCTCTTAAGTTAGGACTTCAGTATTTATAGACTCAAACTTTTAGGTACTATATGGTGCAGGGTATAAAATTCAACATAATCGAATTCACTGTTCCTCAAGTTACATAAAGTACAAAAGAGCCAAGGACTGCGTGTGAAAAGGCTCCTATTTGGGGACATTTTTATAGGCAAAAGATCCATCCCTGGGAGTGGAGTGTGGAGCAGAGCGGTCCAGTTTGTTTACAGATAGTTCTCAGTAGTGAAGGTGACATTTTCTAAATCTTTCTTCAAGGTCCTGAGCTAATGGGCGTCGGCTCCTTGCTGAAGAAGTACACAGCCCTCCTGTGCACACACATTGGAGACATATTGCCTGTGGCAGCCAGCGTGGCTTCTGTCAGCTGGAGACACTTTGCCGAGGTGGCCTGCATTGTGGAAGGAGACTTTACCGGTACCTTTCCTGTTTCCTGCCTTGGACACGTGCTTTCCTTAGGAGACTAAGGAAAGCTAAATTATATATCTTTTCCTGATAAAAAAGCATACTGTTTCTTCTGTACGTTTTCTGGTCCTCTTGTTTTTGTTATTGTTACTGACAGTTCTGGTGATGAGACATTCTGTATGGTAGCCATATCATTATGCATGCAGTTGGTGGTTGATGTTTGTATACCACCGTTAGCACTTCAGTAATGACAGCAGTGGTGATTCTTTCTTTCTTTCTTATTTGTTTGTTTGTTGTTTTTGAGACAGAGCCTCAGTTCAGGTTGGACCTGAACTCACTGTGTAGCTAGGCTGTCCTTGAATGTCTGGTGATCCTCCTGCCTCAGCCTCCTGAGTGCTGAGATTACAGGTGTGCGCCAGCATGCCCAGCCATTGTTTCATTTTATTCCAACAGTATAAACATTAGTTGTCCCTTTCAAGACCGTAACACATTCCAATATTGCTTAATCTTTTTTTAAAGTTAATTTGGTGAAATTAGAATGTTACTTTTGAGTGCTTTTTTCTGATGGTAAACATAGTGGTAAATATTTTCTTTTCCAAATAAAAGACTGTAGTTCATAGTTTTGTGTTTGAGGCACAGTGTTTTTCAAAAATATTTTTCTAGGGCTGGGGATTTAGTTCAGTGGTTCTG
>NW_004624896.1:2465668-2557118 GCF_000247695.1 Heterocephalus glaber | reverse complement strand
AAAAAAATATATATATATATATATATATATTTGTAACTCAGAGGGGTTCTGTTTGATAACTATATGTCTCTTCCTAAAAAAAAAAAAGTCCTGTAGAAATATGCTAACAGACAGGCATTCTTTATTTTATGACTTGGAATTTAAATATAGAACAAGGTTACAAAGTGCTTTTCTAGGATAAACACTTCTAATTAAATCTTAACACCTTTTTTTCTTAAATGTAGGTGTTCTCCTTCCAGAGCTAGTGGTCTCTATAGTACTTCTACTCAGTAAAAATCCTGGCCTCATGCAAGATGCCGGAGCCGTCCCCCTGCTGGGTGGCCTGCTGGAGCACCTGGATCGCTTCAACCACTTGGCTCCAGGAAAGGAGCGGGATGATCATGAAGAATTGGCTTGGCCTGGCATAATGGGTATGGCATTGAACCTTTAGGGACTTTCACTAGGGGAAGTCTTATCTTTGTCTAACCCATGTTTGTCTTCATGTTTGAAAGAAAGACCAGTTATTGTCCTGTTTCTACTGATGGCAGTGTAAGAGAAAAATGAAAATAAATCCAAATCACAACAGATTTGGTTATGTTTAAGGAAGAATTTTGTATTAGTAATTGTTGGCTAAATCTGGAAATTGATTACTTTAGAGTGTTCTGGAAAACCTTTCCTAGGAGGTGTCTCCGGAAGGTCCTGCAAGGTGCACAGATAGAGTCCAGCCCAGGAGGCAGGCATTGATGTAGAAGAGGAAATTCCTGTGGCGCCAGCTGAGTGCTTCCCTGGAGACACTAGCTGTAACACGTACCAAATTGAAATGACACTTTGACTTCTCAGAGTTTTGAGATCTGGGTTTTTTTTTGGTACCGGGGATTGAACTCGGGTCCTTGTGCTTGTGAGGCAGGCAGCAAAACCACTAAGCTAAACCCCCGGCCCGATCTGGCAGTTTTGAATCTTAAGTCACCATGTTCTGTATGGTTCTGGTTTCCTGGACTCAAAATTGAAGTTGTGTTTTAGCATCCATTGTACATTAAAAATCCAACCAGAGCATCAAATAAGAGGTCGTATTTGTCCTAAAGAAAATAGCCTTATGATAGCCAAACACTTTTTTGTTTTTTTGAGACAAGTTCTCACTGTGTAGTGCAGGCTGACCTTGAACTCTCTGATAATCAGATGTCCCTGGAAATTACTCTTCTGTGAGAGGGGATGGCATTATGTAAATTCAGGGCTAATCAACCTTATTTTGCCAACCTTTAGACAGATACCTCCTAAGTGATTCACACACACACACACACACACACACACACACACACACACACACAGAGCTGAGAAGGGATATGATCCAAAGTTTTATGGTAACAAAGAATACAAAATAAAGATCCAGCTTTGTTCTGCTTTTAGTTTCCTCTTCAGCACCAGTAGATACAATAATGTCATTTAAAAAAAAATTAAAAACAGCTTTTAATCCCCTGATTGCCTCAGAAGAAAGTACAGATCACATCTTTAATGATTAACAGGTTAAGGTCCCAAGAATTTGTCTGCCCTTTGTCTCTGTGGTGGCCTCTGACTCACTCCCACCCTGAGTGCACTGAGTTGCAGTTTATCCACACCCTTGCCAGTACTCGATATTTCTGGGCCTTTTGGTGGTAGCCATCCTCATCGGTATGAAGTTGTATCTCATTGTGGTTTTGATTTCCTTTTCCCTAATATTTACTGATGTGGAGCATCTTTTCATATGCTTGTTGTCCCTTGCATATCTTCTTTGGAGAAATGCCTACTTAGGTCCTTTGCCCAGTTTTGAACTGAGTTTATTGTTGTTACTGAGTTGTATAGGAGTTGATTATATATCCTGTACGTATATTATTTGCAAATATTTTGTTATTCTTGCTAATGTCCTTCATTACATGTAAGTATTTGATTTTGATAAAGTCCAGTTTACCTAATTGTCTTCTATCATTGCCCTTGCTTTTTAAAAAAATTTTTTTAATTTATTTTTTATTTTTTATGTTTCTTTGGTACTGGGGATTGAATTCAGGACCTTGTGCTTGTGAGGCAGATGGCGCCACTGAGTTACATCCCCAGCCCTCATTGCCCTTGCTTTTTGTTTTTGTATCGAGGATCGAACTCAGGACCTTCCACTTTCGAGGCAGGTAGTGGAACCACTGAGCTAAATCCCTAGCTTGCCCTTGCTTTTGCTATCATATCCAAGAAATCATTTCCAAATTCAACATTGTGACATTTCTCTGTTTCAGCTCTTAGGTTTTCATCTTTGATCTAGTTTTTGTATATAGTCCAAGATAGGGGTCCAACTTCTTTTTTCTTTTTTTGCATGTGGCTATTTATTTTGCCCAGCACCATATGTAAAAAGATTATCCTTTCGCCATGGAATGATCTTGGCTTCTTTGTCAGAGATCATTTCACCAAATATGTGAGCATTTATTTTTGTGTTTTCTGTTCAAGTCCACTGTTCAATATGTCTGTCTCTATGCCATTATGACAATGTTCTGTATGTAATAGAATTTTTGTCTTTATTGTTACAGAAAGATATATTATTCTCCCATTGTGGTTGTGAGTTGTCTGTTTCACATAATTTGTTGTTTTCATTTGATCAGTCGATTGATTTTTGGTTTCTGTATATGCAGAGTCATTTTTTACAGGTCAAAATTGTAGAAATAATGAAGAAGTGACACTTATACGCAAAGCCGATTTGGAGAACCACAATAAAGACGGAGGCTTCTGGACCGTGATTGATGGGAAAGTATATGACATAAAGGATTTCCAGACACAGTCCTTAACAGGAAATAGTATTCTTGGTAGGCCATACTTTTTAGTTCATGGTTAAAAGTTCAGGGATATGTTATTTTTCGTTTGTTTTGAGACAGGGTCTTGCTATGTAGTTCAGACTGGCCTTGAACTCACAGTGTAGACTAGGCTTGGCTCGAACTCATGGCAATCTTCCTGCCTCAGCCTCCTGAGTGTTGAAATTATAGGTTTGTGCCACCATGGCCAACTGCACGAATTATTTTTAAGCACATAGAGCTAAGCTTATAAATGATCACTAATTCCGCTCCAGCCCCTTCAGATTTTCATGTATCTCTGATTTTGTTTTCTGTCTTATGAACAAATTCAGCACAGTTAAAGAATTTCTTATTATCATGCATTGTTTTCCTCAATAAATACCTGTTGAAACTTGATCCAAGTTCTGAGTTGGTCTAGGCAGGCCTGAGAGAGAGTGAGATCATTGTACTCTGATAACCTTCACTTTGAGCTCAGCTGCCTGACTTACCGCCTGTGTACCATTTCAGCTATAACTGTCTGGGCACGTGGATTGAAGTTGTGTTGTGCTTTTTCTTTTCATTTTAGCTCAGTTTGCAGGGGAAGACCCAGTGGTGGCTTTGGAAGCTGCGCTGCAGTTTGAAGACACGCAGGAATCTATGCACGCGTTCTGTGTTGGGCAGTATTTAGAGGTGAGGCTGTGCACCTGTGGGAGGACCTGGGGTCTGTCAGGGGAGGTCTTTTCTGTATGTTTGTGAGAGAATGGTTTTTACTGTAAAGGTCGCATCTGGGCTGTCTAGGGGTCACTAAGTGATAAACGTGTTTGTTTAGAGGTATTTTGATAAATCAGTTTATATTTGTTCATGTTAAGATTTATGAGCTGGGCATGGTGGCACACGCCTGTAATCCCAGCCCTCGGAGGCTGAGGCAGGAGAATCACTATGAGTTCAAGGCCAGCCTGGGCTACTACACGGTGAGGCCCTGTCTCAAAACCAAAAAAAAAAAAAAAAAAGTTATGATGTACTGCTCTTGAAATTTTTAGAAAAAGATTATGAGTCGCAAGCACCAGGTCCCGAGTTTGATCGCTGGTACCAGGAAAAAAAAAAAAAGATTATCAATATGGAAGGAGTCTACACACAAAAAGAGGAGGTTGAGCTTTGGTCTTTATAGTTTTATTATAAGCTTATAGAAACTTAGAGTGGCTTACTGCATTGAGTTAGGCAGTAACTATATAGAAGCAGAATTCTTAGGTAAAAATATGTCTTTCTTACCTATTTGTGAGTATAGGAGTTTATGTATTTGCATTGGCTTTCCAGATATCTAGAGGTAATACAAGTCATTAAATTCCATAGTGTAGTACTTAAGACATCTTACAAAGGGGAAAATTAACTTGCTTTGTAAATTGTCTGATGTGACTGGAAAAGTTTAAGATTATTTAAAACTCTTTTTTTTTTAGTGAGTTTGTTTTTTATTAGAATTTATTTGTTGGTGTGTATGGTCATAGTTCACTAATCAGCAGTACTTGTCATATTTTATATTTGTCACTGGTTTTTTAATGTATATAAATGTAATCAATTGTATTTTATGAAACATTTTGATTCCCTAAGGAATAGTGACACCAAGTCACTTATCTGTGCCTTGGTGTTTGTGCTGCAGTCTGCCTCTGCTCCCGAGGGCTTGTAGACTCTGTAGTAACAACTGTTCCTTGGGCCGTGGTCTAAGCTCATTACAGGACATAGGAACAGGGTGCCAGAGCACCACCTGTCCCGATCAGGGCAGTACTACATCTTAAGCGTGTGCTTCTTTTGGCATTGTTTCTAATTAATCTTGTTTTCTCCAACTGATGATAAACTTGATTTTCCAGCCTGACCAAGAAGTGGTTACCATACCAGATCTGGGAAGTCTGTCTTCACCTCTGATAGACACGGAGAGGAATCTGGGCCTGCTTCTTGGCCTCCATGCTTCCTATTTAGCAGTGAGCACCCCGCTGTCTCCTGTCGAGATTGAATGTGCCAGTAAGAAAATCGTGTTTTCTGCTAACTGATTAGCATGCTGTTTTATTTTGGTTGAGCCACAAGTTTTACTATGAATAGGAGAGGATCAAGAATCAACAGTTGTTGATGATTAAAAAAAAAAATGAATAAGGACAGTGAGACTCAACTGATTTGAAGTAGCTGTGAATAGCTCTCATTTGTCTCAGGGCGCTTGGCTGCAGAGGAAGCTACGAGTGTGCAGGAATGTCTGTCTGTAGTCCCATACCCTGTCCTCTGGCAGATGGGCCAGGCTGTGTGTTGTCTCCCTGTGTGCCCAGAGGTCCCATAAAATGTGGGTTGGCTATTGTTTCAGGAATGGGCCTCTGAAGACTGTTTTTACCAGACTCAGGTTAGGTGCACTTTGGACGGCAGTCCTCGTAACTATGTTAGTAATGAAGTTTCTCTGTACCCCACAAGATGAGTTTACCTCTGCACTCCTTGTCTGCCTGTGCATCTGTCCATCCAGCAGGCATTGACTGAGCGGTCAGGTGCCCATGCAGGCGACCGTGCTGGGCTCTCAGGTGCACAGACGGATAAGACAGGCTGCTTATGTGATGGTGGGCCAGCATGCGAAGCGGTCAGGCTGTGGGTGATGGATGACGAGGTGAGGGTGCATCTAGAAGTGGGTCTGGGGAAGGCAGCTTGGCAGAGAAGGCAGGGCTGGGACTGGCGTGGGGCGTCCCGTGCAGGAACACGGGGTGTGAAGGCTGCTGCAGAGGAGGGTGGGGCCCCCAGCTCCTCTTGGGTGGGTGCCGGGCAAGGCTGCATGCAGGCGACCTTGGTGTTGGCCTGCTCACGCCGTGGGGGAGGACACAGAGACCTGTGCTGCACTGGCTGAGTGCTTCTGCCATGACACCCTGGGGGTGAGCTTCTCCGGAATGGGGTGGGGCTGGGGCTCCAAGGCAGGCGAGGCAGTGCCGAGGAGGGGCCTGCCTGCCACACGGGCTGCTGTCAGGGCTTGTCTTGGGAGGTGGGGGGATCCTGAGTTCTGACTCTGCCTGGGCAGAGTCGCATGGGCCATTCTGGGAAGCTCTTGAGTGCTCTCCGTTAAAATGTTCAATTAAAGGACACTGAGTGCTTCCCAGGCTTCATTATTTGAGTTTGGAGCAATAGTTTGATAACAGAAGTCACTTATTTTATTTATTTTTAAACAAATTATTAATGAAAATCTTTGTTGATGTTCATCACAATTATTTTTGGGTACATTTCCCTTCAGTTATTATAAATAGTTATAATTAATCCTGTTTTCTCTAATGGATGGCATATTCTTTCTTCTTTTTGGCGGTGCTGGGCATGGAATCTAAGATCTCACATACATCAGACGAGTGCTCTGTCACTAGGCCAGTCCTCCCCCATCCCAGGACTGGAGAGTGACCCTAGGGTGCTCCCTCTGCCTCAGCCTCCTGAGTAGCCGAAAGGCATGCACCAGCACACCTGGCTTTAGAGGGCATCCTGACATCAGACCTAGCTGATCCCATATCTTGTGCTGTATGTAGGTCTGCAGGGAATGGGGAAGGGAACATTGCCAGAACCTCTGTAGTGGGTCCTGGCCTCCTATGAGCCACCACAACCCAAGACAAAGGAATAAACAGAAACTAGACTTAAAATGAAGAAGCTGAGTCTTGGGGCATGATTGGTGCTGCTGGTAGCAGCAGAGACAAGGCCTCCCAGAGCACGCGGTATCTATTGAATACGCTGTGGGAAGGAATCGGGAGCCGGGTGTGCTTTGAAGGTACCTAGTGGAACACTGCTGAACACCTGGCACGACGGTACCAGGCAGGGCTGCTAGGGAGGAGGCAGGGCTGCTAGGGAGGTAGCACTGCTGATCTTGCTTGGACAGAACAAATTGGTACTGGGACGGGGTGCAATTAGCAAGCAACCCATCGGGTCAGTGAGAAGCCGTAATTCAGGCGAAAGGGTTTGAACTGGGGTCACGCTGACCTCAGCTGCATGTAACTCAGCAGAGCCCTTCCAGTTCACAGACCGGGGCCTAGGTTTCTGTAGCAGCCATTGGGGGAGGGGCTATGCTTGCCCAGTCCATCATCTGACATGCCCATTTGAGTCATGTAGGGCTCCCGTCTGACTCCTGATATAAAATAATATAGCCCAATTATGGAAAGCAAGAAGCAGGTGCCACTCATAGCCAGCTAGTACTGGGCAGGGACGTCTGCTGCATAGGTCTCCTTTCCAGTTCTTTGGGTCTCCATCTCTGAGATCTTTCCTTTTTAAAGATTGAGTTTCTTGTTAAATATCATCTCATTCATGTTACTTTATAAACAGTCTAGGAGTATGCAGCCTACTTTGAGGAGGTTCTCTGCAGAAACCCTTCAGGCATCCTGTTCCCTTGTCACATGTGCAGCCTTTTAGTGTCATTCTTCCCTGGGTCCTTGCCACAGTGGACTCTTCCTGCTGCGGGGCTCTGTGACCCTCTAGTACTCTGTGGACTATATTCTTGTGGTTGAAATTGAGTGCTGCTTTCCCTGTGAGAATGTGCAGGTTGATTCTTTGGATTTTTGTTACCGTAACAAAGTACCCCACGATGAGTAACTTAGAAAAGAGGCGGGCCAGGGATTTAACTCAGTGGTTTCACCGCCTGCTGCGCAAGTGCAAGGACCCGAGTTCGATCCCCGGCACCAAAAAAAAAAAAAAAAAACCAAAAAAGAAAAGAGGCTTATTTCACTCACAGTTTTACAGATGGAAAATCTAAACTACCTCCTGCTGGCCTTGTCACTTCATGGTAAATGGCGTCATGGCAGAGCACGGGTGAGACAAGAAACCACAGAGAGATTTAGGGTCTGGCTCTGGCTTTCATAACAGTTTGCTCTCTCAGGAACCAACCAGGGTCCTGTGAGAACTCTGTCAGTCCCTTTTCATTGGGCTCTGGCTCTTAGAACTGCCTCCACCTGAGCACATCTCCGCACTGTGGACCGAGCTCCCAGCACATGCACTCCTGGAGATGCACGCAGACCATGTGTGTTCCACTGCACATGGTGTCTGGAACCAGGAAGCTTCACACAGAGTGCAGGTATCCAGTGAATGCTGGGCTGGAACCCCTGTAATGAGTCCTGATAGCGTGCTTAAAATATATCAGAGAGTTGAGAAGTGCTACATGTGCTCATGTAGATGGAAGAATTATAAACAGTCTGTGTAAATATGTTAGATATGACCCTTTCGTATGAGTGATGCTGAATTTCACCTTCTAAATAGGGTATTTAGTTCAGGGTCTTTTCTTTGGTATTTATTTCTAAAGAGTGTCCTCAAGTTTCTCTTTAATGCTTACTTGTGCATTTTTAGAGTGGCTTCAGTTGTCCATTTTCTCTGGAGGCCTGCAGACCAGCCAGATCCACTATAGCTACAACGAGGAGAAAGATGAGGACCACTGCAGTTCTCCTGGGGGCACGCCTGCCAGCAAATCTCGTCTCTGTTCTCACAGACGGGCCCTGGGTGACCATTCCCAGGCATTCCTTCAGGCCATTGCTGACAATAACATCCAGGACCACAATGTGAAGGTGAGCCAGACGTTCTCCCATTCTAACCTAGTATTCTGTTACCTGAGGACTTTGACGGTGGAATATTGTCATGCTTTGATGAATATAGCACAGACTTTGGCTATGCATGTTTGGAGGTGAGCAGATGATTCTGTTCTATATACCAGTGGGGTTTTAGAAGTTTGCTGATTGCAAGTGAGTCAGAAGCTGTGGCATTTTAAGATTTCTGAGGGTTCCTGGGATGGCTCTGAAGTTGCCCCCCCACATTTCTGTTGCAGGACTTTCTGTGTCAGATTGAAAGGTATTGTAGGCAGAGCCACCTGACCACACCCATCATCTTTCCTCCGGAGCATCCTGTGGAAGAGGTTGGCCGTTTGCTGTTATGCTGCCTCTTAAAACATGAAGATTTAGGTATGGAGCTTGAGACCCATGTATTCTGTGGTTTTAGTGATACCGTAGATCTTTCAGCAGGCATGCAGCATATTTATTCCTACCCAGCCTTCTTTTCAATGTTTTACAGGTCATGTGGCATTGTCTTTAGTTCATGCAGGCACGCTTGGTATTGAGCAAGTAAAGCACCGAACATTGCCTAAAGCAGTGGTGGATGTTTGTAGAGTCATCTACCAAGCAAAATGCTCACTCATTAAGGTAAGTAGGGTTTTTTTTTTTTTTTGTTACCGGGGATCGAACTTGGGTCTCTGCTTGCGAGGCAGGCGGTGGAACCATTGAGCTAAATCCCTGACCCCAGCGTAAGTAGGTGTTAATTCTTCTGTGGTGTGCAGATAGTTGCCAGAATATTGGTTGTTCACTTGTCTTTTCCTGTGACTTTGTAGACTCATCAAGAACAGGGGCGTTCTTACAAGGAAGTCTGTGCTCCCGTCATTGAACGTTTGAGGTTCCTCTTTAATGAACTGAGGCCTGCTGTTTGCAATGACCTCTCTATTATGTCTAAATTTAAGCTGTTAAGTTCCTTGCCCCGTTGGAGAAGGATAGCTCAGAAGATAATTCGAGAACGAAGGAGAAACAGAGGTAAAATGTTATCGGTTGGGAAACAGTTAAAGTGTGTACTTCCTTCATATGGTTCAGCTTGTGATTCCTGAGTTCCATGTACTGCTATAATATTTATATTGTAAATATAATTTATATGTTATAAATGTATATAATATTTGTTGTTAGGAGGCTTGCTTATTTTCCTAAGAGATCAGATGATGCAAGTTGAAATTGTACTATGATTCAGTAACTAATGTGTTAATTCTACAAAAGATAAGTACTGTAAACTTCACTAAATTAATAGGGAAAGGGAAGTTTTCTTTTTTTTTTATATTGGAACATTTAATCTTATAACTTAGTACTGCCACTTTTGTAAAGAAATTTTTGGTTTTGAAATTGTGCACAGTAAGTCCTCTACAGTCTGCAGGAGACCCATTTCAAGACCACCAGTAGATGTTCACAACTGCAGAGAGCACCAGACCCTCAATACACTGTTTTTTCCTTCATGTATGCGTCTGAGACAAAGTTTAATTTATAAATTAAATAAATTAGGCTCCATAAGAGATTAACAGTACGTAATAATACAATGGAATGAGTATAACAGTTTACAGTAATAAAAGCTCAGTGAATGTGGCCTTTCCCACTTTAAAGTTGTGATGCCTGTAAGTGATTTTGGACGGTGGTTGACCACAGGTGACTCACTGGACAGCGGAACTGTAGATGAGGAGGGAGCTGCTCCAGTCTGCTGCGTGGAGAATTACTATAAGCGGAAGCTAAAAGAGTTACTGATTTTTCAAGGAATGAACTATAAGAGTATGGAAAAGATTTGATATTAAATAACCCAAATTTGAGTGAAAATACATAAAGTATTTTAGAATTTAGTATTTGTGATTATAAATAAGCTGTGACTATATTCTTATGAATTTTGTTGGCAGTTCACAGACCAGGCTATTAAACAGTATTAGTTACTGATTCTTTAGGTGGATATTTGGCTCAATAAAGGAAGGCTGAGGCTTTTACTCATAGCAGGCACCCAAAATTGTTTCTGAATAAATCCTTAAACCACAACAGCTTGTCTGAAGTGTGGACGTGGTCCGGATGAGGGAGTCACAGCACTTACCGCTTCTGAGACCCTTTCCCCTCAGGCAGCCGGAAGACTCACAGCTGAGACGCAGGCCTGTGAGGAAG
This sequence comes from Heterocephalus glaber, assembly GCF_000247695.1. The sequence goes on along the minus strand of NW_004624896.1, from coordinate 2,546,662 downwards.
AATGACCTCCCTCTAGCCTGTGACCACATCATGCACATGGGTTCTGACCCGAGTTGTCACCTTTTAAAGTTTCTTTTTGTGGGCTCATAGGTTTATTGTGTGATGCTTGAAGCTGGCTTTTTCATCTTTCCTCCTCTCCTTTTTTCCTTTCTTCTTGCAGAGTATAAGCAATTAATACTACTGGTGCTGTGTCAGGGTCTCCATGCACACTGCAGCTGAAAGAGTCTGTAGGACATATGAGAGCATTCATACTTACAGTTACCCAGGGAGACAGCATAAAATGAGCAGAGGGAAGGGCACGTGGAAGGAAGTCCCAAGAATACTAGCACAGGCTTCCAGTCATCACTTGGGGACATGCTTAGTTCTCCCAGCAGTGATGTACGGCAGCATGTTTGAGGAGCTGTCCTTGAAGGAAGTTTATCTGAGCCTTGGTGTCTAGGGTTTTTAATTGGGGCTGGTTACCGAGGCAGGCAGGGCCCATGTAACTGATCTTAATTACACAAAGTGGGGGTGGGGGGGGTGGGGGGGATTTAGCTCAGTGGTGCCACGCCTGCCTCGCAAGCTTGGAAGGTCCTGAGTTCGATCCCAGGTACAGAAAAAACCCAACTAGTTTTACTTACGCAGACTTGTGTGTGCCATAGCAAAAATAGATGATCTCACCATAAGTGACATTGTTAGTATCTCCCATCTCTACAAACTGGTGTCTCATGGCCTTGGGCTTCACGTATTCAACACTCATCAGACAGGATAGTCCAGAGGCTTAGAACTTAGTTGTTGGAGCCAGCCAAGGGACAGGCCTTTCTGGGGAACATGCAGGCTTTGAGCAACTCAGGCCTGCTGTGTCAGCCCCTTACTACCCCAGCATGTTGCCATTTTTTTTTTTCTCTGTTTGTTTTTTCCAGGTACCAGGGATTATATTGCCATTTTTTGTACAGAGGTGAATTAGGCCAAAAACCTTAAAGATATTAAGAAATAGGGAAGAAATACATATCACATGGAAAATTCAGTAGAAATTTCTGTAAACATGCTAACATGGAAAAGGCCTTCATTTGGTTCAGTTACTCACTGGTAGCCAGCAAGAACAATCCTGAAATGGGTGGGCCACTGTGGCCTGTTTCTTGCTTTGTGTTGCCCTTGGGCCAAGGCTTGTTTTGTAGTTTTAAATTGTTTTTAAAAAGTCAAAAGAAGAACCATGTTTTTGATACATGAGAAATTCATGAAACTTAACTTGCAGCATCCATAAACAAAGTTTTTGGGAATAAAGCCACATCTGTGGATTTTGTGCTGCGAAAGTTGCAGAGTTGAGCATTTACAACAGACCGAATGGCCTGAAGGGCTTAAATATTTACTCTGGCTGAATAAGCTTTCTGATCCTGGGTCCCTCTTCTTCAGGGCTTCTTAACATAGCATTCTCACCCTGCCTCTCTGTCCCTGACATAGCATTACTGTTTGTCATGGGAGACTGCTTGTGATAGTTTTTATTTTTGTTATTTGAGCATTGGAGTTTACAATGTTGGTTGCGTGTTTCTTTGAAGAAAATTTTTATCCTTCATGAAAATTTCAAGTATCTCTTAATTTTAAATTAATTAAAATTATATTTAAATTACTTTTATAATGAATGATGTTTTCAGACATAGTTCCTAAGAAGCCAGAATCCACTGATGATGAAGAAAAAATTGGAAATGAAGACAGCGATTTAGAAGAAGCTTGTATTTTGCCTCATGGTCCGATAAATGTGGACAAAAGGCCCATAACAATTAAATCTCCCAAGGTGAAGTATCTTCTGTGATTCTGAGATTGGTGGAGTAGAAATATAGCACACAGCAAAGGAATCTACAAAACTGTACCTTTGTGCCAAACATCTGTAGGGTAGTGAGTGTGGTTGGTTTTTATTAAAAATATTTCCCCAGTGATGCTTACTGAACTTGACTGCTGGCTTCTGGTCAGAGCAGTAGCTGGAGAAGTGTTTGCTTTTGTTTTCGGCACTCATTGCATCATTATTCCTTGCATTCATGGATTGTTAGGCATCCTTTGTTCCGGAACTGTACTGACCTCTGAGACTGTTCCTGTGAAGGATAACTTAGCTTGATGTGCCAAGTTAGCCTGTTCCAAAGTATCTTAATGTAGAGATTATAAATACACATATAAGCATATTTATAGCATAATTTTTAACCATATGTTAGTTACTAAATTTAAAATATATCAATTTAAATCTATTGGCATTATTTAATATTCAAGTAACCATTTTAGAATACATGTTCTTAGGGTGAACTGATGGTGCAAACTGTTTCTCTTTGTTAGGATAAATGGCAGCCCCTGTTGAGTACAGTGGCAGGTGTTCACAAATACAAGTGGTTGAAGCAGAATGTGCAAGGTCTTTATCCACAGTCTGCTCTCCACAGTACCATTGCTGAATTTGCTCTAAAAGAAGAGCCAGTGGATGTGGAAAAGATGAGAAAGTGCCTGCTAAAACAGGTAAAGTTTTATGAGAACATGCTTCTGCGTTGAATAATGCACAACACTGAGTTGTATGCATTGATGTTTTTCAGCTGGAGAGAGCAGAGGTTCGCCTGGAAGGGATAGATACAATTTTAAAACTGGCAGCCAAAAACTTCTTACTTCCGTCTGTGCAGTATGCTATGTTTTGTGGATGGCAAAGACTTATTCCTGAGGGCATCGATACAGGGTAAAATTTTAAAATGTGTTTTTCATAATGATGGGAATCTGTGGAACATGACATTGTGCTATTAAAGTTAAGTCTGACAGCTGGATGTGTTGGTGTGCCCCTGTAGACAGCTGCCTGGGAAGCTGAAGTCGGGGAACCGCTTGTGCCCAGGAGTTAGAGACCTGCCTGGGCAGCCTAGTATAGTGAGACCTTATCTCAAAAGAACAAGAAAAGTCTGCCAGTGTCCTAAGTAAAGGTCTTTGTCTTTGTTTGAAAGGGCACCTCTTACTGATTGTTTGAAGGATGTTGATTTGATCCCACCTTTTAATCGGATGCTGCTAGAAGTAACTTTTGGAAAGCTGTATGCTTGGGCTGTTCACAATATTCGAAATGTCTTGATGGATGCAAATGCCAAATTTAAAGAGCTTGGTAAGTTAAAAAAAAACCTGATGTTCAAAAAGATGTTCCAGGCTGGGGATTTAGTTCAGTGGTTCTGCTACCTGGCTTGGAAGCACAAGGTCCCAAGTTCAATCCCTGGTACAAAAGAAAAAAAAAGATGTTCCAGTGCATCAGCATTGTTTCATAGTTTGGCCTTAACTATGTGTTGTAGAATCTTGCAAATGCCAATTTTTGCCTTTGAGAACTTTGTAAGTTATGTTAATAATCTAAACTGCTTTTAGCTTTTTCTTATTCTAAGCAGAACTTTCAAAAATTGGCAGATGACTCAATCTTGAACTACTCTAATATAAAACTTCACATTTTTATGTGTATCACTTAACCATATACTCTAAGGTGCACGTGCCCTATATTAACACTTAGTTCCAGCCTGGTGTGGTGGCGCACACCTGTACTCCCAGCACTCTGGGAGGCTGAGGCAGGAGGATCACTAGTTGGAGCCCAGCCTGGGCAGCTTAGTGAGACCTTGTCTCAAAATTAAAAAAAAAAATTAAAAAAAAAAAAAGAGTTATTGAGATGCATGCTTGTAAACCCTAGCACCTTGGGAGGTGGAGGCAAGAGGATTGCAAATTCCAGCCCAGCCTGGGCAATTTAGGTACCCCTATCTCAAAATTTAAAAAAAAGGAATGGGGATGTAGCTCAGCTCTGACCTTAATTCCCAGTACTGCAAACAGACAGACAAACAAACAAAAACTCAACTTATTTCCTGGATAATTGGAGCATCTACAGAGAAATTCTAGCGTTGCTTTTGTGGTAGAAAAATGAAATGTAACTTAGACTGGACGTGAAAGGAGGCCCTCAAGACCAGGAAGATAGCTCTGTGTGATGTGCAGGTGGCAAGACCATGGGAGAGAAGACAGAGCTACCCTACGTCCATAGCCTGTGGAAACCTGCTGAGAAATAGAGGTTAAAAACCAAACAAGAACAAAATCCAAAACTTTAGTGCTTTCTGTATCAAGTATATTCTTATTTCCTTGAATAAGAAATGTAAAAATTAAGTGGATGCCAATGCTTGTTAGGTATTCAGCCTGTTCCCCTGCAAACTATTACCAATGAGAACTCGTCAGGACCAAGCCTGGGGACGATTCCGCAAGCTCGCTTCCTCCTGGTGATGCTCAGCATGCTCACTGTGCAGCATGGCGCCAACAACCTGGACCTGCTGCTCAACTCTGGCATGCTGGCCCTCACGCAGACCGCACTGCGGCTGATTGGTAGGTTACACTGGCTTTGGGGCTTCTGTGGAAATCTCGTGATTTTGCTTTGATTTCTGTCTTTCCAAAAAAGAAGTTTTTATGATGATAAAATACAAATAACATAAAAGCTACCTTTTAAACTGTTTTTAATTTATGATTCAGTGGTATTAGTAAGTGTATTTACAGTTTCATGCAACCATCACCACTCTCTAGTTCTAAAACCTTTTCATCACAAACTCTGTACCCATTTTTTTCTTTCTGTGCCCATTTAACAGTCATTCTTGATTTCCTTACCCTGGTCTCTGTCAACTGCAAATCTGCCTTTTCTGTGTATGGATTTGCATTTTCTGGAAATTTCATATAGAATCTTATCGAGTCACAGGTTGTGGCCTTTCATGTCTGCCTTTCACCACATCTTGGTACTTCTTTTTACGGGGGAAAAATGTTGCATTGCTTGAAGGCTGTAGCCTTTTGCTTTTCTGTTGGTGGACATCTGGATTGCTTGTTATCTTTCAACTGCTAGGGACATTTGTACACAAAAAATTATTTTTGTTTCTAGTGTTTTTGATTATATACCTGGGAGGAGAATTGCAGGGTCATTGTGTGATAATGCATACTATGTTTAACTTGCTGAGAAATTACCAGACTCCAAGTCAGTGCTGTGTCATTTGCAGTCTCATCATCTTTGGACAGGAGTTCTGGCTTCTCATTTACTGATTTTTAGATTAAGACCATCTAGTGGATGTAAAGTAGTATGTTGTGGTTTTTAATTTTCATTTCACTGATAAATGACATTGAAACTTTTTACATGTACATGTCCATTTTCCTATCTTCTTTTTTGAAATACTCATTTGCCCATATTTTGTGGGGTTTTTTGTGGTACCGAGGATCAAACTCAGGACCAGGCACTTGCCAGGCAGGTGCGGTGCCACTGAGCTGCATCCCCCGCCCTCATTTGCCCAGTTTTGAATTGGGTTGTTTGTTGTCTTTTTGTTGTTCAGTTTTAGAAGTACCAGTAAATGTATCATGTAAATATACCGAACACTGAAAGAAAAGTCCTCAAACTCTTCTAAAGTATCCTGTGTGTTAGAGCTTTGGTATCTGTAGTAGACTTTTAGCAGTTGTACTAATTGAAGATATTTCCCCCTGTTTCATGGGTTGTATTTTCTTTTTTGGGGGGGAGGGGTTTGGTACCAGTGATCGAACTCGGGACCTTGCAGGCCGCAGAAGCACTGAGCTAAATCCCCAGCCCCTGTTGTATTTTCTTTTGATGCAGAAGGTTTTAGTTTTTTTTTTTTTTTTGGTACCGGGGATTGAACTTGGGACCTTGTGCTTGTGAGGCAGGCGGCAGAACCACTGTGCTAAATCCCCGGCCCAGAAGTTTTTAGTTTTGATGAAATTCAATTTATCTTTTTCTTTTGTTAATTGTGCTTTTGGCGTCATAGTCAGGAAACCATTACCAAGTCTAAGGTGGATGAAGATCATCCCCTCTGATTCCTTCTGTTAAGTTTTATGATTTTCTTCTATTTAGATCTTTGGTCTATTTTTAGATAAATACACTTTACACATTGTGAGGTAAGAGTCCAATGTTTTCCTCTTTGTTATCCAGTTGTTTCAGCACCATTTGCTGAAAAGACTGTTCTTTCCCCCAAAGTTGTGATATTCCTGTGAAAACTGTGTTGTCCATTGAAACGGTTTATTTCTGGACTCAGTTTCATTTTGTCTTATGTTTCTTATCATTGTGCTAGTACCACATTGTTTTGAACATTGTAGCTTTGTTGTAAGTTTTGAAATTGAGAAATGTAAGTCTTCCAACTTTGGTTTTTCTTTCTCAGTATTATTTTAGCCATTTTGGGTCCCTTCTGTTTTGTATGAATGTCAGGACTGGTTTTCCATATCTGCAACAAAGGCCTTTGGGATTTTGCTGAGGCTTTGAGGAATATTGCCACCTGGATAATACATATTAACTTACATTTTTATGGTTATCAGAGCAACAGGGGCCTCACAATTAATTAGGCGTTCCTAATTATCTTTTTTTTATAAAGGTTTGCCGTTTGCCATTAGTTCTTTAAATTCACCTGTTAAGTCACGTGGTCCTGAGCCTTTCTTCTGAGAGCTTTTTGATTAGTGATTCAATCTCGTTACAGGTATATTCAGTTTTTCTATTTCTTGTTCAGGTAATTTGTGTGTTTCTAAGGTTTTATCTATTTCATTTAGGTAATCTCATTTGTTGCCATTCATAGTATTCTTTTATAACCCTTTTTATTTTTACAATGATAGTAATTTTCCTACTTAGAATTCTGTTAGTTATTTATATCTTGTCTTTTTTTTCTTAATCTATATCCATTTGTCAATTTTGTTTTTAAAAACCAGCTGTTGGGCCGGGGATTTAGCTCAGTGGTTTTGCCGCCTGCTGCGCAAGCGCAAGGACCCGAGTTCAATCCCCGGTACCAAAAAAAACCCAAACAACCCAGCTGTTGATTTTCTTGCTTTATTGTTTTTCTCTTCTGTATTTCATTTATCTTTGATCTAATCTTCACTTTTTCCTTCTTTCTGCTAGCTTTGGGTTTACTGTTTTTATGCCGCTTTGTGTAGCTGTAGAGCTATTGACTTAGAGTTTCTTTTTTAGTGCATAAATGTATGGCACTTCTTTTGCTGGATTACATAAGTTTTGAGATATGTTTTTACACATATCAAATTATTTTCTAATATCCCTTTTCTTTTTGACCCTCTGTTAGTTTTATTATGTTTGGTTTAATTTCTGTGTACTTGTGAATTTTCCAGTTTTCCTTTTGTTATTAATTTCTAATCATTTCATTTTGGTTGGACAAAGTAACTTTTATGGTTTTTTTTCTATTATAGTTAAGTCTTGTTTGTGATCTAACGTGGTCTGTTTTGGAGAATGTTCTGTGTATATTTGAGAAGAATGTTTATTCTGGTCTTTTGAGTGGAGTGTTTTATGTCTTTGTTAGATCTCATTGGCTTACTTACAGTGTTGTTTTTTTGGATGGAAACCAGAGATATTGCAAATCCAGTGGTCCATGTCCCACTGAAAAAACAAAGTTTTCTCAAACTTTTTAAGAATTGTAGAATCCACATTGACCCACTCAAAACTGCATTAGGCCGGAGCACAGTCAGCCTTTAAGAGCCGTACATCTGGGCTGGGGATGGAGCTCACTGGCACTGTGCCTGCCTGGCAAGCACAAGGATCTGAGTTTGACCCCTGGTACCCGAAAAAATAGTCACACATCTGGTTTCTTAAGGCCTCATTAGTAACTAAGAATTACTTTAAAAAATGACAAAAGTGTGTTTTCTAGAAATTGCCTCTCTTTGTGTTGTCTTTTTTGCAGAGGCTCCTGTAAGTAAAAGTCACAGCACAAATCATTAATTTGTTATAATTTGATAACAAGTTAGTGACTTGTAGTCTGTTAACAGTACTTAGGAGTTGAATGTCAGCTAGCTCACAGGCTGCATTGTCTTTCCTGAAGACAAGTCTATATTTTCAACTTTCTCTTATCAGAATGACCTATCATTCAGAGATTACAAGCCTATGACATTTTGTGCTAACTTTATGTGTATATGTGATAAACTATCTTGAAAAAAATTCGTCCTTTTTCTTGTTATAGATGTAGTCACCATTTCCAGGGGTAGGGGTCCAGCTGTGAGGGTCTGTCTGGACTGCAACCCCTGTGCCCTCCTGGCGGCCTAGGTCAAGGCAGCCACCGAGGTGAAGAAAAGGATGTTTCTTTCCTGAAGTTTTGCTCTAGCTCTGGGAATTGATTAACCTTTTTTTAGTCTTTCTTGAAGAGAAAACAAACTTTTTACATTTTTGGCCTACTGAAGCCTACTGGGAACTGTCTGCTCTTTTTTTCTTCTTACCTGGAGGAGCAAATGAACAAACAAGAAGAATAACAAAAAAGAGTGCAGAGGACTTTGTTTTGTTCCCCTTAGTTTAGCCACTGAGGCCAGAAGTAGCCAGGGGATCTAGCAGACTGTCTCTTTGGTTAGGAATTTACTATTTCTAAGCCATTAATAAAATTTTACTTTTAGCGGACAGCAACTCAGTTCCATTGATGCTGTAAATAACTCTGCAGCCACCCAGGCACCAAATATTTGTCCTGCCTTGCTCTTCCTTCTTCAGTTACTACACAGTGGTTTTGCCGTGTTTGTTTAGGGTCTTTCCCCTGCTGCCTCTGTGAGGCCACCCCCAGGTTTGATAATCTGCCAGGAAGGCTCGCAGACAGCATGTAGTTACACTAAGGGCTAAGTTTATTAAGGGAACAGCACCCAGTAAAGTCCAGAAGAGACCAGGCTCGAGCTGCCGGAGTCCTCTCCAGTGCAGTCCCACAGGGTGCACTTCGAGCTCCCCCAGCTTTGAGGTGCGATGACCCACGAGAAGAGCTATTAGGGGAAGCTCACCAGAGACTTGATGCCGGGGTTCTCTTGGGGCTAAGCACAAGCCATGCCCTGCTGGCACACTGCAGTTTGAGCCCTCAGAGGAAACCAGGTTTCAGTCTGGACCACACTGTGCCAACACTTCAGCACGGGGCTGTGTGCACCACCTGGGGGGTGAAAAGAGCCTTCCTGGAGCCGGGTTCCCAGACCCCAGCCAGGGCCGCTCTCCACAGGTGGACAGACCGTGTCTCGGGACTGCTGCTCTCTATGCAAAATAATAATTCAAAGCTTGTTAACTTTCCGTGGTTACACGTTTAGGTGGTTATCTTTGATTTGCTGTTATAAAACATGTGATGGGTATTTTTCTCACTTAAAATCGACTTGTTCATTTGAGAGTTATAACTCCTAGAAGTAGAGTAACTTTTCTGGGCATTTTTGTATCTTTTATCTTCTGAATGTATTTATATATTTTGTCCTTTCCATTGCCTTTCTAAAATCTTAGATATAATCAATAAATTTTCTACAGTATCTGTCATATGTATTGATAAAAAAAAAGTACTTCCTGGTTTTTGTGTATTAAACAAAGGGCACTGTGGCCACTCACTGGCTCAGCTGTTGTTTTTGGTGCTCTGACAGGTCCTAGCAGTGACAATATGGAGGAAGATACTAATGCTTCTGCCCAAGGAGCCTCTGCTACAGTTTTGGAGGAAACAAGGAAGGAAACGGCCCCTGTACAGCTCCCTGTTTCAGGGCCAGAGCTGGCTGCCATGATGAAGATTGGAACCAGGGTCATGAGAGGGGTGGATTGGAAATGGGGTGATCAGGTACTCAGGGATTTAATTTACTACTTCAGCCACACGCTGGCCATCTCCTGCACATCTTGATTTATATGATATTAGGGAAAATTGGAATTGTTAGCTACTGTAATTCAGGATCTGTGAGATTGATAGATGATTAAGTGATAGATTCATGAGCAGCTGATGAGAAGCAAAGCCTACTACAGGGGACCTCACACAGAGTCAAGTTGAGGAGTGGCCGGTGGCTCAGTGTGATGTGAAGCTGGACCCAGAGTGAGAGTGAACAGGAGGCGATCTCTGAACTGGCACTGGGAGAGCTGTGAGGCAGGAAGCCCAGGTGCTGCCTCTGCGAGCCAATGGCCATGTGCCACAGAGTGCCCTGTGGGGTGTCCTGGCGAGTGGGTGGCCACCACTCCCCTCAGAGTGCCTTGCTCGCATATCTGTCAGTTGCCTGCAAACAGGCAGCACTTACTGGGGTGCTAGATCAGTCCAGGCAGTGTTCACCTTGCTTTGTCGCAGTGATTAGAGGAGTGAGAGTGTGTGAGGACAGGTAGCAGCATCATGTACACTGCGTTCTGCCCTTGAAACGGGAGCTGGAGTGTCTTCTGAGGCATGAGGGAAACGTGAGAGAGAGAATGTGGAGGTACTGGGACTTGTTTCAGGTTTTCACTCTTGCGTAGCCCCCAGGATTGAAGGGGTCAAGTAAAAGTCTGCCGGGACCTGTCTCTGCCTTTGCTCAGAGAGTGCCCTGATTGAGAGGATGCTTCCTCCCCTTATTTCCAGGGGAAAGGAGTATAAGCGTGTTATTTCAGGGCATTGAACTTGAAATGATCAGAGTTACAATTTGCACATAAGTTGGGGCCATCTGCGACTGAAGTCTGTGTGTGGTGATGTAGCCCCTTCCCCGTGGCAGTGTCTGTGTGCAGGTCTCTGTCGGATGGGTCATGGTGGGCGGGGGCAGGACTCAGTCCCCCTTCACTGGTCTTTATTTTGGCTTTTGCAGGATGGGCCTCCCCCAGGCCTAGGCCGTGTGATCGGTGAGCTGGGAGAAGATGGGTGGATCAGGGTCCAGTGGGACACGGGCAGCACCAACTCATACAGGATGGGGAAAGAAGGAAAGTATGACCTCAAGCTGGCAGAGCTGCCGGCATCGGCACAGCCTTTGGCAGAAGACTCGGACACAGACGATGACTCTGGTGAGTGAAGGCGTCCAGTTCAGGGCAGTCTGGTGAGTGGTTTAAGGCTGACTGATTTTCCTCCGGCAGATGTCATCTGCAGGCGGTGCCTTGGGTGTGGGTGTAATTGCTGGCCCGCCCGCAGTTCCGGCCACTGCCGCAGCCGATTCCAGGGCAGGTGCACACAGCAGCCAGGGAACCTTCAGCCCCACAGAGCTAACTTCTGAATTTACTCCTCAGCCTCCACCTCTGCCTTGGGAGCAGAATGGGAAGACAGACGTGGCCTCGATGCGAGGGCTTGTGCGGTTTGTGCTGAGCCCCTGTCTGACGGGGCCAGTCATGGCAGGGTGGGTTCAGCATGGCCCCAGGCTTTGTTGGGGCCCTCTGCCTCCTTCTCTACCAGGTTTGGAGTCTGCAGAGCGGGGACCTGTGTGCCCTCCTTCATCTCTCTCTTCAGAACACCTCGAATAATGTGGAGTTAGCACTTTATCACAACCCCCCCCCCCCCCCCCCTGCCCCGCCCTGCCCCGCCAGAACACAGAGGGGAGAATTGGGAGGTGGACTCAGAAAGTTTGATCTGCTCTAAGGAAAGCCCAGGTTGTGGGAAGAGGGCTTCACGGCATGTTTTAGATGTGTGTGAAAGACCCCACGGTGAAGTGAACTTATGGATGAAGCTTCACACTGCTCGCTGCAGTGAGTGCACCCGAGAGGCCAGAGCTACCTCGCAGGGCTCTGTGTCCGGTATCCTGAGTGCCACCAGGCTTCAGAGACTGCTGTAACCAAGCAGATGAAACCTGCAGGGTCGTTCAGGGGAGGGCAGTGGCATGGAGGGCGGGAGCCCCAGGGCCCATTAGTGAAGCACGTGGTCCCCAGCAGTGTGGTCCGGCTGCCGTCTCAGTGCATCTGACCTGTACGTGTTTCAGAGCAGGACTGTCCCCTCCTCTGCCTGCTCACCAGGGGAAGACGGCCCGGCTCTGCCTGGGAGCTGTCCTTGCTGAGGAGTTGGTGCTTGGGCAGGGGTGGCCATGTCACAAAAAGGTGGCCCCTTGCTCCACAGACAGTTTCATTGGACATGGAAGGGGCTGGTCGCCCTGCCCCACAGTTGTAGGTGCTTTCCTCTGGCCACATCAGGGCCGGCTCCTCAAATCAGCCTGGCATCTCATAAATTGCCTTCCTTGTCTTGTCTCCGTATTGGGGATTGAACCCCAATACTTCACATTGAACTACAGCTCCAGACTATCATTAAGTTGCCCAGGCTGGGCTTGAACTTGTGACCCTTCTGGTCTCTGCTTCCCAGAGTGCTGGGTTACAAGTGTGCCACACCACGGCCAGTTGTGAGTTGTCCTAAAGAAACAAAGCCTTGGAATCGTTCCTGGGCTTCTGAGGTATGGGGTTAGGTTGTTTTGTTTTTTTTTTTGGTTAGGTTGTTTTTTTAAAAATTGTATTTTCGAAGTCTCATTTTCTTTGAGCCAGTTGGGAAGAGCAATGGCCAGGGCAGCTGGGCGCAGCGGTGTGTGCTTGCAATGCCGCCTCCTTGGGAGGGCCACTGGCGTCAGGGGCTTTGGACCTCTCTGCACCACACAGGGAGCTCTGCTGTCTTAAAATGGAAATGGTCAGGGCAGACGTTTAGTGCCTCCTTAGATCTGTCTTTTATACTTAAGACCTTCCCTTTCCAAAGTGAAAAAGAAGGATGCAGAATCTGTGCATTCCACCTGATTTTGCTGTGAACCTAAAACTACTGATAAAAAGTCTTTAAAAATAAAAGAATGTGATATTAAATCCCTTAAATTATGTGCAGAACCACCTTCCAATTTTATTTGGGTGTAGAGTTTCTTATTTTAATTGTCTTTTTCAGAAGCCGAACAAATTGAGAAGAACATTCACCCCACGGCAATGATGCTGACTAGCACTGTTAACTTGCTGCAGACTCTGTGTCTCTCCGTGGGAGTTCACGCTGAGATCATGCAGAGCGAGGCCACCAAGACTCTGTGTGGACTGCTGCGAATGTTAGTGGAAAGCGGAACAACGGACAAGACATGTATGAATGAATCATTGTGGGCCCAGAGTGTCACTAGCAGGGGGCTGTGAAGTTGTCAAGTTCGTGTGTATGTGGGCAAGGTGGATGTGCGTGTGAGCGCCTGCATTTGGTTGCTGTGGCTGCTGTCACAGTCCTGTGAGGCAGGTGGCAGACACAGCAGGGAATCTCAGCAGGGCTGGTTCCCTGTGGCCCTAGGGCTCTCTGCTAGTGTTTGGTGGCTTGCTGGTGACCTTTGGCATTCCTCGGCCTGCAGTGCCTCTCTCTGATCTCTGATTTCATGCTCACGGGATGTCTACTCTGTTTAGATTCACTTGTTTTTTGGCAGTACTGTGGATTGAACTTGGCCTTTGGACTACACTACATCCTGAGCCCTTCAGAAAAGACTTTGCAAAATGTATTATTATTTTAAATTTTGAGAAGGGTCTTGCTAACTCACTAAGTTGCTCAGGCTGGGCATGAACTTGGGACCCTCCTGCCTCAGTCTTGCAGAGTGCTGGGAGTGCAGGCGTGCGCCACTGTGCCCAGCTCACGTTTCCATTTATTAAGAATGCCAGTTAACCTCATCCAAGCTGATTACAGCTGCAGTAACCCTGTTTCCAAGCAAGGTCACCTTCCTACAGTATAAGGGCCAGTGCTTCACCATAGGGACTTTGCAGGGACTGTTCCGTCTGTAACACTGAGTTCAGATAACACATTTATTCTCAGAATTCTGGACGCCGTAAGTCTCAAGGCAAGTTGCCAGCAGGGCTGCGCTCTTCTCATAGGCTACAGGGCAGGGTCTTCCCCGGAGCTTCTGGTGGCCCCAGGCTTCTTTGGCGATGGCTGCTTCACTGCAGTCTCCGCTTCTGTCTTCACATGGCCTCCTCCTCTGGGTCTGTCTGTGTCCTTTCCTGTCTTAGAGAAATCATTTGCTGGATTTTTGGTTCATTCTACTCCAGCATGATGTCATCTCAATTCTTAATTATACCTGGAGATCCAAATATGGTCGTACCCTTTAAGGTTCAGAATGAATGTCAGTTTTGGGAGGTACACATTTTAATCTGTTAAGTATGTGAGTGCTTTCCCATGTAAGTATGTGGGGTATGAATTGGAGAAATGGGGTGCGTGTGTGTGTATCTGAAAGTGTGTGTGAGAGAGTGGTTGGGTGTATCTGGTGGAAAGTGAGCATCTGTAAGTGTGAGCATATGTGTTTCAAAGTATGGTTGTGTGAACATGTGTGTTAATGCATGGGAGTGGTGTGTGCTTAGATGTCAGTGTGTTATGAGTGTGAGAGAATGTTGATGATTGGTGGGTGAGAGTTTGGAGTAGGAAGTAGAATGTTTGAGTCTGTCAGCAATTATGTGGGTATACATGTGAGTACATGTATGTGAGTGGGTGTATGTGAGTGTCCATACCTGCATCTGCATCTGCATCTGGGTGTGGGTAAGAGGCTATGTCGGTCCACGTGTTAGATTACAGTGTGTGTGGGTACTCCAGGCCTATGGTGGTGTGGCAGTTGTGTGATTATGAGTATGTGACAGTTGTTTGAGAGAGAGAGGGTATGAGATTTGAGTATGCAGGAGCGAGTGAAGGTGTACTGCTGAGTGTGTGGATGTGAGGCCAAGCATGAAGGAATGAGCGTATGTTGGGGTATATCGTGTATATAGGTGAGAGTGTTCTTGTGAATACGAGTGTGTCATTGTGAAAACATAAGTGATTAATGTCTGCTCCAGTGTGAAAGTGTGTGAGAGGATGTCAGCATTTTGAGTGTGTCACTGAACAAGGAGGAGGCTGTGGTAGTACAGTTGTGAGAATGAAGTGAGAAAGTGACCTCTTATGGGGGGTTTGAGTGTAGATAGATGCGTGTGACAGTGGGTGTGAGTTCGTCTGAATAGTTGTGTAAGTATGTGTGAGCTTTTGGTGGCTATGTGTGACTGGGAGAGAGGGAATGTGAGGGCCCTGAGTGTGTGTTGGTAATCATGTGAGTTGGTCTGGGTGAGTGTGCCGAGGGAGTGTCAGTGTGTGTGTGTGTGTGTGTGTGTGTGTGTGTGTGTGTGTGTGTCTTGTGCTGGAGGAGAGCCTGGAGCGTGAAGCTGGCTGGGCAGTGGGGAAGGCAGGCTGCTCCCGTGTGGCAGGGCCCTGGGGCAGCTCTACTTGGGGGCACACCTCGCAGCGTGGGGAGGAGTGGAAAGGGCACGCAGCCTGAGTGGACATTAGTGAGCCAGGTCCGATGTGGTCCTGTTCCTGCAGCATCACTGTGTAAACCTGACCAAACCCTCACACCTGCTGAGTTAGTGCAGACTTCTCAAACTTGCCCTGGGAATTCACAGTGCAGACTAAACATACTGAGATCACGGGGATATTTAAAACACGTGAGATTTAAAAACTAAAGTAGGTGCATGTCACCAATTAATGCTATTAGAATTTAGGTCATTTTGTTATTTCCTAGAGACCATAAGTAAATGAGAGGCACTGATGTAGTTTCGAGTTACTACGTGTACTTTAAAGGCTTAGAGATGCTGTGAATTGTTTCTTGAGGTAGCCTAAAAGCCATCTCCCACTCCTTGCGCACTGCATATGCCCCACTGTGATAAATTTGTGAAGTAGCTTAGTGTCAATTAAAAATAAGGATTGTGCTCACAGTACTGTTTTTAGAGGCTTGGTGCCAACCATGTGTGTCTTTTCCCGGCAGCTTCTCCTAGCAGGCTGGTGTGCAGGGGGCAGCACCGGAGCTGGTGCACGCTGGGCTTTGTGCGGAGCATTGCTCTCACCCCGCAGGTGTGCGGGGCCCTCAGCTCCCCGCGGTGGATCGGGCTGCTCATGAAGGTCGTGGAAGGGCACACGCCCTCCACTGCCACATCACTGCAGAGACAGGTAACGTGCTGCCAGGCAAGCCCGGCCCGCTCCGCCCCTGCACAGGAGTGCTCCCGGGGCTCACATGGGGCCTTCTTCGGTAGCGAGGGCAGGAAACAGCAGAAGTAACATGAAGTGGCTCTTCTGCAGAGAAGCAGTTGAAGGTCTTGATTGCTTGTAGCTGTATAAGTTACCAACCAGTCCACTTGCCTTTCTGCTAAGGGATTAAATTCTACATATATTCTCTTCTGCCTCACCAGAGTGGTAGTGTAATAGTTTTCAGAAGAATTAAGTTAAAAGAACTGTTTTTAAATTAAATGTATGCATTTATAATGTAGTTTTAAAAATGATGATCCTTATCATTAATTGATTAAATAAGTATTAGTTTCACATGATTAATTGTGTTATAGCACTAGAAGTAAAAAGAAAAATCTGTAAACCCATAATCTATCAGATAGTGACTTTTGTTAAAGCATGTCGCTTAATTCTCTGACCAGATTTTAGCTGTGCACTTACTGCAAGCAGTCCTTCCATCGTGGGACAAGACGGAGAGGGCGAGGGACATGAAGTGCCTTGTGGAGAAGCTGTTTGGCTTCTTGGGCAGCTTGCTCACTACTTGCTCTTCTGATATCCCATTGCTCAGAGGTGGGTGGCTTTCCTCTCCCTGTGGCTCCCGGTGCAGGACAGTGTGCATGTGACTTCTCTCTGCTTGTCCTCAGAGTCCACGCTGCGGAGGCGGAGGGCCCGCCCGCAGGCCTCTCTGACTGCCACACACAGCAGCACGCTGGCCGAGGAGGTGGTGGCGCTGCTGCGCACCCTGCACTCTCTGACCCAGTGGAATGGGCTTATCAACAAGTACATCAACTCCCAGCTCCGTTCCATTTCCCACAGCTCTGTGGGAAAGCTGTCGGAAGGGGTACGTTCCACGGTTTCAGATGAACTTGGTCATTCTTGTTTTGGTGGTGGTGGTGGTACTGGGGATTGAACCCAGGGCCTTTGCCCTTGCACTGAGCTATGTCCCCAGACCTTTTTTGAAATTTTGAGATGGTCTCACTTAAGTTGCTAAGTTGCCCAGTTTGGGCTCCAACTTGGAATCCTCCTGCCTCAGTCTCCCAGGGTGCTGGGATTGCAGGTGTGCATCACCGCACTCAGCAATCTTGGTCCCTCTCCCCTCCTGTGCCGGGGACTGAACTCAGGACCTTGCGCTTGCGAGGCAGGCACAGTGCCACTGAGCTACATCCCTAGCCCCAAGCTCGGTTAATATTTGTGGCATGTGAATTTTACTTTTAAATTATCTATCTAAACACTGTGTATTTTATTTAAAGACATATGCACAATATTTTAATGGAAATAATTATTGAAGAAATTAATATGAAAATTAGTTCAGAAGCCTGCCATGCTTGCACATCTCCGTCATCCTAGCTAATGGGCCTGGGAGTCCAGGGTCGGTGTGGGCAACACAGTGAGACTTCATCTCCCAAAGAAATAGCAAAAATTGCGTTGCGTTGTGAATTAATTTGTGGGAGGGAGGCTCTGGACGTCCCTTGTTAAGCTTGCCGTTTGCCGTCCACACCAGGCCCAGTTGGAGGACTACTCTCCCGTGCCCGAGAACCCTGAAGTGGGGGGCCTCATGGCAGTCCTGGCGGTGATCGGGGGCATCGATGGCCGCCTGCGCCTTGGAGGTCAGGTCGTGCACGATGAGTTTGGAGAGGGCACCGTGACCCGCATCACCCCGAGGGGCAGGATCACTGTGCAGTTCTCTGACCTGCGGATGTGCCGTGTTTGCCCGTTGAATCAGCTGAGACCAGTAGGTGAACTGAGCAGTACCACTTGCTGCCAGAGCTGCCTTCTCACGTGAGACCCTGCGGAGCTGGGCTCTGTGTCGCCTTCAGGAGCACAGGCCCCTTCCTGCCTGTGCGGGCTGTGCTCCCGGTCTCACAGGGAAGGCAGAGCAGTGGCTCACCTGTCGCCTTTTAGCCCCAGGACATCAGTGCTCTATAAGCCACTTTTAATTATGTTTAAATGAATTTATTAAATTCATGTTCTATTAAGAACTCAGTTTAAAAACCTTAAAATGATTCTCATAAGGAATAGTCTTTTTCACGTAGATAATGCTTGCTAATTAACCATGTTGGTGACAAGACTTTCTTAGCAGCTGCTGTGAGTTAGGAGCGCACAGGGAAAGTGAGCAATTTACATTATTTTGACGTGACCCAGAGGTGGTTTCACTGTATCTTTATATAAAATACTGTTTTGGCTTATTTTTTTTTTAATTTTTGCTTTTTAAAGGAAAAATGACTGCAATTTTATTCAGGCACATTGAATTTATAAAAATTCATTTTTTTTTTTTGTTACCGGGGATCGAACTTGGGACCTTGTGCTTACCAGGCAGGGGGCGGAACCACTGAACTAAATCCCCAGCCCTATATTATTCTTTTTTAAAAAGGAAAAGCATACAGAAAAAGTTACAACCTCCAAATGAACAAACAGTAAATTTTAAGAAGGAAAACAAAAGAATCGTCTTTGATCACCATGGAAAGGACTTTTTGCTGTAGAAACTTAGAGGGAAGAAAGTATGTAATTATTTATCCTTTCCTGTATAAATTGGCAAATCTCAGATCTCTCTAAGTAGCTGTATTTGGCTAAGTAAAGCTCTTTTTTTGTTCCAAACTTTTTGTTTTTTTTGGTACCAGGGATTGAACTTGGGCCCTTGCACTTGCGAGGCAGGCAGCAGAACCACTGAGCTAAATCTCCAGCCCTAAAGCTCTTCTTTTTTAAAAAAAATTTTATTTTATTTTACCCCGCTCCCCCAGCCCCCTCCCCTCCCTCTGTACAAAAGCTTTGTTTCCATTTTTTAAAATTATTATTATAGGAATATATGTTACAGAGTATTTGAAATGTATAGAGCATACCTAAGAAGACAGAAACTGCCATGCTGATGTAATTATCATAATTATCGGTGCCCCAGTAGTAAAGGAAAGGGTGATATAGATCACATTTTTATAGATATGCCTTTATCTTGTATTAGTATGGTGTTGTAAAATTTGCTCTCAGGTTGAAATGACTAGGTCATTGTGATGTTTCTGAGGTAAGACTCGGACGCTTTCACTTGTTGATCTCCTGGCCACACCTGACGGTTTCTGTGCCTTCTCTAGCTCCCTGCAATGGCTTTCAGTGTGACCAACCTGCCCTTCACAGAGCCCATGCTGTCTGTCTGGGCTCAGTTGGTGAACCTTGCTGGAAGCAAACTGGAAAAGCACAAGATCAAGAAATCACCTAAGCAGGCCTTTGCAGGTCAGTGTGTGGTGCTTCTTGGTGGGAGAGCTGCAGCCTTAGCCTAGCACTGCCTGGATGGTGTGTGCTTCCTGCTGAGATCCTGGGTCCCGTGGGCTCACGGTGTGTTGGCTGAGTTGGACCGTGTCCTGTGTGTGGTGTCAGCCTTTGACTCTGTGTCCGGAGCCAGTCTCAAGGGCCTCGTCACTCACCCCTTTCCTCAGGGCCAGTGTTTGTGCTGAGCAGGTGTCTGTTCCTTGCTCTGTGTTTACTCTCCAGAGCCTGATCTGTGGCTTGGTCATGCACTGCCTGTTCAGTGCCGGCTCTGTGGGACCTTCATATCCGTTCTGCCTTCCCTTGTGTGCACAGTGGGAGAAATGAGACTGTGTCTGTTCTTACTTAAACTCTTCTTCCTTTGGGTCTAGAATACTGCTCCTATGATTTTCCTTTTCCTTGCACCTCAGTATTCTTTTTTCAATGGTTTTTTTTTTTGGTGCCTGGGATCGAACTCAGGACCGTGCACCTGCGAGGCAGGCGGCGGCACCACTGAGCTAAATCCCTGGCTTCCCTGTTTATTCTTTACACTCTGGACATCCTTGTGGTTTTACCATAACTTCTGACTCATTCTGCTCATTGGAGTTTCCTCCCCTAACCTCTTCCTGCTGGTGCACCATTTTTATAACAACCCACAACACTGTATCTTCAGTTTGCAGACCTGACTGCAGGGCCCATGCATGTGATTGTAGCATGTCCAGAATTCGGTCCACCTTCTCCAGTAACCTCCCTTTTCGGTCATGCTGAACAAACCTGCCTGCCCACCTGTCGGTCAGGCTCAGGCCCAGGGCCCCGACTGCTCCCTCACCCTGCGTTCCCCTGCTGTCTCTGAGATCTCTGCCTCACCTCGCTCAGGCCTGCACATTCTGTGGCTCCCTTGGTCTGCTCTCAGCTGGCCATGCCTGACTGCACATCGCCAGATCAGAGAGGCTTCATCAGTTAAAAGGCTGGCTGAATCTGATGAAAGTTTCTCCGAGGAAATCTTACCAGAAAGCATGAAAGTATTCTGTTAGTAATATAGTCATCTAGTTGAAATTGTAGCCATTTGAGGAGCAGTTGACCCTGCTAATCGTAGCTGTAACCTGGTTCTAATCCTCACTGCAGCTTGTTGAAGTAGGTGCTTGGAGAGCAGGGCAGGGGGAAGGCCAGGGAGTGGAAGATGTCTACCCAGGTCCGTTTCCAGAGCAGGACGTGGCTTAGCTCTCCACTCAGAGGTAGCACAGCTGGTGAGGAGGAGTCCAAGGAGGCTGTGTGGTTCTTACTGAGTTCTTTCATTCCTTAGGACAAGTAGACTTGCATCTACTGCGGAGCCAGCAGTTGAAGCTGTATATACTGAAAGCAGGGCGGGCACTGCTTTCCCACCAGGATAAACTGAGGCAGATCTTGTCTCAGCCAGCTGTTCAGGAGACTGGAACTGTTCATACAGGTATCTTTTTATTTTTATTTTTTTTTCAAGAGTAGGAAAAATTTATTGAGAGAAAAAAAGCTTCTGCCTAAGAGAGACAGAAGGGGGACTGGAAAGTGGGTTGCCCATGAGCCCCACGGTTCAAATATGTTTTATACAGCAAAGCCATGTGGTGAGGTGGGTACAAAGTGGGGCAAAACTAAAGACCCATGGAAATTTACAAGGTGGGCATGAGGGGACAAAACCATGACCAACCAATAGGATTACAAGTACAGTCACCCAGGTGATATTGATTAAATGGGGGTCAAATGGGGGAGCGAGTCACTAGGAAGCGTACAAGGATTTTCAGTAGGGGTGGGGGTCAGGGATATTTCCTGGAGAGGCTGGGTTAGGACCTGGGCCCCCCACCCAGGTGACTGATACCTGTTTAGAATGTCAGTCACTGGTGTTCATCCTACGTGGGTGGGGTAGTTTCTCTCCTTCTACAGTGCTGGCCTTCAGTGAATGTGTCTTAATTGTCCTCGGTGTTGGCTCCTCCTGGAATGGCCCTGTCTGACTGCCTACAGGATACCTAATTAACTTACCTGTCTGCAGTATTCCCCCCTCTGAAGAAGGACCCCTAACTGGTGTGTGGGGGCACAGGGCGAGGACTGTCCTGGCTGCTTCCAGCTGAAGAGGGTCATATTTGTCATCAGCAGTTAATTACTCTACAGAGGGTCTGTCTAAAGGCCCTCCATAGGTGCCAGGGATTGTCATCGTGGTAGCCGTACAGCTTTGAGTCTGGAATAGCCAAAGAAACAGTTAAGAATACAGGGGCCAAATTACAAGGTCAGCAGGATTGCTATGAATATGGCCAAGAAGGGTCGCCCCTGGGAGGAACTAGCAATAGCCTCCCACAAAGAGGATAAGGAGAAGGTCCAGGAGACTTCAAAATCCAACATAGAAGTCGTATTGTATAGTTTAGCCATCATGAGCTGTTTACAAGGTCGATCTGGTGGATCTCAATAAAAGAAGTCTAGCACATGGGTCATTGGTCCCATTTGTGTGATTGCTTGGAGCTTGGCAGCCTCTAGGCAAGAATAAACAAAACTTAAGAAATTAGAGCACGCATAATCTACGCATGAGCACCCTGGAATGGAAGGGCAGGGTGGGGAGAAGGCCACACTTAGAAACTGAAGTAGTGATTGTAACCTGCCGGCTCTTAGATTCTTTTATTGATAAGAGGTTATCTATAAGTCTGATATTTTGTCATAAGTCTCTCTAGTTTCAACTGTAAGAAGAGACAATTTGAAGAACAAATTTCACTACAAAATATAAAACTCTAGCTGAGCTCTTACAGATTTTACCATAGATTGTTTTCTAGTGATCCATAATCATGGTCAGCTACTGGTAGAGCTGGAAACTGCCAGAAGGGGTCAGTGACTGGAGCCCCTTTTAATATCTAGCTTTATTACTATGGCATTGTTTTATACCTCTTTTGGTTATTCTTTTCTGCTGGGTGTTTAAGACCAAGTTAAAGTGAGACCTGTGTCAATCAGTATGAACCTCTTGCTGTCTATCAAGGTCAGTTAAGTCTCCTCAGGCGTTACTGTGGAACCATGGATAGAGCCTCTCAGCTCCTCAATCTGCCAGCCGTCAGGATGGGTCACGGCCTTGCTTGACCATGTTACTTTCAGTGAAAGCACGGGAGATCTTTCCCTCTTGGTGACCCTCCTTTGACACAGGGTACCTTTGTCCTCTGGTGCCCAGCAGTCTCCCTACTCATTCAGGTATCTTTTTAAAGAAAGTACCTACTGATTTGCAAGAGAGATCAGTAACCTGACCCCTGCTCTCAACGGCTGTGAATGCAGTTGTCTCCTCAAGGGGACGGTGCTTCTCTTTTGTTCTTTTGAAATGGTCTCCCTGGGTATTTTGGACTGGCCTTGAAGTTTGATGTACTTTGAGCCACTTATCCTGAGGGGATTTGTTACATGAAAAGCCATAAAGATGGCATGTTTATCAGTCCCCGTCATAGCTTCTTTTTTCGTATTGCTTTTATATCGAAGAAGTGGAGACAACAGGATCTCATTGTTATGTAGTGTGTCCATGCGGTGGCGTACCATGGTGCCATTTGAAATGAAGACACATGTGCTATGGTTAGTGCTATGGAAACAGGAAAACAGTGAGTGAGTAAACAACGAAAGCTGCATTGCTATGTCTGTGTATTTATAGACATACCATAGGTTCAGCTCTTTAGCAAAATACTGACGTTAACGTTTGAATGCTGGAACTTAGGTTGATTTTCTTTTCTTTGTATTTTTCTATATTGAGTTTTCTAGAATGAGCTTGTATCATTTTTCATAGAAATAAATTTTTTGATGATTGATCATAATGTCTTAAAACAGTAATGAATGACATTTTGCTAAGCATTAAGGGGAGATAGTGGTTGATTGTGATCGTCACGGTAGGGTTGCGGTGGCAAAAGAGAATGCGGCAGATGGCTCTGTCACTGTGTGAGGCCTGTGTGCTGTGAGATGTGAACGCAGTTCCCTAGGCATCGCAGCGGCAGGAGCAGGTGGCCTTTCAAGGGTGTGGCAGACAGATGCTGGGTGACAAGGAGTCACCATGGAGGAGTCACAGGGAGCACAAATAAAGACAGTGCGCCTTTGGAGAATATGCAGCAACTCTGCTTTGCTTCAGCTCAGGCTTTATTGAATGGTGGGGCTGGAGCTGGAGAGGTTAGCTGGCTGCCTTTAGAGCAGGTGAAGCTTGAGGCTGGCTTGGATAGGTGGGGTGGGAGACTGTGTGACAGGTGTTGATAGCAGGGCTGATTAAAGTACTAATGAGGCATGGTAATATTGGAAATCCAAGACAGGGGAAGGGAGAATTGTGCTTGTGTCAGGTGACAAGGTGCTCGCCAAGGGGAGGCATGAAAAGTGGAAAGAAGCTTCGGTAGAAACTGTAATGGAGCAGCCTGATAGGTAGTAACTGGAAAACCAGCAAAAAGGCAAAGATGCTGACGTTTTAATCTTGAGTTATGGAAAGAGGAGTAAGTATGACATGTTTAAAAGAAATTAGGAAGTCCAGTGGAATGTGGAGTGTTTGGGCTTGCTTATTTCTGAGTCTTAAAAGGAGAAAGTATTGTGAAAATATTTTTAAGCCTACTGAGTATGAGAGAAATTGATCGGAAATGAAAGATTGATTCAGTAGTAGAGAGGTTAAGAACTTTGAAGATACTGATCACTGCAGAGATGAGGGAGCAGGAATCTGTGATAGCCCGATGGCCTGTGAGCAGTAATGGCACAGCTGAGTCAGGGTTATCGACTGTGCCTTGGGCAGAGCATGGGCTCCTGATGGAGTATCTACAGCAGGGATGCACAGATGACAGCAACACCTGCTTTTGTGAATGAATTGTACAAGAACACAGCCCAGCCATGGTTTATACTTCGTCTCTGGCTGCCTTTGCTCTGTAGTGGCAGAGAGGAGTAGTTATGACAGAGACCACGTAGCCCATAATCCTGAGGTATTTACTGTCTGCTTCTTAAAGAAGACTTCCAGTCCCTCTGGTCTAAATGGTTAGTTGAAGCTGTTAGCAAACAGAACCTTCAAATGCAAAAAAAGCACTGTGAATCCTGTGCATTTGTCCACAGGGCTGTGGATGTCAGTGGGACTGTGGTGAGCAGAATCTGAAAGGCCTCATGTGAGGCCACTCACCAGTCACCCTGACCATTGACACACTGGGAGTCGGTGTTATGTGGGGACCTGGACAGGCTTTAGCGGGAGAAGGCAGAGCTAGAAATACCCGTACGGGATGTGACTGTAACAGGAGTGCCTGGCACCATTAGCAAACATGAAGGATGAGGTAGAAGAATTGGACTGAGGGCAGGAATCTGGGAAATAACTTTTGTTGGCTCTAAGAGACAGATGAACAAATGAAGGACAGAGGTCAGAACGCAGGGAATGGAAAATCCTGTAGAGCCTAGTTTTTGTTTGATATCTGAGCCTGAAGATTTTGATTATCTACTACCTAGTAAAACAATAATTAGACCTGGTTTAAAATGCTCATTGCATTCTCTTTAATAATGAGGTGTTGCCATTGGAAATTGAAGGTACATACTCTGTTTCTAAATTCAGATGATGGAGCAGCTGCATCCCCTGACCTTGGGGACATGTCTCCAGAGGGGCCACAGCCCCCTATGATTCTCCTACAGCAGTTACTGGCTGCAGCCACCCAGCCATCTCCTGTGAAGGCCATATTTGATAAACAGGAGCTTGAGGTACACTCACATAACCTTGATGATAACCCAATGTATTAAATTGTGAATGACTTTTCTCCTAGATGTGTATTTCCTTAAAAATATATTCTGAGTTTTAAGTGATATGCCAGATAATAATTATGACTAGTTCACCTTCAGCTATTCTTGTGCGTAGTTAGCAGAAGTTAATACTGTAGTAGATAAAGAAGTCTAAAGTTAACATTATTTTGGACATGTGTAAATTATCTGAATAAATAACTGGGTGCAGCATGAGTTAAATACTCACACATGCAAAGGGGGATCTTTTCCCAGGAAGTGTTGTTGTAGAAAGGGACCCACTAGGTCAAGCCATATTGCACCTGTCATTTGTTCCCGAAGCCTTGCTTGGCCATGCTCTGTTGCTGCAGGCCCTCGGCCCTACCTGTGCAGCAGAGCATCTGAAGGTAGCAGTGAGGCTGTACAGTGTGGGCTACAGGAAATTCCCGAGTTCATGATTCCCTCCCTCCCTTCTTCCCTCCTTCTCTGCCCCCCGCCCCCCATTTGCAGTACGTAATGATTACTTTCATCCTGGGAAGTTGATACGTGTACATAAGACATCTTAATTTTTTTTACTTCTTCCCCTCTTCTCCCTCCTCCCTCCCAGAGTTCATAATTCTTATCAGCAGAGGGCTCTGTTTTGCTTCCCACATGGTGATTTTCCCTGTGAATTGGTGGTCCATGGAAGAGTCCTGTGTTCATTCTGGCCCATGTACAGAGGGAAACACTGGTGCTTCACGCTGGTCGGCAACACAGGGCCTGGTTATGGTGGGGCCTTTTCTCCCTGCCCCTTTGACTCACTCCATCCAGGCTTGGGGACGCTGTGACATTCTTAATGTACACTGGTACATACCTGGATAATTTACACTAGGCTCTGTGATAAAGGACTCAGGAGTTATTTGATCACCACATTTGTTACTTCACTAAACTAGGAAACTTTGTGTTAATGTTTTTGACATTTTATAATTCATTTAAAATATACCAGTGTAAATCTGGGCTTCCTGCACTTCTGTACTGCAGTTCTGAGTGGACATTGGTCATACATGTTTTGTGAGTGTGTAAGTTAGGTGAGGGCGCTGGTACCGACTTCCACACCCCTCTTGCCTGCCCAGGCTGCTGCTTTGGCTGTGTGTCAGTGCTTGGCTGTGGAGTCCACTCATCCTTTGAGCCCAGGCTTTGAAGACTGCAGCTCCAGTGAGGCCACCACGCCAGTCTCCATGCAGCACACCCGCCTGGCCAGGGTGAAGAGGCGCAAGCAGTCGCCTGTGCCTGCTCTGCCCGTTGTGGTGCAGCTCATGGAAATGGGCTTTCCTCGCAGGAACATCGAGTTTGCTCTGAAGTCACTCTCTGGTGCTTCCGGGAATGCATCTAGCTTGCCTGGTACCGTGCTTTCCTTTTTGGAGCTTGTTTGTGGTTCACATTTTAGCGCTGTCGGTCTTCATGGTGGCCTGTGTGTGTTTGCGTTTAGGTGTGGAGGCCTTGGTTGGATGGCTGCTAGACCACTCCGATGTGCAGATCACAGAGCTCTCAGACGCAGAGACAGCCTCTGATGAGTATTCAGACGAGGAGGTGGCGGAGAGTGTGGAGGGTGCAGCCTACTCTCTGGTCAGTCCCCGCACGTGCCCTGCCGTCTGGTGCTCTGAGCACTGTTTCCCCTTACCTCTGTCACTTAGGAGAGCCAGCTGTGCCTCCTGTGGGCTGTCCCTGAAGACTCGCCACGGTTCTGCTGGCACAGAACAAGGCTGCCTGTTTTGGTATTGAAGTGCGCATTGGGTTTTCTAGATTGTGATTTCTTTAAAAGAGACCCTTGTTCAAACATCTAATGGTGTTGTGTAGCCATGAGAAGTATTTCATTAAAAAGTCATGTTTTTTGATGACCCGCTTCTCACCAGAGTAAAGCGTTCCATAGGATTCATTTGGAAACCTTAAAACTTTTCTATACTTTCAGCTTTGGAGACTCATCTCTGCTTACTGTACTATTGGCTTTAGTATTTTTATTTATTTATTTATTTTTTGGTACTGGGGATTGAACTCGGGTCCTTGAGCTTGCAAGGCAGGCGGTGGAACCACTGAGCTAAATCCCCGGTCCTGGTTTTAGTATTTTTAAAATGATCACTTTTATAGGGAAGGCATTGCATTTATATTTTATAGATTTAACAGACTTCTTTTGCTTAAAGTAGGTTTTTCTGGTTCTCATTTTCTTCTTTTTTTAAAATGTGTTTATCTCTTGTAGTCTACTGGTGCTGTTGTGACAGAGAGCCAGACTTACAAAAAACGAGCGGATTTCTTAAGTAATGATGATTATGCTGTGTATGTAAGAGAGAACATTCAGGTGAGTTGTTGTCTTAGGCTGGAGCCTGCCTCATTTTTTTGTTCAGCAAATAACTTGAGCCTCTCCTATATGCTAAGCTGCAGTGGACAGAGGCCTCTGCCTCACATCGCCTGCTTTCCTTTGGCAGAAGACAGTCAGGTGTACTCCATAATCTCTGGCATCTGTTAGAGGGGAACACATACTGAAGAGGAGAAGGAGCCTACAGAGTAAAGGGACCAGAGTCAGGGGCTCTGTCAGGGTGGTCATTAGGCTGTGAGGATAGCTCAGGACCTCCAGGAGACAGCCAGGCATGCCACCCGCAGGTAGAGTAGTGGAGAGTGGGCAGGGGTCCAGAGCTAGAGAGCAAAGGTGGCCTGTCCATGGTGGAGTTGGTACAGAGATGATGTTTCTCTCTCATCCACTGAAATGTCATTGTGGCATTTCAGTTTTGTTTACATCGTTCTCATTGCCAGCTAACTTGAAGTGTTTTGTGTATTCCTTTATCTACCTTAAATCCTTTCTAATTCTTTTAGTATATTTGAGCAAACTTGAGAAGTACCTCATTTTGCCTGTAAATATGTCATATATCCTGATGAAGGGTTTTATTTTTAACATAGTGACATTCCTCTTAACCAACATTACCTAACAAAATGATTCCTTAATATCACCTCATATCCACTACTTGCTAATGTTTCCCTCGTTTTCTCAGAAAATGGCTCTTTATATTTAGGTGTTAAAATATAAACAAGATCATACACCTGTTTTTAGGTGGAGTGTCTCTTAAAACTTTTTAAAGCTAGAATAGTTTTCTCATGTCCTAACTCAGGCTACAGTATCAACACCATAGACTGAGTGGCTCCAACCACAGATGTTCCTTCGTCACAGTTCTGCAGGCTGGAAATCCAAGCCCAAGGTGGCTGCTTAGGAGTTCTCCGCTGGGGAACTTCTTTCTGGCCTATAGATGGTTGCCTTCTCACTGTATCCGCACAGAGAGTGGGCAAGGGGGAGTAGGAGCGAGCAGGGTAATGCTGGTGTCTTTTCCCATAAGGACACTTAATCCTTTGGGTTTTTTTATATCTCACCCTGCTTATCCTATTTAGCCTGAACTAGTTCCTTAATGGCCCTTTCTCCTAATATAGCTATATGGAGGGGCAGGGCTTCAACACATGACTTTGTGGAGAACATGCACATTCATTTCATAACACCCCCTTGACATCCTTTAGACCCTTCCATGTCATTTATTTATGGGTAAACCTGTGTTCTTGAAATGTCTTGCATTCCGGATTTGGTGGTGGCTCCCTTGTGGTGTTGGCTGACATCTTTCTTTGTCTGTGATGTTTAAGAGTGTTGGAAGGGGATTCAGGGTGAGCCTTAAGCAGGAAGCCTTCTTAGGTGCAGTGTGCTCTGTCTTGCCACGTGTTGACAGCACGCAGTGTGGGATAGGTTAGAGCTCGTCTTCCTGCTCTTTCCAAGAACAAGTTCTTCATTAGCTGTTAGTCTTGTAGCTCACTGGATACTCATTGGTGCATTGCCTAGGCCTCATCCTTGGGGGCTGCACAATAGTAACTTTCTAACTTTGTTGTTCTTTTCTAATTTATTAGCTCGGGTTCTTCTCTGTGGGGGAAAAAAACTTTTCTTGTCAGCTCTGGTTACTTTTCAGCAGTTTTTGCTTTGTTTTGTTTTGGTACTGGGGATTGAACTCAGGACCTTGTGCATGCCAGTCAGGCTGCGGCACTACTGAGCTAAATCTCTGGTCCTCTGGTTACTTTTCATAATAGTTTTTACAGGAAAGGCAGCATAAAGGGTTGATTCATTTTTTTCAAGGAGAACTTAGCAGTTTTCACAATGATGCCCTGGTGCCCCAGTGCTTACAAAGGTGACCAAGAAGCTTTAGTCTGCTGATTGTCACGATGATGAATGCATTTTCTTTAGGACTTGATGCATTGCAGCTGTGATTCCTTTTGACAGAGCAAGGTTTTGAGTGAGCCCAGTAACCTTTGATAGCTCCCCCTGTGGCACAAGTTGATCTAGGCTCATCTTGTATCTTTCATGCCCAGATGTAGAGCTAGCTAGTTTTTGGAAGAATCCTGGTTCCATTTAGTGTAGATAATACTTAGAACACATTCCAGGTGCTAAGCAAATCTTAGCAATTACTATTACTTAAAATTCTTCATTTCATTTGGATACACTGGACTGGACTTTTCATTTTAATTTTAGGTGGGAATGACGGTTAGATGCTGTCGAACATACGAAGAAGTATGTGAAGGCGATGTGGGCAAGGTCATCAAACTGGATAGAGATGGATTGCATGACCTCAATGTGCAGTGTGATTGGCAGCAGAAAGGGGGCACGTACTGGGTTAGGTATATTCACGTGGAACTTATAGGTGAGCATATTCTTTATTAAATATTTTGGGGTTTTTTTAGAGACAGAGTTTCCAGAAATAAATGCTAATTATAGTGTATTTATTGTTGAAATCTCTAGGCTATCCTCCACCAAGTTCTTCTTCTCACATCAAAATTGGTGATAAAGTACGGGTCAAAGCCTCTGTTACCACACCAAAATACAAGTGGGGATCTGTGACTCATCAAAGTGTGGGAATTGTGAAAGGTAATACTACCTAGGCAACAGCGTTTCAAATGTTAGTTTTTCTTTAACTCAGAGCTCCTCTTCCTCCCTAATTTAAAGGTAAAAAAGTACAAGTGTGAAGAAAGTGTTTTGTGGTTTGTCAGTGCTCGGTAGCCAAAGGCCACCAGTGCAGTATGTGTGCAACTGAACGAAGTCAGATCTTTTAGTTCATTGCAGTGTGGGAGGACATGGACCCAGGGATTGGCTGTCTCCATAAAGGATGTTAGCAAGGGCTCATGGTGATTGTGTTGAGTATTTGGGAGACAATTTGAGGAAGCTCGGGGAAGTGCAAAGATTGGGTATCTTAAAATTAAGATTGGTAGAAAAGTAGTCATTCATATTAGCCAGGATAAAGAAATGTGGTTATATTTGTGGGTTGGATTAGAGTTGAGTTTGGTCATACAAGATTAAGGAGGGCTTTGTTTTAGCCTCGATCCATCCATCACAGGATGGCCTTGTCTGATGTTGGGGTTCTGTTAATTTACCCTGTCATTTGTTCTATAGTGGACCACTATGTTAGACTACCTCCCAGCTGTTAGGAACTGTGCTTCTGTTTTTCACACTGAATAAAAATTTAGGACTGGATTTAAGACGTGGGAATGTGCCAAGTATGGGCCTTAGAACCGGAACACAAAAATTCTCCTCAGGTTCTATTTGATGTGGTCTAGAAATTCCCAAATATAAGACACACTCTGAAAGAAATGTCTGCTTTTTTGTTTGTTTGTTTTTGGTACTGGGGATGGAATTTGGGACCTTGTGCTTGTGAGGCAGGCAGCCGTACCACTGAGCTAAATCCCCGGCCTCAAGATACATTTGTTTTTAACAGCTGCATAAGAAATAGATATGCATATTGTTTATTTTATGGCTAAATGCTTTTTTTTTTTTTTTGGTACCGGGGATTGAACTTGGGACCCTGCACTTGCGAGGCAGGCAGCAGAACTGCTGAGCTAAATCCCCAGCCCACTAAATGCTTTTGATAGCACAACGATAGTGCTTCTCAAGTGGATGGGGGACATTGTTAGAAATTCTTGTGTATGCAAAAACAAATGGCTTACTTGATATTTTACTTGTTAAAAATATTTTTCTTTGCTTAAGAGATTCTTCTTTCGAAAAGAATGTGGTTTCCAAGTCAGTATTTTGAGCAACACCTTGTTTTTAACAAAGAATAAGAGAAGTCTTAACGTTACTAACATGGTTTTTATTTCCCAATGTACCAAATGTACCAAGTGGAATTTTGTTACTTCAGGGTGGAAAATGATACATATATATAAAAGTTGAGAATACAGTATAATGAGCTTTCATGTGCCTGTTATGCAGCTTCAACAATGGCCAGCTCATAACCAAAGCTCCTTCATTCACCATCCCCGCTTTTGATTATTTTAAAGCTAGTTCATTTCATCCATAAGTACCTCAGCACATACCTTAAACCTCTAAGAGAGAAGTATTGTTTGTAAAATCCAAAGAACTCTGATGTAATGTTACGTGGCCAGGTGAGTTTCAGTTTTAACTGTGGGTTTACATTGGTGATGAAGACGCCTCAGGTGATTCTGTTCTGCCCCAGCTTTTAGCGCCAATGGAAAAGACATCATTGTTGACTTCCCCCAGCAGTCTCACTGGACCGGGCTGCTGTCAGAAATGGAGCTGGTGCCTAGTATACATCCTGGGGTTACGTGAGTTTTCATTTTTATGATTGCTACATTTGTTTTTGGGAAGAAGGGTTTTCTCTGAATTAAATTTAATCTCATCTTTTTTTAAAACAATCAACTCAATGACTGTTTTTTAAAAATAGGTGTGATGGCTGTCAAATGTTTCCTATCAATGGATCCAGATTCAAATGCAGAAACTGTGATGACTTTGATTTTTGTGAAACGTGTTTCAAGACTAAAAAACACAACACTAGGCATACATTTGGCAGAATAAATGAACCAGGTAGGACAGAATGGTTATCCACTAAATATGACTAGTGAGGTAATTACTGTGAACCCCAGTGTACTGGAATTTGTTCTGTTCTGTTTGTTAAGTATATGCTGAATACTACAGAGTGAGCACAGCTAGATGAAAGGGACAGTGCTGCCCACTGGTGCTAGCGGGGTTGTTGTTTTAAATTAGAGGAATTGGAGTAACAGGATTTGTGTGTTTTGTTTATCCTTTCAGCTGTCAGTGGCTATTTGAGTTGCTTCTGCCTTTTGGCTGTTAGGAATAATGTTGCTCTTTGCATCAGTGTTCAGGTGTCTGTGTGAGTCCTTGTTTTCAAAACTGCTGGATATGTACGTAGGCGTGGACTTGCCAGGTCTTATGGTAGTTCTTTAATTTTTGAAGTTACTGCCAAAATGTTTTCAGTAGTGACTGTACTATTTTGTATTCCCACCAGCAATGCAAAAGGCTTCCAGTTTCTCTTCTTCCTCACCAATATTTGTAATTTTATAGGTTTTGATCATGGCCATCCTACAGTGGATGAGAAGTAGTATCTTGTGATTTTTTTTTTGTACCAGGGATTGAACTCGAGTCCTTGCGCTTGCGCAGTATCTTGTGATTTTGATGTGATTCTCCCTAATGATAAATGATGTTGAGCCTGTTTACATGTTCTTTTTTGGCCATTTGTATACCTTCTTGGAGGGGGGTAGTTTTTCAAATTCTTTGCCCATTTAAAAGTGCCTGATGTTGACTTGTAGGTATTTTCTGTATATTATGGATATTACACTCTTATCAGATATATATTTACAAATATTCTGTCTCATTCTGTGGGTTGTCATCTTAATCTTTTTTCCCCCCATGCACTAACTTCCATTTATTTTGCTAAATCTTTTCCCCATGGTGATTTAGTGGATTTTCAAGCCAGTATAAGTATTTTATAAATATTTGGCCATTTGGGTATACACCTGCACAATAGCTCATATCTTTCAGCAAGAAAAACACTGAAGAGTAAAGACCTGACACATTAAATAGGTACAATGAAAATCTGCTCCAGATATTTGTTTTTCTGAGGTAAATGCACCACATACCATCCTTAGGACACAGGAAGATTTTTTATTGTTAAGTAGGGCCTAGAACACTTAGCCACTCATTAGTGCCGAATGCAGAGCTACGCCAGGCTCATGCCATCAATCCACAGGGAACAGGTCCAGCAACTCAGGCCCCTTCCCCCTGGCCCTCACAGAGTGCGCTTCTCTGGCGGGGCAGGCTGGCGCATCAGTGAAGCCAGGTACCTTCCTCTGGCTTCCTTCGATTTCTCATCATTTCCTCGACACGTTTCAGGAAGCGTTCTCGACGCTCTGAGTGTGTGATATGCTCAGTGCCCGAATTAACCCTCTTGGCGGGTGTCTTGCCCTTCACTGGGTTGTTTGCCACAGTGCCAGCAGCACGCTCTGTAACACTGTAGACTTCCGGTGCTGCCGTGGTAGCATTTGTGTGGCCTTCCTCTTTAACAGCGCCCAAGCCCCACTGCCTACAGCACCACCCTTTTGTAGATTCCCATGTATGTGGCCAAAGGAACAGCCCATGTTTCCTGAACGGCCTAGAGAACATATTCTGGTTCCCTTCCTCTTTCTTGTGTTCGTCATTTTGGCAGATTTCTGGAAGTTGGCACTTCCGGCCAAAAGGTGTCATTTTACTCCTAACAGGGTCCTGTGGCACACAAAAGTTCTTCATTTTAATAAAGTCTAGTTTTTCTCCTTTTCTATTGCTTGTACATATGGTGTCTTGTTTTTGTTGTCAGTTTAACAGTTGTCACGAAGATTAGCTCCTGTGTTTCTAAGAATTTTGTAGTTCTTAAATTCAGCTCTTTGATGCTTTATTTTGAGTTAATTTTAAAATATGGTGTAACCTAGGCATCCAGCTTCTTCTTTGTCTTTTTTTTTTTGGTACCGGAGATCGAACTTGGGACCTTGCGCTTGCGAGGCAGGTGCTGGAACCACTGAGCTAAATGCCCGGCCCCTAGCTTTAAATTTTATTTTAAAGCGAGGCTTAAAGCTGGGCCCCGCAGTACTGATACATAGGTGTAATTTCATTGTCATTTGCTTCACAGTATTTTAAAAATTCTTTTGGAACGTTTTCCTGTGTTCATTGGCCTTTAGTTTTCAAACATGTAGTACCTTTTTATCATTGATTTTTGCATTGCATTCAGAAGAGGTACCAGTTGTCTGTGGCCATGTCATTCTGAACATGCTCAATCTCGTCAGAATAGGTACCAGTTGATCTGACATTTTTTGAAACTTGCATGTGGTCATATGATCCAGGATATGATTTGGATTTTATAAATATTGTGTGTATACATAAAGGAAAATTCCTGTGGTTCACTGAGGGTTTTTCGTTTTTTGCAGTACTGGGTTTTGAACCCAGGGCTTTGTGCATGCTAGGCAGGCTCTACCACAGCCCTTTTTATTTTACTTTCTGAGGACAGGGTCTCTCTGAGTTGTCTGGGCAAGCCTAGAACTTATGATTCTGCCTCAGTTTCCTGAGTATCTATGATTAAATGTACTGCTGTGCCTGGCTTTCATCCTACACAAGTTTTACCTAGGGATAGAGAAATATTTCTTCATATTTATCTCTATGGGAGTTGGCAGGCTTCTTAACCTAGTGGCTTGCTATCTTTTGTCAGTTTTGGAAATACTTTTGTCATTTAGTATTTTTTCACATATTGCATCTGCCCTATTCTCTCTTGTTTTGGGGGGCTGCCTTTTTTCCTTGTTTGGCTTTATTTCTATTCAACAAGTCTTTTATATTTTCTAAACTGTTGCCCCTCACTTCCTCATTCTGGATATTTTGTTACCTTTAGCGCCTCTCACATGCTAGGCAAGCACTCTACCACTGACCTACCCCCCATCCCTCCCTGTTCATTAAGTTCTTACCTTTAATTATTGCTTATATCAGTTATAGACTTTCTAGGTTTTTCTTTTCAGTTCTCTACTAAAATATTCTATGTCGTCTTGCTTTTTTGAACATCCTAAGCATAAAGTCCATGTCTTATAAATCCAATTTCTAGAGCCTTTGGGGCTATTTCTATTCATTTCTGCTAGTTTTTAGTTGTTTTTTCTTGTGTCTTATGTACCATTATGTTCTGGACATTGTATTTATAAAATCATTTCTTGAATTAAATTGAAGTTGATGTTCTCTTTCTCCAGAGATCTGGGAGGGAGGGTTGTTCTAGGCATTTGGGTTAAGTAGCTATCTGAGCTCGCTTTAGTCAACTTTGAGTGATTGAGATGATTTCACACTCACAGTCTGTTAAAAAAAAACGATAAAAAGAAAAAAAAGAAAAGAAAAAGTTAAGCAAAGCCCCCAAACCTTTCCTAGCCCATCTTCTTTCTTATTTCCTACTGGGATCTCAAGCAGATTGTTTTCTGCAGACATCCCCACCCTCCGGAGCATCTCCGACTCCGCTTGCGTCGCCTTCCCCACCTGAGGCTGTTGGAGTGCAGTTGGTCCTTCGGGAGCTCTGAGTGGAAACTGACAGATACCATCAGGGTCTCCAATGGGTATCTGACCTGGGTGCCCGGGTGAGACACCTCCACTCATCTCCAGTGTTGTTTAGATTATGGCCATGTGCTTCTTTACCATCTCATTGATTCAGATACTTTCAAGATGATTTATTCATTTTGAATATTTTGTCTAGCTCTTCTAGTTGTCCTCAGTGAGAAAGACCAGTTTCTAAATTTGTCACTCCAGGATATGGAAGCATTTTACAAATTTGCTTTTTCATTCAGCATTTATGAAAGGATTCTTATTTTTTGTGGCATTAGGATTGAGCCCAGGCCCTTTGCATGCTAGGCAGGCAGTCTATCACTGAGCTACACCTCTAGACCCCAAAAACATTTTTGAGTAGAATATTTTTTGGAGGACTGATACTGAACTTTATCCACAATTTGTCAGCATCCTTTTGGTTTAGAAATATCCTACTCTACTATTGCCTGAGAGATTTATATTTTTATTAAAAAAATTTTTTTTTTACCTTAGAGATTTAAGTGGTGTAAATTATGACATTATGTGGACTTCTCATAAATCAGTGTAAAATGTAGTATTTTTGATTTCTTGGTCATGAGAGTTCTTCCCCACTTCAGCAGTGTTAATTCTCTTTTTGACCACATGCCACAGGACAGTCTGCAGTATTTTGTGGCCGTTCTGGAAAACAGCTAAAGCGTTGCCATAGCAGTCTGCCAGGAATGCTGCTGGACAGCTGGGCTCGCATGGTAAAGAGCCTGAACGTGTCATCTTCAGTGAACCAGGCTTCTCGTCTGATCGATGGCAGTGAGCCTTGCTGGCAGTCATCAGGGTCACAAGGAAAGGTAGTGTGAAATGGGCACCTGAGGAAGTACTTTTGTTTAGATTTTCAAAATGAACTTTGAACAACCTACCATTTTCTGATGGTACCCGTCAATACTCATTTTATATTTCACTTCATGAATTGTTTGCAAATTATAGGTAATATCCAGTTGTCACGAGATTTAAAAAAAAAGAGATTTTTTTAACTTTTTAAAGTATATTGGATTTTACTTAACTGATCAGTTGATGGAGGGTATAGCAGGGCTTTTGTTTTCCTTTCCCGAATCTCACACAGCCTTCTGGTGCTATCACTGCAGAGCTCTCACGACTGCCCTCCCAGGTGGTACACCTCAGGTGGCACACAGGGGAGGCTCAGAGAGAAGGCCATCTTCTCCACCCTTACCCTGGTGTTGTCTGTCATTGACTCTGCTTGGGATGGGAGGGCTGTCCATGCTGAGGAGTCCATGAATATGACATTTCTGGAGTTTAGAGTGAGACTTTCCTCTAACAAGTGATGATGGGGAGGATTATTCTGGTTTTGGCCAGGATAATACAAAATTTTCTCATGATACGTTTTATATTAAAGAACTGAAATAAATGCAAACTTCAGTGATATTATGGTAGCTAATATATAGCTTAATTTTGCTAACTGAGAATTTTCTTTTTTAAAGCATTGGATTCGTTTGGAGATTTTCCCAGATGTTCTTGTTCATAGATTAAAAATGATAGTAGATCCTGCGGACAGTAGCTACATGCCATCCCTGGTTGTAGTGTCAGGTAATTGAATTTGTTTACTGAAAAAGAAGTCTTTTCTGTTTTTAGTAAAACTTTTTTTGATTGCTTTGCTGTTTTTTTTCTGTAGGTGGAAATTCCCTCAATAATCTAATTGAACTAAAGACGATCAACATTAACCCCACCGATACCACTGTGCCCCTGCTGAATGACTGCACGGAGGTGAGTGCAGCTGTTGTCCTACCTCAAGTGATTTCTGTATTAGCCTTGAGCCTGACTTCCCCTCTTCATTAAATAATATTTATTGTAGAGTTTAATAGTTTCTTTTATGCAACTTGAATTAGCTGTTTTTCAGATCA
This sequence comes from Heterocephalus glaber, assembly GCF_000247695.1. The sequence goes on along the minus strand of NW_004624896.1, from coordinate 2,509,820 downwards.
ACTTGAAAAGGACATGAAATAGATTTCATTCTGTTTCTCTTTGTACTTAATCTTAGCCAAAAGGCTGAGAAGCCATCTGTTTCTTTTCGGTAGCAGCATTAGAAAGTGTGGCTAGCACATTTGACTGAGGCTGCTGTTTGCATTACCTATTTTTGTCTTCATTAAATATCTTTTTATTAGTTTACCATGGTTTTCTGACCATATATGTGACATTGAAATTGTTTTCTTGTTGTCATACCCTTTGGCATCAAGTGCTGAACTTGGCATGTGGTAGTACTCTTTCAGTTGGTTAAGAAGGTAACTGTCAGAGTGGGTCCAGGTTTATTGTAAGAGTCTGAGAGAACCAGTGAGGGTTCTTTTAAACAGTCAACACTGCAAATCAGTGAGATTTTCTTTCTCAGATCCTCAGTGAATCTTTACACACAGAATGCAGGCACTGTTCTAATACATTAAATGTTACGTGTGCTGTTGTTTTAAATTGTTTAAATTTGTTTTTGTTTTTTTCTTTTTGGGTACTGGGGATTGAACTCGGGTCCTGGAGCTTGTGCAGCAGGTGGAGAAACCACTGAGCTAAATCCGCGGCCCTAAATTGTTTAAATTTGTTAATTGTTAAATTTTTAAATTATTAAAGCCCGCCCTTCCCTCCTTCCTTCCTTCCCTCCCTCCCTCCCTCCCTCCTTCCTTCCTTCCTTCCTTCCTTCCTTCCTTCCTTATTTTTGTGGTGCTAGGGACAAAACCTAGGACCTTAAGAATGCCAGGAAAATATTCTACCACTGAGCTATAGCCCTACCATTCACCGTTTTTTTGAAAACTCTGACTGTCTGTCTGTCTATCTATCTATCTATCTATCTATCTTTTTATTAAAAGCTCTATCTGTCTATCTGTCTGTCTGTCTGTCTATCACAGGACTGGGGATTAAATCCAGGGGTGTGCTACCACTGAAATACACCCACAGCCCTTTTAGTTTTATACTTTGAGAGACAAGGTCTCAGTAAATTGTACAAGGTTGGCCTCCACCTTGCAGTCTTTGTCTCAGCCTCCTGAGTAGTTCAAATTACTGATGTGCAGCACCACACTCAGTTTAGATTTAATATTTCCCTCCTTCCCTTCTCCTCCTGCCCTGTCCCTGTCCCTTCCTCCTCCTAGTCCCCCCACCCCCTATCTCAGAGCCTGAATTCAGGGTCTTCAGATTTAGACAGGATCTCGCTATGTTTCTAAATTGCCCAGGCAGAGCTCAAACTTGTGATCCTCTCGTGTTGGCCTCCTGGAGTGCTGAGATTACAGGCTTGTGCCACCATGCTTGGCATGTATATTTCTTAAGTACCAGCCTGTTACTCCATTCTCCCTGGTCCAAACTTTGCTTCACTTCTTTATTTTATTTTTAATTGACAATAATTGTATATATTTATGGGATTCATTGTGATGTTTCATTTCATGGTACCTTTTAATATCATGTGGCTAATTGATGTAGTAATCACCTCAAATATTATTTCTTTGTGGTCAGATTTTAAATCTTCTCTTAGTATTTTGAAATATATAATACATTATTCACTGTAGTTACCATTCATTTTATGATATCTTGATGAATATTTAATCAGTAGCAGTGTTAATGAATACATTGACATTATAAAAATGAAAAATAACAGTCAGTATTTCTGAGAAAAAAGTAATACTGAATTTAGTGTGTTTTACTGTTAACTTGTTGCTAGGTAACTGAATGCAGCTTGTAGTGCCTTATAGTTTAAGTATTTTCGTGTTTTAACTAAACCAGTAAGTATAGAGTTAATTAAACCAGCAGATTTAATAAAATATTTCCAACTCAAAACAATTTAGGCTGTAATATTTGAGAAGTACAAAATACTGTATATCAGGTATGTGAGAAATGTGAAGTATTGTGAGTGAATGAGAAACTCATGCCCCAGCCAACTGAAAAGCTTAGAAAATACCAGACTCTTACATAGTCTCTCCTGTGTATCTGGCTTGTTATGGAATTTCTAGTGTATAACCAAAAATAGAAAGCATACTGAAACCTTCCAGAGCCCATGCTTCAACACTTATCAGTATTTTTCCAGGTATATTCCATTCATTCTCTCCCTCCATGTTTCTTTTCAGTATTCATTTCTAACAAAGACTTCTTTAGTAGCATTATTCAATCCAGCAATTATTGCTTAGTGTCATATAACATCCAGTCGGTGTTGATTTTCCAATTTTCCCATAAATGTCTTTTTGCAGTTGGGTTATATGACTGGATTCAGACATTGTCTACACTTTGAACTGCATTTAACTCTTAGTTCTCTTGGCTTTTTCTTGCTAAAGGGAAAAAAAGACTAGGTCTGTTATTTTCCTGTAACATTGTTCATTTTCTTTTTTTTTTTAAAGTTAAGGATTGAACACAAGGTTCTTGCACTGAGCTACATCCTCAGCCTTTTTCTAAAAATTTTGAGACAGAGTCTTCCTAGTCACTAAGTTGCCCAGGCTGGGCTAGAACTTGGGGGTCCTCCTGCCTCAGGCTCTCAGAGCACTAGGGTTACAGGCCTGCATCAACGTCCCTGGCTAGCATTGTTCATACTCTTACCTTGGCTTTTGTATTGTCCATGTGTATTGTTCAGCCTGTGAAATAGGTACATCTTGAGGTTTGGTCAAGTCAGAGTTAGACACTGAAAAGTAATTGTGTTGTGGGCTTCCTGCTGCATCACTTTGTTCACGCATAACAAAAGGATAGAAGAATATTGTCAGGACCACCATAGGGATGCAGCCTGCCATGTACAGGGTGTGGAGCACTTGTAGGAACAACACATAGACTTTAAAGAACCACAGAGATACAGCAGAGGGGCCTTGGGTCTTATTTGTATTCTGGTTTGAATAATTCAACAATGATCCCACAGTAAAATAACATTTATGATACAATCAGAAGTTTGATTACTGTACCATATTAGATGGCATAGGAATTATTGTTTGAGCTATGATAACAATAATGTAGACATATTTTAGAAGCCTGCTGGGCTGGGGATTTAGTTCAGTGGTGCCACTGCCTGCCTCTCAAGCACAAGGTCCCGAGTAAGAACCCCTCTACTAAAAAAAAAAAAAGCCTATTGTTCAGTAATATATACTGAGGTTTTGAAACAACATAATGCCTTATGATAAGCCATATATAAACAAGATTGGTCACAGGTTGATAATTATGAACTGAGTGATGGCGTATGGAGTTCTTTGTACTTTTTTCACTAATTTGTATATATTGAAATATTTTATCATATTTTAAAAATTATGACAGCTGTGTGGCTACCTGACATTAAGTCTCTTTCCAAGGTAACACATCTTCATTTAAGAAAACTCTGAAAGAAGATGGTTTGCCATTTAGTAAGGCTTTCATCCTGCTTAGATTGATTGATTGATTGATTGATTGATTGATTTGGTACTGGGGATCGAACTCGGGTCCTTGCGCTTGTGAGGCGGGTGGCGAAACTACTGAGCTAAATCCCTGGCCCACTGCTTAGTTTTAGTGGGAAAATTAGTGCAAGTCCAAGCCATGAGTAGACACATTTGATAAGTTAGTAATTTCTTTTGAAGGCTTACCTTACTTGGATGTGATCGCTCTCAGGTGGCATTTCCAGAACCTGAGCCTGACTCTCCACACGTTCTTCTTCATCTCAGGCATCCTGAGATCTCCTCTCCAGCTGCAGTATAGAATGTGTTTGAGTCTAAAAAGTGTAGCTCGTTATTTTCTGTCTAGTATCACAGGTACATTGAAATTGCCATAAAGCAGTGCAGGAGTTCAGGAATCGACTGTAAGATCCATGGGCTCATCCTGCTGGGGCGCATCCGTGCCGAGGAGGAGGACTTGGCTGCGGTTCCTTTCCTGGCCTCAGATGATGAAGAGGAGGAGGACGACAAAGGGAGCAGTGGGAGGTGAGAGCAAGTGTGACTGGTGCTTGCCCAGCTTCACCTTGTCCCGAGTCCTCTCTCAAGTGTGTTGCATCGGAGCGCTTTATGTAGAGAGTAGGGTTATGCCTGCAAGAACATTAAGTTTACAAAAGAAGAATGTTTTAACTTTTATCTTTCAGAGAACATGTAATGCATATTGAGGTCATACTCTTAAGTGAAATAAATAGGACACACATGTGTAAATACCGAATAGTTTCTCTGGTGTGAGAAACTGAAAGTGTAAATAAGGACTAAAATGATTAAAACAAATAATTGATAAATTGAAATAGGAAGAAAAGGTCCAAAGGGGTAGGGGTGTTGTGAGGGGAAGGGGAAAGGAAAGGAGGGAAAGGAAAAATTATGAGAAAAGAAAAAAATGGAAACAAAGCCTTTGTAAATAGGGAAGGGTGGAGGGGGTGAAGGGAGGGCAGGTAATGGGGAAAAAATAGGAACCAAGATCCATCATGTACAGGTACAAGCACCCAACGATAAATGTAAACATATACCTAAGATGTACCAATAAAAGAATTTAAGAAAAAAAAAAAGAACATGTAAGCACATGTTTTAAAAAATATTGTTAAAATGAAAACGCTTGCTTTTTCTATCTGAAATAGCACTTTACTCTTGGTACACTATCTTTGTAGTTTATGGTACATTTTATGGGTTTTTTTCTGATACGCATGTATCATTACCTTTAAAAGAAAAATGTATTTTTTTTTTTTTTTAATGGTACCGGGGATCGAACTCTGGTCCTTGTGCTTGTGCAGCAGGCGACGAAACCACTGAGCTAAATCCCCGGCTATGTATTCATTTTTATTACGGTAAAATATACATAATTTACCATTTTAACTTTGTCTTTCTTCAGTACTGGGGATTGAATCCAGGGCCTTCACACTGAGCTACATCTGCAACCTTTTTCTTTTATTTTGAGACAGAGCCTTGCTAAGTTGTTCAGGCTGGGCTTGAACTTGGAATCCTCCTGTTTCAGCTCCCAGAGTGCTGAGTATTCTACACTAAGCTCCATTCTAACCATTTTTAAATGCAGTTCAGTGGCATGAAATGCATTTACATTGTTGTGCAGCTGTCACTACCAGCCACCTCTGGAATGTCTTGTGTCTAATGTTGGAGTGCAGTATTTCTTCTTTTGACTCTTCTCAGTTACTCGTTTAAGTTCTCCCTGTGTATGATATGAGTGGTGTAGTGATGCCTGTTACTACTCAACATGCATCTACATGTATCAATATGTATCTCTGTTGGCCAGTACTGTGGAGAATGTGTAGAACAAAACCAGACAAAACTTACCAAGTGTGTTGCTACATGAGTGGCCAGAAGGCCTTGAGGGTCTCCAACAGAGTACAGTCCCCAGACAGTACAGGAAGAGTCAGTGTTATCAGAGCTTCTGGTACAGGGAATAGCAGTGTGCCAGGCAGTAACAGTATCTGTCATTCGTGCATTTATTCCAAGACCTGTGTGCTCTAGGCCCCGTTTACTGTTAGCAACACACAGTGTAGACCATCACTATCCTTATAAGTGGTATCTTCCTCGATTAATTGCTGTAAGTGAAAATGCTAAGTCAGAGGCTGTGCAGTATGTTTTGGGCTTGGGATGTACTTCAGAGATAGAGTGCTTGACTTGTATGCGCAGTGACTTGGGTTCAGCCCCAGCACCCCAAAACCAAAATCTAAATTGGTGTGTTTTCCTGATTCCCCAAGGCACTGTTGGGTTGCTAGTGTGGGCCTGGCCCTGCAGACAGGCACCAGAGGCAGGCCACCAGTGCCAGCTTTGCCCTGTTGACCCAACAACCTTTGTGTAAGTTCTTTGCAGTGTGTGACATAAAGAGACAGAGGTAATCATCCACGTCACTGTCAGGCACATTCTCACAGTCACAAGTGGGCAGCTGCTGTGCTAAGAAGTATTCTAGGGCTCTCATCTTGATGTTAGATTCTGTCCTGTTTTATTTCAAAACCTTTGCATAAAAAGTGAAAAGAGGATAATATGTACATTGCTACCTTATCTAAAATGTTGGGCTATATGTCAGGCTGATCATATCTACACATTAATTAAATGAAGAACACATCAGTTCACTTAAATAAGGAAATCATAGGGTTTTTAAGAGAAAATTGAAGATTAGCATTTTCTTATTTGATAGCTATTAAAATGAATTGGGCAAGCAGAATTAGAACATATAGTATATATATGAAATAACCGTAAAGTTTTGGCTTTACTTATTGGTCAGATTTTTAAATAATTGAATGCATTAACAAAAGAAAACCTAGATATTTAAATGTAATTTTTTCATTAATTAATAACTTCAAAATGAATCAGTGGCGCCAGCAGTCCTCCACAGGTTGGCACCCAAGCGGGAAGTGCCCAAGTGCAGCTGACCTTCCCTGCACATGGTGGATAGTGAGGTGGTGCTGGACATTAAGTGTTCTGAATGTCACTCCTGGTTTCTCATCTGTATTTTGACCAATGATATGTATAGGGTATTTCAGTACCTTGTACATAAGCTTGCTTTCCTGGGCCTGGCATCTGATGAAAGAGTTTTTCTACATTTTCATTCCCAAACCATAAAATTTTGATCCCATAAGGTAAATATTTATTTGTATGTAACATGTTAAAAAATTCTTACCTATCTAGAACCTAGTTTCCGGAGTCTTCAGTCTCCCATCTTAGCTTACAAAAATAGATCAAAAGTGGACGGGCGATTTAGCTCAGTGGCATCGTGCCTGCCTTGCAAGCACAAGGTCCTGAGTTCGATCCCTGGTACGTCCCCCGCACTCCCCCCCCTAAAAAAGATCAAAAGCTTTTTACTGAAAGCCAAAAACCCTCACACATAAAAGAAGCAGTTCCTTAGCACTTGTCTGTCAAAAGACCAACCAAAAAAATCTAGCATTGTCTTGTGTGTTTTTGCGGTTTCAAGTTCAAGAATCTGAGTGTTTTGCCTGCTGTTGTTTAACTTCCCCAAGAAGACAGTTGAGGGGATGAGATGAACAAAGTGGAAGGAGCAAGTCTTCTGGAAAAGAAAGGTGGCAAGGACCTTCCCCAGCTAACCAGCAGTCAGGCCTTCTGGCCATGCCTCGGGCAGAGGGTGTGAAGGAAGAAAGTAGCATTTGGCTGTTAACACGTGTCTGTTAGGCAACCCCCAAGATCATATGGCTACATCTATTTTATTCTTTCTTTGGGGACAAAACAGCCAAATGTATGTCCAGATTTAGAGACATTGTCACAAGGCCAGTCCCAGTGGCAGTTCCTGGTTCTGTGTGTGGTACCTGTGCGTTTTGGTGACAGGTGTCAAAATTTTTGCGCGCTTGAGTTTGCTTTCCTTTTATGTTGTAAATGTTTTATGCTGTTGTAAATGACCTCTGTTTCTTTGTTTCCTTTTGGTCAGCCTTATTAGAAAGAAATCTGCGGGCCTGGAATCGGCAGCTGCAGTGAGAACCAAAGTGTTCGTGTGGGGACTGAATGACAAGGACCAGCTGGGTGGGCTCAAAGGCTCCAAGGTACCTTCCTTCCCCTCCGGGCTCGCGCTTGCACTTGCGCCACCTGCGCCTGAGAGCGGGCTGTTCTGTAGCGCCTGCACCCACAGAAGGCTCAGCGACAGCCCGTTTCAGTCAGACTTTTACCTTCTGTATGTGGTTTTTAAAATTGGCTCTTGGAAAGTAATTCTGAAACATTCTGAAAGGACGTTATCAAATTTAGTTTCTGAGAAGCCTCTGTCCTTGGACAGTAAGTGCACTTTAGATGTAGCTGTATTTCCTTCAACTAGACTTTGAGAAGAAATGCATAGGTGAAAATTGTAGACTATAACTGTATTCATCTTTTTGCTTACCACAAACAAACAAAATGCTGTGTTCAAAATGCCATAGGGGTATGAAGATGAGCAAGTTAGGATGTCTGCTCTTTATGTACTTGGTACTCGAATACTTCAGGGTGAAATTCTCTCTGTAGAGAGAGAATGCTCTGGTAACACAAAGACACAAAACGTGTGCACACGTGCACCACACACATGTGTCATCTTTGGGGGGCTTATTTTGGCTGGAGAGCTTCATGTTCCCATTCATCTATTAGTAAATCATGAACTCATGGGGAGGCTGTGCCACTTACCTATCCCATAAATAGTTAGATGAAAGATTAATTTGAAAAGTATGTATGTTGCTTATCTATTCTTAAAAAAGAATAGATAAAACTAATTCTGCATTTGAACTAGAGTTGAATTCAGTGTGCCTTCTATCACTCAGTGTCTCTTGTCTGAGTAGTTCCAAAACAATTTCCTCCAAATGTCAGTACCCGGAAACACCTTTTCATTTTGGAGGACTGAACCTGCTTCCTTCTAGTGTTCCAGTGTTCATCATCCATCATAAGTTCTCTTCTTACCTGCATTGCCAAGAAACTAAGACAGTTAGAACTTGTTTATTTGAACTCTTGCCCCATCGAGGTCCAGCCAGTTTTTATCTTTGTTTTGGCAGCCTTGAACTGCACTTGTGTGTTAAGATCGCTCACCTCCGTTTTGAAGTGGGCAGGGCAGTAAGCTCTGGTGTCTTATCTGTTTCCTGGCAGGGCTGTCCAGTGGTCACTGAGGCATGGCCGTTGTTGGGAGCCAGGACCCCAGTCAGTCACACATGGAGCTTTCATAGGAAGGACACTCAGTGGTCCGCAGTTGTGATGATAACCCTTTCTTCTACTGCAGGAGTGACTCTGATAGTTTACGAACCTGTCTAAAAGGTTTCTTTGACAAAGGGCTCCAGGGGTATTTATTTATTTAGTTATTTAGCAGTACCAGGGATTGAACTAAAGACCTTGTGCTTGCCAGGCAGGCGTAGCACCACTGAGCTACATCCCTGGCCCTCCAGGGATTTTAAATTAAGTCACGCTCACTCACAGTGGCAAATATAAGCATATGATTTCTTAGAGGTATCAGAGTCAGAATCAAAGAGAATGAGCAGGACTTGACCTAACTTTTATTTTTCACCTGTACTAATGCATTTTATTTTCACCTTTTATTGTGTACACAGATAGAAAAGTTAGGGTTGTACGCTCTCATGTCCTTGCTACTAGCATCAGCAGTTACCAACAGCTGACTGTAGTTTTGTCTTTATTTTCTGTTCATTTTATTTATTTATTTATTTATTTATTTATTTTTTGTACCGGGGATTGAACTCGGGTCCTTGCGCTTGCGCAGCAGGCAGGGAAACCACTGAGCTAAATCCATGGTCCTGCTCATTTATTTTAAAATAAATCTCAGTATATCCTTTTATTCTTAACTTACTTTAGTGTTAGAAAAGAACCGTGGCTAATATAACCATAAAAATTTACAGTGATTCCTTGTAGCATTGGTTATTTAAAAATTTTAAAGTGCATATAAAATTCTTTTTCTTTTTTACTTTGCTTTTTTAAAAAATCTTTTTCTAGATAAAGGTTCCTTCCTTCTCTGAGACTCTGTCTGCTTTGAATGTGGTTCAGGTGGCTGGTGGTTCTAAAAGTTTGTTTGCAGGTATGATTATTCTAATATTAGAAAAAAATTTAAATTATTCTTAGCACATACATAAAAATAGCTTTTGTGTTGTGGAAATTGAGTTTTCTTCTGTCTCTGGTTTTTTGCAGTGACCGTGGAAGGGAAGGTGTACGCGTGTGGAGAAGCCACTAATGGCCGGCTAGGGCTGGGCTTATCAAGCGGGACAGTCCCCATCCCACGGCAGATCACCGCACTGAGCAGTTATGTGGTCAAGAAGGTGGCTGTTCACTCAGGTAAAGGGCCTCCTGCCACCACCGTTGGTGGTGGAGAAAATCTGTCACTTCTAGAGTGCAAATAACTTAAGGCCTGAAAATAATTTCCAAGACGTCCTTCCCTTCTTTTTCACATTTTACCTTAATTAGCAGGAAGAACAATTGGATAATGTAAATCTCTGGGTAGTCTGGAATCTAATTAGTGCTACAAAATTAGGTTTTTTGGAGACCAGCATTGCCAGTATTTTAGTTGTGTGGGTGTACCCCTCCAAGGATGGGGTGTTTAGTCTTGGAGCCATGGTCTTCGGCCCATTGTATCAATAAAATTATTAAGTTTTGTGCCTAAATATGTTTTTTTTTTTTTTGAGAGTTTTATCAGACTCCTAAAAGTGATTGTGAACCTCAGAGATGAGAAAGATCGTTAAAAAGACACACCTCCTCACTCTCCTTCTCTTTAGAGCAATTTTATCAAATGCTATTTTGGTTTTTTGTTGTCATTTTTGGTATGGGGGATCGAACTCCGGTCCTTGAACTTGAAATGCTATTTTGAAGCACAGTGCTAGATCTCTGAGGAATGGAGTTGAAGTAGATACGAAGTTTAGTGCCTGCCGGTACCAGAAGGGGTTAGATACAATCCCATATAACAAGGAATCCAAGTGATAGTGCCCTAAGCCAAATAGAGGTTACTTTCCTCCTCTGTGAAAGTCTGTGGTAGGTCTGGGCCTGTCCGTGTATCCTCCCTTCCCACCCTGGGACGGAGGCCCTGCTGCAGTACCCTCTAGTCCTAGGCCCAGGTGGGAGCAGAAGGTGGGTCCTCCAGTCCATCCAGCCCTTTCCAGAGTGTCCTGTGGGCAGGGGAGGCCGGGAAGACTGGTTGTTAGCTGAGCACTTGCTGCCCCGATAATAGGGGATTCTGTTAATAAGGAAGTGGGAGAATGAATGTTCAGGACTGGCAGAACAAGTTACACCTGTGACCCTGAGGGGTCGGGTTGGTGTGTGGGCCGGGAGAGCCCTGCGTCCTGGGAAGGAGCTACTGTGCTGTGGGAAGAGGGAGTGTAATGACTTCCTTGCAAATGATGGTACTTCTGCTTAAATAATTCCACTGTTGGCTACAGTGCTCAGAATCTTAAATTGCCACCATATATGTCAGTTTTCCCAGTCACAAATGTACTTATTTTTACTTTTTTAATCTAAATTTTGATGTTTTTAGATGTTTAAATAAGAGGAACACTATTGATAATCAGCATTACTTTGCCTCACCCCTACAAATAAGTTTTAGAGCTGAAATGTATATAGATTATTAAAAATTCATCTATTTTGCACATGTCACCAGAAAGCTTTCCTAATAACTAAATTGTTGATCCTGTTTGCTCCATTTATTCAACAAATAGTCATTGAGTGTGTGCTGCATCCCGGGCACACGGAGTGGCTATGCTGTGAACTTTCTGTACCTGGGCCTGTGTGAATATTGCAGGTGGCCGGCATGCTACGGCCCTCACCGTTGACGGCAAAGTGTTTTCTTGGGGCGAAGGTGACGATGGAAAACTCGGACACTTCAGCAGAATGTAAGAGTATTTTTACTTGTTAGTAAGAAGCTGTTACTAATAGTAACAGAATGCCTTTTAACAGTTGTTTTGTAGGGTGTTAAAATGGGATAGGTTCTTTGGGGAAATAGGGCTTTAAGTTTTTAACATGGACGAATATGTGATTTAGCTTTGCATACTCTTTTTTTAAGGTTTGATAGTTAAGTTGGTTTGTGGATCTTGTGTTGCCTGAAGGTAGATCAGTGTGGATGTCTTTTTGCCTTCTTTGAAGAAGGGTGGAGTGTGGTTTAATCTTGTTTCAGGAACTGTGACAAGCCAAGGCTGATAGAGGCACTGAGAGCCAAGCGTATCCGGGACATTGCCTGCGGGAGCTCGCACAGTGCAGCGCTCACCTCCAGCGGGGAGCTGTATACCTGGGGTCTTGGAGAGTATGGTCGGCTGGGACACGGAGATAACACCACACAGCTGAAGCCCAAAATGGTGATTATACCATTTCATAGGAAAGCTTACTGCCTGGCGATTTCAAGTGGAGATAAGCCTTAAGTCTAGAAAAGTTCAGGATGATGTGTGCATTATTAGCTCTCGGTCTGTGAGAAAATTTCCCCTTTCTCAGTGCTTGTGCTTGACTCTGTTTTTAAATTTGTAATTGAGTAGGTGAAAGTCCTTCTTGGTCACAGAGTGATCCAGGTTGCATGTGGAAGTAGAGACGCACAGACGCTGGCGCTGACTGACGAAGGTGAGTACCTGTCATGAACTCAGGGTTCTGGGTGGGTGGAATGTTATGAAGCCCTGGCCTGAAGTGCTTCTCTTTTAACCTAGGTTTGGTATTTTCCTGGGGTGATGGTGACTTTGGAAAATTGGGCCGGGGAGGAAGTGAAGGCTGTAACATTCCCCAAAACATCGAGAGACTGAATGGCCAGGGAGTGTGCCAGATTGAGTGTGGCGCTCAGTTCTCCTTGGCACTCACCAAGTCGGGAGTGGTGTGGACATGGTACGTGGACTTCTCCCTGTCTCCAGTGCGTCTGTTTGCGCGAGGGCTTCTGAATCCTTTGATCCTGAAAGAGGTTTATGTTTAATTCTTGTGAAAGCTTTTTTTGTTAAAGTGCCAAATAATGGGTGCCCATACCAACTTTGGATGGTGTCATTATTGTGACCAGAAGCAGCTTGAAAGGACATATACCATGCAGCACTTTGGAAGGAAGTTTGTGTTTGTATCTTATGTTCAGTCTCTTTGTATGAAAATCTGGAATAGTGACCTAAATTGTGGTAAAGCATGTATTACAGTATGAAGGATCTTGATAGCTGAATTAATGAATTAATGAGTTCACAGTTTATGGTTTTAGAATGTAAGTTCAATGACCTTGGGTGCTACGTGTGGCGGACTCCCCGAGTCGGTTCTGAAAGATGTGAGACAGTGAGCCTTTTCCTGTACAGTACTGCCAGAGTATGACACTGCAGTAACACTCACCCTGTTGACCTCTCAGGGGGAAGGGGGATTACTTCCGGCTGGGCCATGGCTCTGATGTGCACGTGCGGAAGCCACAGGTGGTAGAAGGCCTGAGAGGGAAGAAGATTGTGCATGTGGCTGTCGGGGCGCTGCACTGCCTGGCAGTAACAGACTCGGGGCAGGTAAGGCTGCAGGTGCCCTGGAGGAGACGTGGTTTTCTGAAGTGCTGTGTAACCTGATAAGTTGAGTCCTAGTGCCAGGAGAATGGTGAGGGTGGGCCAGTACCATTTTGTCCACTAGTGCATCTGCCTGCTCACCAACACGGGTGGGGGCAGGGCCATGGGAAAGAGTTGTTTCGCTCTGAAGACCATGTGGGAGTGAGAAAAGTACCATTGTTAGTACTGCTTTTGCTGAGCTGTTAGTATTTTACTTTACAGAGTTGATAGATGATGGGCGAGACATAATTTGAGAAATAAAGTTAATACTTGATAAGCATTGCTCATTCTGTTGCTTTGAGAGGTACACACTGTGACTCGATAATGGGTGTCATGTTTTAGGGTTCATTTATGGAAACAGCACACTGTTTTTCATCAGAAATGAATGACACCTTCTGGCTTTAGAAAGGCAAGCACATTACTTAAAAATAAGCGTGGTGTTTTTTATTGTTTTTTGTTCTAAAATAAAGGAAAAAATGAATTACTACTTAGTTGAAGGAGAGGATCCCCTTTGCATTCTATAACAAAACAAAGTGGATAAATTAATTGGGTTGATATTAAGTAGGTTGCATTTATAGCTGCTGGGAAGCATTTTCATGGTTACATTGCACACCTGCCATTGTATAAGATTATGATACTATTTTTTACCTTTAAGAGCTCAGTTCTTTGAAGTACCATGACAGATACTTTAAGCATTTTCAAGAAAATGATCTGAAATGTTGAAAATTGTGGTTTTTTCCCCCTACAAACAGGTGTATGCTTGGGGTGATAATGACCATGGCCAGCAGGGCAATGGCACAACCACAGTTAACAGAAAGCCCACACTTGTGCAGGGCTTAGAAGGCCAGAAGATCACAAGGGTGGCTTGCGGGTCCTCTCACAGCGTGGCATGGACGACCGTGGATGTGGCCACACCCTCTGTCCACGAGCCTGTCCTTTTCCAGACTGCAAGAGACCCTCTAGGTGCCTCCTATTTAGGTAACACAGATCTTTGTCTTCTCTGAGATACTTTTGCTAGTGACAGCAGTGTTGCCGATTGGTTAATTGTGCTGTATTCATTGCATTATGAACCAGCTGAGGCATGGAAGAGTTACGGTATACTCCTGTGTGATTTATGTGTGCTTGAATGGAAAGTTTTTAGAAGAAGGTATGATACTGATTCTTATCCTGGGCTGCTTCAAGTTTTCTAACAGCTTTACTTAGTTTTCATTGACAAATAGTGAATCACACCCATTTAAAGTGTACATTTTGATCAGCTATGAAATACACATGCATCTGTGAAATATAACCACAGAAGATTATGAACAATGGGGCCGGGGATTTAGCTCAGTGGTTCTGCCGCCTGCCTCGCAAGTTCAAGGATCTGATTTCAATCCCCGGTACCAAAAAAAAACACCACACACACACACACACACACACACACACACACAAAGATTATGAACAATGCAGCACACCTGATGTTTCCCCCCATCCTTCGCAGCCCTTCCCTTCTGCTCTTGGCTCCCCTCCCTTCCCTCTGGTATCTACTGACTTCTGTTCTGTCTCCAGTTTGCATGGTTTGGAACATATAAATGAATCCTATTGCATGTACTCCTTTACCTTGCGTTTTTCACTAAGCATAATGGGTGATTAGTTATTTTTGGGTGTCAGCTTTGGTCTGAGGCATGCTGTGTTAGCTTTCCATCTCTGACAAAAACACCTGAGGAAACAGTTTAGTTTAAAGGAGGAAAGATTTGCTGTCTCATGGTTGGCTGGCTCCATTGTTCTGGGCCTGTGGTGAGGCAGTGCCTTCTGGTGGTGGAAGGGCGAGTGGGAGCAAAGCTGCTCACCTGTGGTAGCCGAGAAGCAAAGAGCAAGGTTTTCTGCTACTGTTGTCTGTGGGCATCAGATTCCAGGGCCTTCAGCCCATGAGTGGGGACTTTGGCACCAGTGGTGGGGACATGAGCATCAAATTGGAGCAGCCCCTCGTTACTTGGATGGAGGGGTCAAAATCAGTATACTACAACAGGAAACAGTTCAGAGATCTTTACTTTCTGATCCTGGGCACTGAAGGTGTGTAATGAGTTGTCCCTTTTATTCTGTCCAGGCTACATGCCGTTAGGGCAGGTAGTACTCATACCCAGGGTGGGTCTTCCCATTATCTGCATCCAGAACTAGGCCAAACGATCGGTGGGCTAATTTAATGATCACACACACTTAATACTAGTAGCACACACTCTAGATTCAGCCACCTCTGAAAAGCCCCACCTGTGATCTCATGAGGCTTTGGGCGGGGCAGCCAGACACAGCCATAACAGTCATATGCCAGCTTCCTTCTGTTTGAAGGGCTTCTTTGTTGTGTCTCATAGTGTAGATGTGCTCATGCATTCAGCTTTTTAAAGTCTGAGCTAATACATATTTGGCTTTATTTTGTAGGAGATCTTTGCTGGGTATAGAATTCTAGTTTGACAGTTTGTTTCTTTTAGTGCTTTACAGAACTCATTCCACTTTATGGATAAATGTCATTTACTCTTTTCTTTGTTCTTCTGTATGCAGCATGTCTTTTTTCCTCTTGATGTTATTAAGATTTTTTTATTCCTAGTTTTGACCGGTTTGATTATGCGGTGTTCTGATGTAGCTGTTCTCATGGTTTTTGTGTGTGTGGTTTACTGTGCTTTGTGGGTCTGTTGAGTTTATAGTTTTCATTATATATGGAAAACTTTCCATCACTATTTCTTCAGATTTTTTTTTCCTTGTATCTTTTTGCCTCCTTTAAGAACTCCAGTCCATGTATATTAGGTCTTTGAAGCTGTCTCCAGGAAACTGCTGCTCTGTTCATGACTTACATTCTTTTCTGTTTTATTTTCGATTGTTTGTATTGATATATCTTCAGATTCAGTAATCTTTTTATTTTCATTTTTTAATTTTCTTTTTGGTACTGGGGCTCAAACTTGGGTCCTTGCGCTTGCGAGGCAGGCGGCAGAACCACTGAGCTAAATCCCCGGCCCAATCTTTTTATTTTCTAATGTGCTGTCGATATCACTAAACTATTTTTAGTCTTAGACATTGTAGTTTTCCTTTCTAGAAGTTTGATTTGGCTATTTTTTGTATCACCTCTGTTTTTAGTTGTATTTTTGAACGTGTGAAATGTAGCTGTAAGAAATATTTTAATTTCTTTGCTGATTCTAGCATCTATTGGTTCTTGGTTGTCTGTTTGAGTGACTTTTTCTTGTTATTTCTGTGTTGTGTTTTTGTGTTGTATTTTCTTGTTGTTCTTTTACCTAGTGGTCTTTGTCTGGATGCCACACATGATGAACTCTGCTCTGGATTGCTGGAGATTTTTCATGCCTGTAAATCTTGAGCTTAGATGTGGCTGAGTTACTGAGCAGCAATTTGATTCTTTTTGTTCTTGGTTTTAGATTGGTTAGGTGAGTCCAGACCAGGGGCCGATTTCCTACCACTGAGGCAAGATCCTTCTGAGTACTCTTTCTAGGTCTTCCAGTTAGGTGCTGACCTGGGGTTTATGTGTTTGCTGGGTGTTGTGCCTCAGGTCCTTTCAGGCAGCAGTTCTTTTTGGCTTTGGATAGTTTCTTCTCCCTTGTGTTCCCATCTGGCTAGTTTCCCGTCTTGGCTGGGGTGAGAGGGGGCAGGTCTCTCTCTGGTGCCTTGTTTTCTTCCTGGTCCTGGCCGTCAGCCTGTGGCTGTGTTGGCCCCCCTGACTCTTAGCTCTGCCTTCTTCACCTGGAGAGCTCCAGGCTCCCCTGTCCCTTCCCTCTGGTGAGGGCTGGTGGCTCTCAGACCAGTGAGCATGGGGAATGTTTAGACTGTTTCATGGCCCGCATCTTTCTTTGTTGTTTTTGATTTGTTTTTGTTTTGTCTTGTATTGCAGGAGCAAGTAAATACAGATAATTATTGTACCATTTTCACACATTATATGTACGTAACATGAATTTTTGTAAATGTATTTTAAAAAAGTGTTTATAACTTATTTTTGCAGTTCTAATGAACTTTTGCTGAATATGGCTTCTTTATGGAAGTATTGATAATTTCCTGTTAACCCTTGAAAGACTGTCAGTGAGCCTGATACATACTCTATGAAGTAGCAAAATGCAGGCTGTGGTGTGTTTCGGAGCTAACCTAAAAGGTCAGACTTTATAGAAATAGAAGAAAATGTGATCTCAAAAACAGATTTTTATTTTTCTGATTTTAGGTGTGTCTTCGGATGCTGATTCTTCTGCTGCCAGTAATAAAATAAGTGGTGCAAATAATTCTAAGCCAAGTCGCCCTTCTCTTGCCAAGATCCTTCTGTCGCTGGACGGCAGCCTGGCCAAACAGCAGGCCTTGTCACATGTGCTCACAGCGCTGCAGATCCTGTATGCCAGGTAGGCTGTGTGCTGATGTTTGAAGTCCTACAGTTATGTAAACTTCACGCTTTTGTAATATTTTGATGAACTAGATGTTTCAGTGTTGTGTTACTGTTTGTAAATGCTATGAGTTGCAAGTCGCATATCCTTTGATGGTGATCTTTGTGATTGTCCTAGTGGATGTTGAAATATGAATCAGAAAACCAAGTTAAGGAACATAATCATTTTTCTTTTTGGTCAGTAAACTCTACTATTTGGGGAAAGAGAAGAAGATTTCATTGATACTAGCTTATAGTGATGTTTATGATGACATACCCTCTTCACTCGATAAGGCGGAGTTATGAAACTTCTGCTTTTGAAGTATTTGCTGTTGTTTTCTGTCAGCCTGTATTAGTCAGCTTTCCATGCCTGTATCAAAATACTGAAGCTTATAAAAAGGAAAGATTTGTTTTGGTTCCAGCCTGTGATTGGTTTGGGCATGTGGCAAGGCAGCACATGATGGTAGAACACATAGCAGAGCAAAACTGCTCACCTCATGGCCAGGAATTGAAAAGAGAAAAAGGAAGGGACCAGGCTCTTTATGACAAAAAGACCCCCTCTAGGCAGGGTTCTGCCCTTCACAGTAATAACCACACAGAGGACTCAGCCTTTAGCACGTGGCCTAGGGGGACATCGCAGATGCAGACAATTGTGCAGCCTCAGTGAGCTGCATCTCTCAGTGTGTCACGGGTGTGGGCTTGACCGATGTACTTCTGTAGGAACCTTGGTTTCAGGACAGAGCCCAGGTCAGCTGTTGAGAGGACATTCAGTCCTTGCTTTCTAGCATGTGACTGGCTTTTAGTAAACACAGAATCACTTGGTGTTTAATTATCCAGCTCCTGGTTCTAACAACAGCCCATGAGAGTTTCTTAGGGTGAACCAGAGACTCATTCTGGTCTGGCTCACATGTTGTGTGGTCTCACCTGTTACTACCATGATCACGAAGTCTAGCCAGGCACTGCTCAGCAATAGAAATAATTCTGGGACGTATGTTGTGTTTCTGTCAGTGAAGTCACACGAATTAAGCAGGGTAGCTATTCAAATATAGCTGCCTATAAAGTTCCAGGGAGTACCACCCTATGAGGTCACTGTCATATACGGAATCTTTTCTTGGCCAAAATGTCATTATGTGGGGCATGACTATAAGTAAGGTCTGCAGTAAGCACTTCGACTGATAGCCCATGGCCACCTGACAGCCATGCCCAGTGTCTCTCCAAAATTCCTTTACCACATGCCCTACTGAAACGGGGACATGCTTCCATGCGCGTTCACCCCACCTTGCTGCCTTCTGTTGCGCTGTGGTGAGAGGCAGCTCACTGTGGGCCTGGCTTTCTGTTCCCGCAGGGATGCAGTGGTGGGCGCCCTGATGCCGGCAGGCATGATCGCCCCAGTGGAGTGCCCCTCGTTCTCCTCGTCAGCACCACCTTCGGAGGCGTCTGCCATGCTCAGTCCCATGACTGTGGAGGACTGCATGCTGGCTATTGATCTCGAAGACAGGCTGAGTCCCAGTCCATGGCAAGAGAAGAGAGAGGTAAGAGCGACTCCTAAAGCAGCATGTATTAGATCTAAAGGAAAAGGTAGCTTCTTTGTATCTAGGAAAATCTCAGTCATTTTGTCATTTAAGCTAGGCTGTTTTTGCACCCGTTACTTAGATTTTCAACTTGAATTATAAAAATATACTATTAAAATGAGCTTTTTTTAGTATTGAAATACAAATGGGTCTATTCTTTTAAAAGTCATTAGATGGAATTTTGAAACCTTAAAGGTCTAAAAAGTCAGAAATGTTGTAATTTGTCTTGGGGAAAAACCCAATTTGAAGAGATATGAGCTCATATTAGTCTGATTCAAGTGAGCTGCTATGAATATTAATAGTTTTCCTGGAAATATGAATGGTCTTGACTTGCAGGGCTGCTCTAGGCCCAGCAGGGTGGTAGTAGACATGTGGTGTGAGCACTGTGTGGTCTCTGTGAATGTGGAGCATTTTAGACAGCCCCAAGTGGGTTAGATAGAAACCCCTGAACTTGTAGGGCATCGTGCCATGTTGTTAAGCTTTTCCACTCTCCTGGTGTACTCTCCTTTAGATTGTCTCCTCCGAGGACGCTGTGACCCCTTCTGCAGTGACACCATCTGCCCCCTCAGCCTCCTCTCGGCCCTTCATCCCTGTGACGGATGACCCTGGAGCTGCCAGCATCATTGCGGAAACTATGACTAAAACCAAAGAGGTCAGGAGATGCTCTTCTGTAACTTTTTAATGTGAAATAATCTTAACTGTACACAGAAATCACAGGACTTGTATTAGAGATAGAACACGGATACTTGGTTGACCATTCAGCTGAGTTTTCCAGTTGTTGGCATTTCTGAACAACCTGTGGGAATGCTAGGTGTGTTAGTTACTTTTCTCTCATTGCTGAGACAAAATGCCCAACACCCAAAGTTAGAGAGGAAGGAGTTTATTTGGCTCACAGTTTGTAGAGGTTTCAACCCATAATCGGCCGGGTCCAAGGCAGGGATGACAAATAGCATTGCAGAGGAGAAACAGCATGGCTCCCACACGGTAGCAGAGGCAACAAGCGAATTTAACAGCATCTTCCTGCCCCTCTTATCTTAGACTACCTGATTAGGGCAGTGCTAAACCAGTCACTCACGAGTAGTGGTTTAGTATTCACAGGCCCTGAACCCCAGCATTACAAATTCCAGATTCAACAGCCTCTGGAGAGGAAAGCCCCACCTCATCCTCCTGAGGCTTTGGGGGACGTCTGAACACAAACCACAATACTAGAACACAAGCCTGTGTGTATCTGAGTATGAGGCTATCACAGGGATCCCGGATTCCCTTCTAATCCCTAGACTTGTTCAGATGTGCTCATGCTCCTGACAGTACCCTTCTGAGTCTAGCACCCAACCCAGGAATGTGTGTTGTTTTATTACTCTAATACAGAGCAGTTCATTTTGACAAAACCTCTACATGAATGGTGCAGAGTTCTGTCTTGTGCATTTGCTGCATTTCTGGTTATGACTATTAACCCTTGGTTAAGAGTCCAGTTCCTCCTCTGGAAGTTCATGTGTACTTATGTTCATAAGTACAGTAAGTCCCAGATGTATGAATGAGTTGCATTCCAGGAGAATGTGCGTGAGTCAGATTCATTCATAAGTCTGACACCTTTGACACAAATATGTAAAACATAAAAATCCAAATGCAAAGGCCAGGGATTTAGCTCAGTGGTTCCATGTCGCCTTCCTCACAAGTGCAAGGTCCTGAGTTCTATCTCCGGTACCAAAAAAAACCCAAAAACCAAACAAACCAATAACAAAACAAACCAAATGCGAGGTCCATTCATACCTATGAAAGTTCACAACTTGAATGTTCATAAGTTGGGGAGTTACTGTGCTTATGAGGAGATGCTTTGAGATGATGCAAATGCCTTGTTCCTCCTCAGACTTCTGCTCTGAATCTAATACTGATGTCGCCTAAACCAATCATTTTTCAGTTGCCATCATTTCTTAGAGAGTGAGTGAGTTGCCATACTTTTGTAAGGGAGAGCTGACCTTTCCTGACTGTATGTCTACCTCCTTACTTATTGTACTGATATAGATTCATTAATTCCTATATTATTCAAATAGTGACACTTGTTGCTGCAGTCATCATTTGACACCCAGATTATCCCACAGTTGCCATTGTGCTCCCTTTGGACTAGTTCCTTAGTCTTTCTGAGGCATCCTCAGAATTCTTGGAGCATTTCCTTATTTTCTGTCACAATAGTGTGTTCTAGACTCATCTACCCTGCCCTGGAATCAGCGATTTCCTCAAGGAATCTCTGCTTCCTTTTTGTGGTTTGCAAAATTTGGAAACCAAAATAGGCGCTTGGTAATCTGAGTGCTACCTGACATCTTTGGATAGATCCTCTCAGCAGACAGGCGTACACTTATGTAAGCATTTATTTCTCCTTCTGTATCTTGCCTTTCCAATAAAACTGTGGACAGTAAAAACTAATACTTTCAATTCCAGTCCAACTGGAGAGTTTATTCTTACCCTCCTTTCCTGTGCTTTGGTATCTAATCCTTTTATATGGCTTCATTTACTACTCTTTGATTGGATTTTTGATCTAAATTCGTGAGGGCTGCTGATCTGTAGTTTTCTTATGATGTCTTTGTCTGGTTTGGTTTGGGTATTAGAGTAATACCAGCCTAATGGATTGAGTTGGGAAATGTTTGTGAAGGATTGGTGTTAATTCTTATTTAACTACTTGGTGGAATTTTATCTGTCTCTCTCTGAGCATTTCCTAGGTTTCTAGCACAAAATTCCAGGGTCAACAGATGTTTTATGCTCCAGTTTAGGAATCAGATGTTCTCCCAAAAAAGAGAAAGTTTTGGCTTTTTAAAAAAAATTGGCGAGTGGTATTTAGACGCTGAGATTCAGGGTCTTCATGTGCTCTTTGCTGTTGGGTGATAGAACTAGGGAGTGTGTGCGTGTGTGTGCGTGTGCGTGTGTGACCACCACCACCTCTTCACATGAGTACAGTTGATTCTGAGCTAACTAGTATTCACTGTATTTCTGTATTTACAGTCCTCTTCTCTCAAAGTGAAAAATCAGGCTGCTGTCAGAGACAAGCTTTTTTTTTTTTAGTTTCCGGGGATCGAACTTGGGTCCTTGCGCTTGCGAGACAGGCAGTGGAACCACTGAGCTACGTCCCCGGCCCTGATAACAAGCTGTTTACTTACAGTCCAGTCCCAGCCTGCCATCTTGCCTGTTACCTACCCCATAAACCCCTTCTCTCTGCGCATAGCCTCTGGCATTCAGAGGCAGTCTGCTCTCCCTGGGGACTGCCTCTTCACCTTGTTTGACCTGTGACTTCCCCTGCCTCTAGGCCACCTATGACAGGCCTAGACCTCGGCACTTTCCTCCCTTTGCAGCACCACACTGGCCCTTCACCCTCCTCTCGCTTTCCCCTTTGGCAGTCTGTTCCCCATTGGAGACAAACATGCCTTATTTTTTTTACTAGGAACGCTGATTTATTGCACTGCTACTGCTGGCAGAAAATATGTCCTGTGGAAATTATTTATAACCATCAGTGGCAGTAAGAAAACCACTATAAATTAGGTCTCTGGAATCAATTTCTGATTTCTGGAGATCCCCTGGGTTGAGGATTTAATGCAGAAATTATTCTGAAGAATTAGAAGTTTTGCTTTTAGGTAGAAGGAGGATAAGATTTCTTTCCTACACATTTGTTTGCAGTATAGGCATTGAGGTTATATCCTAAGTTCCTATCATTTCCATTTTGGTTTGACTCCTAAATTATGGCAGGGTGATTTTCATGTTAGTATTGGGCTGTAATTGATGTGTGTTGTTCTTTTTTTCCTCAGTACCGGGGATCAAACTCAGGACCTTGTGCTTGCCAGGCAGGCGTGGTGACACTGAGCTAAATCCCCAGCCCTGTAATTCATGTTTAGAGGAAATGCTACTGATACTTTGCTTTTTTAGCAGTTCCTCTATAAACTATTTCCTACTTTTTTAACATCGTCATAAAAAAGATTAGGTAACGTTTTAATTTCACGACTGAATGTATTACATGTAATTAGCATACTCTACCGGATGCTTTTACTGTTCTTTAGTGGGTCATTCTAGAATGTTGTTGTTTCTAGTGGTTTTCACTTACTAGTCCCTGGGTCTCCAGTTAAAGGTCTGCCCTCTAAAGGGGGAACCTGTCCCAACGCCAAGAGACCTAGTTCTCAGGGTGTAGCAGATGGGTCACATTCTCATTAGGATTCCTGCACAGGGCTGTGTTGTGCCCAGATTACGAAGTTCCAAAGACCACCAGGAGGCCGTTTCCGATGTAAGCACAAGAGGGTCGTTTATTCACGCTTAAGCAGGGACTCTCAATTGTCACCGACACAGCGGATCGAGATTGAGAGCCCCGAATTCCAAATTAGCAGGGTTTTTATTGAGATTACAGCAAGCTTTGGTCATTAGCAGCCATATGATTGGTTAACATTTTGCAAGTATGAAGTGTAGATTTCTGATTGGCTAGGCTCATTGGGGGTTGAAGGGGATTACGTATAGGTTTTTACAAGAAAAATGGGGACAAAGATTAGTGGTCTACTGTCACGTACTGATGGTCAGCAGACATCCTGACTAACGGTCACGACCACCCTGTGTGGATAGTCAGCACATTAACAGATTGTCCTATAGATAGTGGGCCCGGGACATTTGTTTCTAGGGCAAACAGATGGCTGAGTAATAAAGTTAGGAATCCTGAGTTGCAGATTACGTCTTTTGTCCTAGTTCAAGCACATTTACTCATTAATGTGAGAGGACAAAGGAGACTACTCCATTTTGGGCAAAATGGAGTCATTCTGGTCTCACATTAGCAAAATGGAGTCGCTTTGGTCTCACAGCTGTGCTTTCCATGCACCATTCTGTTTCTGATCGAGTTAAACTGGATTTGCTGAAATCTAGAAGTCAGCAGAGGCACTTCTGGCTCTTGTTCTTTCTCTAAAGAGCCTGACTCTGCCTGGGGAATGTGAAAGGCTGGTGCCCACTCCTGTTCTACACAGAGTCGCAGTGATTCCCACTCAGAGGCAGAAGCTGGGCTGTCCGGCTCTGATGGCTGGGTTGCCTTTCTGCTTTTCATGGGCCCAGCTCCTTTGCTGATTGCTCAGCCCAGGACCTACCATGTGTTGCACCTCACTGAGAGTGGTGTGTGCAGCACACACAGCCTCCTGAGGTCAGTCTTGGGCTGGGCCCATGAAAAGCAGAAAGGCAACTCACTTAACTCTCTTCGGAGCCATGGTTACAATATTTTATGCAAACGAAGCACACAGGAAAGCACAATGACGAATGTTTTAACCCATTAACACAAGCACTCTTTGTTATGTAAGTGAGAAAGGCGCTTAAACTGATTGTCACCGCTCTGTGTCTGCGGCCACACACGACTCATGACTCGTGACTCACTCTCAGGTAGTGCAGACTTTTTCAAGTCAGATTTTTTTTTTTTGGTACGGGGTTACCGAATTTGGGACCTTGTGCTTTCAAAGCAGGTGGTGGAACCACTGAGCTAAATCCCTGGCTTTCAAGTTAGATTTTTGGTTTGACTATTGAGCAGAGTTACAAATCAGAGCAGTTTTTTTTTCAAACTTTGCTGTTTGAGTGGTGGAAATTTTGAGCTTGGAGCCATTTGACAGCTGAGGTATCACTGTACATGTCTTGGTGAAAGTATTAGAGTCCTGGCACTTCTTAATTGACCTGGTTCTTCACATTCCTTTGTCATTGTGGGTATGTGTTCTCTGAGTTCATGGGTAAACTGATGAGGCGCTCAGCGTTATCATTCCTCATTTTAATTGTTGGATATCATGTAATACAGGATGTTGAAAGCCAAAATAAAGCATCAGGCCCGGAGCCACAGTCCTTGGATGAGTTTACCAGTCTGCTGATCGTGGACGACACCCGTGTCGTGGTGGATCTGCTCAAGTTGTCTGTGTGCGGCCGGGCTGGCGACAAGGGCAGGGAGGTGCTCTCCGCTGTGCTCTCTGGCATGGGCACTGCCTACCCACAGGTGAGTGGCGGCAGGGTCCAGGCCACCTCCTGCTTCTCCTCGCTCCGTGTTGGGCGGCCTCCTCTGCGGGGACACCGCTGCTCTTCACACGTGAGTTTATGCTGGAGTTGCCATGTAAAAACATTCCTTTAGACAGATCCATCTGGGCTGGAAGTGTAGCTTGGTGGTGAAGCACTTGCCTAGTATGCATGGGGCCTCTGGGGTGGGCCCCCAGCACTGCGAACGAGAAAAGAAAACAGCAGTTACGAGAACGTTTAACCCCCGCCCCCAGAACTGATTTTGTGCACCTTGTTCTTATTGATTAGTAGAATTCCTTAACTAAGTCCCTTTTCTATCATATGCTTTGCAGTTTTACCCCAAATTTGCCCTTTGAGGTTATTTTGATATTTTTTGCCATAAAGGAATTTCAGTTTTATGTAGTCATATCTGTCAGGTTTTTGCTTTTTTGTTTTTTCCATTTATGACTTTTGGGTTTTGTATTATGCTGAACAGATGCTTATTTATGTGACATTGCTTCAGAGAATTCTCCCAAGTTCTCTTCTAATCATGTTTATGATTTCATTTATTATGTTTACATTTTTTAGCCATCTGGGGATTATCTTGATGTAAGGAATCAGCTTTATTTTTTCATAAATGGTAAACTACTTGCCATAACGTTATTTATGTAATAATTCATGCTTTTCAGTGATTTGAAAACTACTTTTATCTTACTCTGAATACCTGTGTGTGTTTGGGTCTGTTTAGAGACTGTGCTTGTTCCATTGAAATAACTCTTTGCTCTAATATCACAGTAGTTGGGCAGTTTTATATTTTTGTGACGGGTAGTGCAGTGTTCAATATGACTTTCTGTTTTTGTGGAAATGGACTGTGGACAGTTGACACCTCGGGCTGTGGAGCACTTGAAATGTGCCTAGTCTACCCGAGGAATTAAAGCTTTCATGTTACTAATTTAAATTTGTGTGGGTGTGTAAGGCTGGTGGGCGTCAATTGATGTATCTGGGTTAGTCAGTGTCATTATCGATATGTCTTAGCAGTAGGATTGATCAGTCCTGGAGTCCTGGGGCTCCCGTGTGGACTTGTACTATTTAGCAGCAGCCTGGCTTTGTCGTGTCAGAACTCCATGTGCCAGGGAACCTGGCGTGGTGTCTCCTGTTGCAGATACTTCGTCTGTGTTGGTCTGGGCCTCACATCACTACCACCAAACAATAAAGTACGTAAGTACTGTTGAGTGCTCTTAAACACAGTGGTGATTTGGTGGACATTTTTAGGGGCTTGTTATTTCTCAATCTGTTACTGCGGAAGAGTTTAAAAATTCAAAGCTTTCTTCTTGCTTATATGCCTATGTGACAGTGATATTAGTTGTGAGTAGGTAAACAAAACTGTTATTAAAATGAGGAAAGATAGAGTGAAAGAATAGTTTATTCCTGAAAAGTATAGAATGGGCAGTACAGGGGGAAGAGGAGGTTTTTTTTTTCTGAGTTGAAAATTTTTGGGTTAACACATTATTGCTGTTAATATATAGTGTTGTTTGTTTTAAAAAATGACCAGGAATTTACTAGTATTAACTGCTCAAGTGGTATGAATCACCACCAGATTTTTAAAATAAAATAAGGACATGATGGATTATGGAGAGAATGTGGCACGGGGCTCACCCCCATGTCCTGGGTCAAGAGAAAGTCCCCCTCGTGTCACGTTTGCTACCCTTCCTCTGAGATGCTCTGCCACGGTTGGACCTGGTGTCTCAGTTGTTTTCTATTCCTGCCCCTACTGAGACAGACTTTCCGCACTGGAAAGTAAATTTTGGTGTAAAAAGAAACTTGTCATCTCTGGTTTTTATCAGTTGACCTGAACTGTGTTGTGTATGTGGTGCCTTCCAGCTACCTTTATACAGATTGACTCTGAGCCTCATGGAGCCTTTGCCAGCTCTGTGATGTCTTGATTATATGGGTGAGGAAATCAAGCCCTAATTTGAATTAAATTTCTCAAACTCCACATCTTCCACTCTGCCATCCTGTGCCTCTGAAAGAATCCAGGGCAGGATGAAAAGGACAACGTCCAGATGACCAGGGTGGAGCCAGTCACCCTCTCCTCCTCCCCAGGTGGCAGATATGCTGCAGGAGCTCTGTGTCACTGAGCTGGAGGATGTAGCCACAGACTCGCAGAGCGGCCGCCTTTCCTCTCAGCCTGTGGTGGTGGAGAGCAGCCATCCCTACACCGACGACACTTCCACCAGTGGCACAGTGAAGATACCAGGTACCTGAACCAGACCCTGGAAGGGGCTGCAGACTTCACTGCTTGGGCTTGACTTGACTGTGCAATTACTTCTGCTTTAGAAAATAAGTAATAGAATTGTTTTGGACGCTCTTCCCTCCCTTTTCTAAAATACTCCTTTCCCAGATAAAGCATGATACAGTAAGCAACCTAAAGTAGATGATTAGCTTTGACGGGTGGGTGGATGCCCTGTGACCATGACCCAGGTGTAGTCTCACCTGTACTGCATCCCAGAAGCACTGCTGTGCCCCCTGACGTGACGCCGTCCTGAAAGCCATCACTGGCTTGCAGTGTGGACAGACTCCCTTCCTCCTTCTCTTCTTCCTCCTTTCCCTCTCCCTCTCTCCCTCTCCAAACTTCTCAGCGGGATCCCCCAGTGAGCTCCTGCTGCAGCTCAGCACATCCTGTCCTGTCCTGTCAACTGGTGCCTGAGAGAGAGGCTCCATCAGCCCACCCTTTGCTGAGTGTGACCCAGCCTTGGGAGCACCAGGGGTCTGTGGCCTTTTCTTGGGGATGGCCCTGAGAGCACTGCTGCTCTAGAGTTGCACACAGTGCTGCTCCAAGAGAACTGCTTCTTCCTCATTAGCTGGAGTACTTTAGAAAGAGATGTCCCCTCACCCTTCAGTTGGTTATCCAGGGGTAGTATCTGCATGAGAAAGTCAGGAGAAAGTCTTATTTCTTCTTTTTTGGTCCTTCCTCTCATTTATAGTTTTCAAGGGAATGAATCAGTTCCCTATCACTCTTCTATCAAGGTATTTATTTTGCAGTGTTGGTATTAAACCTAGTACTGAGCGTATTCCTGGCCCTTTTAAAGTTATTCTTTTAAATTTTTATTTGTTTGTCTGTTTTTTGAGACAGGGTCTCACTATGTAGCTCAGGCTGGTCCCTTTGCTTTGGGCCTATGGCAGGAGCATATTGGAGAGCAGAGCTGCTCACCTCATGTCCAGAAAACAGAGAGGACGAGGGCCAGAGTCCCATATTCCCTTTCTGAGGCACATCCCCGGTGACCTAAGAACTTCCTCCCGTAAGGCTCTGCCTCGTAAAGATAGTGCCATCCTGGGAACCAGGTGCTGAACACACAGTCTTTGGGAAGGTGTTAAAACCCAAACTAAAGCACCCATCCGTACAGCATGGTCTGGCATTTGGGGCTGCAGCATGGCCCTTTGGCCAGAAGTGATGGCACCCAAGATTGGTCTTCCAGTCCACAGGCACAGTCTCCTGTTGGGGAAGAGGGTGGTGCATTTTCAGAGCTTGATTTAGAGGCCAGTTTTTCATTAGCTCTTAAACATAGCTGTAGCTGATCTGGTTTTGCTTGGGTCACTGTGGCTTTGTTTGCTGCCTTCGAGTGGTCACTGTTTCTGCTCGCTTGTCCTCCAGGTGCAGAAGGCCTCAGGGTGGAGTTTGACCGCCAGTGCTCTACAGAGAGACGCCATGACCCTCTCACAGTCATGGACGGCGTCAACAGGATCGTGTCCGTGCGGTCAGGTGAGGAAGGGAGGTTGGACAGGGCACAGCCTTGGCCTCTGTAGAGGGAACTGGCAACATTTTTAGGACAGCCTGTTGCTGCTTCAGTCTGTGGGAGCTTTAAGGAAGGCACAATAAGCTCTTTAGCTGTGAAATATGGTTTTCCTTTTCTCTTCCTAGTATTTTTATAACGTAGTCATCCATGTTGTATGTGCCTCACCCCACTGATGGACAGAGTTCCTGAATGACTGGCGTGAGATTTGGGTCTTGTTGGTCCGTACTTAGCCTTATCCAGACAGTTGGAGAAGGGGCTGTAGTTGTCTGAGAGTGCCGGGGCCTGTGGGGCCACAGCTTGGTGTGTCACGGAGCTTGCTTGCTATTTTTTTTTTTTTTGGTACTGGGGATCGAAGTCGGGACTTTGTGCTTGTGAGGCAGGCAGCGGAGGCACCACGGAGCTAAATCCCCGGCCCTCTACTTTTGGTTTTTTGAGGCAGGATCTCGCTAGGTAGTTCAGTCCAGCGTTGAACTCAGTATGTAGCCCAGGCTGGCCTTGCACTCACTGTTGTTGTTGTTGTTGCTGTTTTGGTAGTATAGAGCTTTTTGCAAAAGGGATTTGCTTTGGATTGATTGCTTTGAGGACTTGGCTCATGGAGAATTCTGTCCGGATTGGGGGGGGGGGTCTTGGGACAGACAGGAAGCATTGGGTGCCATCCCATCTCTGCTAGGCTGTTACGCCCTGTGGTCAGGTGGGGTTGAGGACCCTATCTGTAGGACTGTGAGATGCTACACATCTGGGCATTTCAGAGTTTCAGTGCAGGGCTCGTGTCTTTTCGGACCTTTTTATTCTTCATCTGGAGCAAGCGGCAGATTTTCCCGGTATGAGGGAAAGGCCAAGTGAAGCCTGTGAGGCTCTGTGGGCCATGTCTGGTCTTAGTCATTACTGCTCACAGAGACTGTTTGTCAGCGAGTGGGTGTGGCTGTCCTAGGGAAACACTGTGCGCATGCCATTCCTGAAATCCCTGGTTGAAAGATTTGGATGATGTGACATTGTCTTCACAAACATGAGTTTTTCTGGCACCTTGACAAAGGTCTGTCGGGATAGTTCTCAGTGGTGGTGTTAAATGTGACATGTCGCTGTGGTTCCAGCAGGAAGACTGTCAGGCCATTCCCATGCTGCCGTCACAGAGCCCTCCAGCACACAGTTGGCCAGGGTCTCTCCAGCTCTGACAGTTTTGCTTTGTATTTAAGGAGTTTATATTCATTGGATGATGGATTGAACCTACCTACCCCCAGGGTATGATTTTCTCCACCAGGCCGAGAGTGGTCCGACTGGTCCAGTGAGCTGCGGATCCCAGGGGATGAGCTGAAGTGGAAATTCATCAGCGATGGGTCTGTGAATGGCTGGGGCTGGCGCTTCACTGTCTATCCCATCATGCCAGCCGCAGGTAAGCGAGGGGCTGTGGCCAACACAGTTTGATGGCAGGCTGTCTTAGCCAGGCAGCTTAGAACTGCAGGTGCTTTTCATTTGGTAACTTGAGATTTGCCTTCTGGTGTGCCGGGAGAAAACATTGCCAGAGGCCCTGTTGAGGCAAGGATCCCGCTACAGAGCCCTCCATCTTCTAGGGTACTGGCCCTCTCTTCACCCTGTGGGGAAAGGTTTTTTGCTGGTTCCAGTTCTTAAGGCTGTCTGTTTACAGTTGAAATCTCAGGGCAGAGTGTGGCTCATGTGACGTCGACAGCGGTACTGTGGGTACATTTTTTCCTGGTATGTTCCAAGTGCCCTAGTCAGTCATACTTGGAGGTATCTCCTTACACAATGGTCCCTCCCGTGTCATGTACAGGGACATTCGTAGTGCTCCTTCACAGGCCCCAAGGACCTTTTATCCGACCGCTGTGTCCTCTCCTGTCCATCAATGGACTTGGTGACCTGTCTCCTGGACTTCCGGCTCAATCTCGCCTCCAACAGAAGCATCGTCCCTCGGCTTGCGGCCTCGCTGGCAGCATGCGCACAGTTGAGTGCCTTAGGTAATGCCGCCTTAGGTAATGCTGCCTGTCTCGCTGGCTAGACGGAAGTGGTCAAGCTTCTGATATTTGTTGTCTGCTTATTTCAGCCGCCGGTCATAGAATGTGGGCCCTTCAAAGACTGAGGAAGCTGCTCACAACGGAATTTGGTCAGTCGATTAACATAAACAGGCTACTTGGAGAAAATGATGGGGAGACAAGAGCTTTGGTAAGGAGCACTATGGTACAGTTTCTAGACATTGGGCCCTTTGGCAATTCAGTGGTTGCATTATTGTTTAATCTAATGAATCATTGAATAGAGCTGGGAAATTTCCCCTGGGCATAAGTAGGCCTTTGTCTTTGTTACATGTAGACTTTTTCTTAAATTGCTGTGTATACTGATTCAGACTGGACTGTGGTTTTCTTTTTGGTACCGGGGATCAAACTTGGGTCCTTGCGCTTGCGGGGCAGGTGACGGAACCACTGAGCTGAATCCCCGGCCCCCTGAACTGTGGTTTTCTAAAAATCAGTGTGTTAATAGCTCTGAAGTGGGATGGTGTTTGTTGGACTTTACAACCATGTGAGTGGCCACCCCCCTGTGTGTGCTGTGAGGTGGTTCCCTATCCCTTTGTGCATTGGGATCCACAGGAGCTGCTTCCGGCAGGGGAGGGGATGGTGTCCTGAGAGTGGCTTTGCTGAAATTGAGACCAGATATTCTTTTCCTTTTCATTTTTTCTGTTTGGACTTTCAGACGCATGCCTGTGATCAGTTATTTTTCTCTCTTTTACTCTACCTGGGCTCCTTTGATTTTCTTTCACTTCCTTCAACTCACTCATCCCTTTTGGTCCATCTTTTGCCACCCGATACCCTCATTCGTTGAGCTCTCTGCATCCCTTGCCTCCACTGTGCAGGAGTCTCACTAGGTCTGAAGCGATCCCTTGATCTGGATCTGGAAGGAGTTCGATAACGCCTTGGTCCTCTTCCTTTAATTTCCCTGCCAGATCTAGTAACTAAGAGTCGTCTCTGGTGTGAAGCAGGCTGGGAGTTAGGCACATTACACTCTCTCTCTCTTTCTCTCTCTCTGTTTTTCCGTTCCTTGTCATCAGCTTTAGGAGGACTTTTTCTCATGAGGAATCTATTTTCTGGTATAGGAGGGATCTCTTCTGGATTCACAGTAGACAGGGTTTGTGCGTCAAGATTTTCAGCTTCAATTTCACTAGATGCACTTGCTTTTCTTTCTCTTCTTCTTTTCTTTCTTATGTTTCCAGGAATTTTTTCTATGTTTCTTTTTTCTTTTTTTTTGATTTCTCTTCAGAAGCACTTTCAGAATCAGAAGACTCAGAATCAGAAGACTCAAAAAAGGACTGAGAATCACTTGAGCTATCTGAATCATTGGATGATGAACAGGAAGAGGATGATGATTTATGCCTTTTCTTTTCTTCTTTTTTAACTTTAGATTTTGGGATCAGCTCTCCACAGCTCAGTATCCGTACCTCAGCAAATGGTTTGCTAGCTGCATCTGTTTTCTGGTTTTCTGTCTCACAACTTCTTGACCAGAGATTACTTGTCCAAAAACAACATGATGCTCCTCTAAATGAGGAGTTGGTTTTGTTGTTATGAAGAACTGTGAACCATTTGTATCTTTTCCTCTGTTGGCCATTGACAAAAGAAATTCTTTGTTGTGTTTAACAGCGAAAATCTCATCTTCAAAAAATCCTTTCTTAAATAGATTCTCCTCCTCTTCCATTTCCTTCACTGAAGTCACCACCCTGAACCATAAAATCCTTAACAACTCTGTGAAAAACACAACTCTTATAATGTAATGGCTTCTGAGTTGATTTCCCTGTTCCCTTTTCTCCTGTACAAAGACAACGAAAGTTCTCTCATGTTTTGGGGCACACATCACAAAATAATTCAAAGACCACTCTTCCAGCAGGTTGATTGTTAATGGCAATATCAAAAAAACATTGAGGACACTGAACCTTTATTCCCATGGTTCCAATATTTCAATGGTTCTGAAGCATCAAAAAATCGGCCTAGATCCCCAGAGTTCAGGCCGCCATCGCTGCTGCCATGGTATAGCTTGAGAAGCAAAATGCATCAAGAGACCAAATATTCTGAGACAAACATTCGCACTCCTTTTTTTTTGTTGTAGTGCACTTGTCCTTTTAGTCTTTTTCCTACTTAAGAATTTCAACAAGCTTTTTTTCAGTTTTTATTAGTACATGTTTGCAGTACATAAGGATTACATTCCTCATGGGGAGTTGGTGCGTGCACCTGACATGTCTTAATTCTTTTTCATCCCTTTCCCCTCCCCTCTCCTCAAGAAGCATCTTTTAAGGGGGAACAGTATTAAAATAATGAAACCTTTGGCTCATGAGAACAAAACAAACTGGAGGTGCACCTGCTTGAATTCTGCAACAGAATATTGTCTTACTGGTTTTTTTTTTGTCTTACTGTTTTTAAGAGTTTTACAGGCAGTGCTCTTGCTGCTTTGGTGAAAGGGCTTCCAGAAGCTTTGCAGAGGCAGTTTGAATATGAAGATCCTATTGTGAGGGGTGGCAAACAGCTCCTCCATAGCCCGTTCTTTAAGGTAATTGCTTGACTTAAAAGTGACAGTGCTTGACAGAACCACTGAGAACTGTGCCAGGGTACTGTGTTCTAGGCCTCTTTGAAGGTATATGTTGAGTATTGCTGAAGTTGGATATGCAAAAGCTCAATAAATGATTTTCTGATCAGAAGGCTTATACCTTAAGCCACTATATAAGTATTAGCATGCTTTGAAACGTACAAGTCCTCTTGTTAGTTGACACAGGCAGCATGTACAGCGTTGTAGCAGTTGTTGGGCCTGAGGTCCTGTGCTTATAGTGCATCTTGAGGAACTGTTAGGATAATCACACCCCTGATGGGTAGGAGGAGCTCCTGAACAAGCATCCTCGGAAACCCTGGGGTGGTGACTTGGGACCAGGTGGAATGAATATTAGTGCCAGTGACCCTGTGTTTTAAATGTTCGGTGGCTGCAGGTGCTCGTGGCTCTTGCTTGTGACTTGGAACTAGATGCTCTCCCTTGCTGTGCTGAGACTCACAAGTGGGCTTGGTTCCGACGGTATTGCATGGCCTCCCGTGTTGCTGAGGCCCTGGACAAGAGAACACCATCGCCCCGTCTGTTTCTTGATGAGGTATTATTGCACGCTATTTTGGAATCGCTTCTACAGTGCAGAAACATTTTTAAAATTTAGATATAGTGCAAAAAGATACCAATATTATGAGATACAAAAAAACTTTCTCTTCCTAAGAAATATCATAAAAAAACCACAAAAGTGAAAATAAGTGAACTAATACTGTGAATTTCAATTAAAGTTTATTTTTAGTAAACTAAAGATGTAGTGATACTGTCCAGTTTTTAATGTCTTAGTCTTGATACCACATTGATTTTACTTATTAAGTATAAAATCATGATGTTAATGTTGGTATTCCCTCATACTTCCTAGGCTTTTTTTTTTCTTTTGGTACTGGGGATCGAACTCAGGACTTTGCGCTTGCAAGGCAGGTGCTGGAACCACTGAGCTAAATCCCCGGCCCCCTGTCTTCTCGTCTTAATATTTACTTGTTTTATTCTTGACATAAGTGTTTGATTCATAATCTTACTGAAATGTTGTCTAGGTGGCCAAGAAAATCCGTGAGTTAATGGCAGACAGCGAAAACATGGATGTTCTCCATGAGAGCCATGACATTTTTAAAAGAGAGCAAGATGAACAACTTGTGCAGTGGATGAACAGGTTGTTATATCAGAAACAAGAAATAATGTTGCTTATGAGAGAAAGAGCTTTCATGAGCAGTTCTTTGCCATGTCCAGTGTTCTCTTAATTCTGTTGCAGGCGACCAGATGACTGGACCCTTTCTGCTGGCGGCAGTGGAACCATTTATGGATGGGGTCATAATCACAGGGGGCAGCTCGGAGGCATCGAAGGTGCAAAAGTTAAAGTTCCCACTCCTTGTGAAGCTCTTGCAACTCTCAGGCCCGTGCAGTTGATTGGAGGAGAACAGACACTGTTTGCTGTGACAGCGGATGGGAAGGTAAGGATGCATTTTTGGTTTCAGATTGTCTTAAAGACCAAGCCAGTTATGGCTGGGTGTTCTGTTTGATTCTTGTGCGTGTAAGTGGTCTGTACTGAAATACTACAAGATTAATAGCACTTTTCATATTGCTGGAAGCAATTATAGTTCCAAATACTTCTGTATGTCTTAAGATGTATTTTATAACTTTGAATATGTTTTATTCTGCAGCATGTCATTCTACAAAAGGGTTATAATTTTTGCTTGCATATCATTGATTAGATGGATTCTTTTCTTGTTTGCTAGTGTAAATGGTAACTTTTGAGAAAGTACACAGGTTGATGTGTAGGAGTAGCTGATGCTGTTTTCTTTCTAATGCATTTTTAAAAGTTTTTTTAATATTTTCTTTATAGAGAGCCATAGTCTGCAAATAAAAATTTTGTTCCAAGGTCCAGGGATTTAGCTCAGTGGTTTTGCCACCTGCTGCGCAAGTGCAAGGACCTGAGTTCGAACCCTAGTAACAACAAAAAAAAAAAAGAAAAGAAACCACTCATCTGTGGAGAATTCATAAGCCTGGGACTTTAATTGCCAACCTAAGCTATTATAAATTTTCTATCTGAGGATTATAGTCCATAGGTAGTATAAGTTCAGACTGAAAACCATCTTGAGGGTCAGTTTTTATGATTATGAATTCTCCTGGGAGATTCATTTCTCCTCAGTCAGTGCTAGGATTATGAAAGGTGACTTTCTTTATTCTTTCTTACTTTTCATTCACAGTAGTGCACACTGAAGGGATATCACTTTTCTACAGAGTCTTCTTTGAGGCTGGTACCTTATTCTCATGCCCCAGACCCTCAAATCTCCAAAACCTTCTCAAAGGAAGCTGGATTCAGGGACTCATGTATTTACCTGAGTTTTGGTTTTACTTCCTGTTTTAGCCCTTGCAGTTTCTTTACTCTTGTATCAGTGCATCGGTACATTTGAAAAAAGTCTACAACAGCATTTCTGTTTCTACCAAGAGGCACATTTGCTATGCATTTAGAAATAGCAATCTGATTTCTTTCCCCCCAATTAATGAAAAAGGTGTTTTGTGTCCCAAAACAATTTCCATTTAGAATGAAAAAATAGTGTTGTTTACTGTGTAAGTGCTGCCTTGCTGAAATACTAAAATATATTTGTAGTATTTCTGGTGTTTTTTTTTGGTACTGGGGATCGAACTCGGGTCCTTGCGCTTGTGCAGCAGGTAGCGAAACCACTGAGCTAAATCCCCGGCCCTATTTGTAGTATTTCTATAGGACATTTCGGTGGGTTTCAGGGATTTACATGTAGTAATTGTAGTTAGTATTCCAGAAGTAGATAAAGCTTCTAGGGAAAAGATCTTATTTTAATTTAATTTAATTTATTTATTTTTATTTATTTTGGTTTTTTTTGAGACAGGGTCTTGCTGTGTAGTTCAGGTTGGCCTTGAACTCGCTATGTAGCCCAGGCTGGCCTCAAAGTCATGGCAGTCCTCCTGCCTCACCCTCAAGATCTTATTTTTAAAATGCATAAATTTGTCATTTCTAATAGTTATATAAGTGTTTCTTTTATTTTTAGAGCTTTGATACAGCATATGCATATTAGTGAGCTTTCTGACACTAAGGAGATGCCTGAGATAGTTAGATCACAGTTCTAGAAGTCCCACTCCAAGATCAAGTCCACCCATTGGTTATGGCCTCCAGAGTGCCAGGCAGCAGTGGTAGGGAGCATTTGGTGAAGCAGACTGTTCACCTCCTGCAGTGAGGAGAAAGACAGCCAATAGCACAGTGCCCTACAGGCCCTGTCAGGGCCATGCCACTCGCCCTCACTGCCAGAAGTTGTACGTTCCGGTAGTACCACCCCTGGGGACATTCATCCAATTTCAGCAGTGTATAAACTCTTACACTTTCCTGTGGTTGTTTTCTTTAAATTTAATCTCACTATGGTAAAAATGTCTACTTGGATGTGGTGGCACATTCCTGTAACCTCAGCTGTGTGGGAGGTTGAGACAGGAGAACTGCACGCCGAGGCCAGCTTGGGCAAGTTAGTAACACCCTCCCTGAAAATAATAAAAAGAGCTGGAGGTAAAGGTTGGTGTTAGAGCACTGCTGGGTTCAATCTGTAGTAGCTCCCCCCAAAAGAAGGCTAGACCACTGATTAGTTTTGTTAATTATCAAACATAAGAATATTAAGATGGGGCCGGGGATTTAGCTCAGTGGTTTCGCTGCCTGCTGCGCAAGTGCAAGGACCCGAGTTCGATCCCTGGTACCCCCCCCCAAAAAAACAATATTAAGATGAAAATCTGATGTTGCTATTATTTTTTCTCATTGTAGCTGTATGCCACCGGCTATGGTGCTGGTGGCAGACTAGGGATCGGAGGGACAGAGTCAGTGTCTGCTCCAACACTGCTAGAGTCTATTCAGCATGTATTCATCCGGAAGGTGGCTGTGAACTCTGGAGGAAAGCACTGCCTTGCGCTCTCTTCGGAAGGAGAAGTTTACTCTTGGGGCGAGGCAGAGGATGGAAAGCTGGGGCATGGCAGCAGAAGGTACTGAGTGAAAACAGCATTCTCAGCATTGCATCTTCCTTTGTTTCAATTCCAGGATATTGGCACTTTTTTTTTCAGAACAACATTTATATAATCTACTCATGATATTTATGAGTCATTGGCCAGGAACAGGTTGACATGCTAATCTGTGGGTTTGCCAGGATGACTACTATTTTAGGAGAAAAAGAGCCAGTGCTGAGTTTTTTTGAGTTATATATGTTAAGCTTCTTTGACCTCCCCCAAATGATCCACCAAATCACATTTGGCATTTTGTGTAACATGCATAATACTAAAACTGTAAATGCAGAGGAAATGGCAGGAGCAAGGGGGGAGGACATACAAATGATGCCAGTTTTTAAACAAAGGAACCAACCTACTGATGTAAAAAACATTAATGGCAACTACCAGCTAAGTGAGAGTAACAGACCTTTCCTATCTTAGAAATAGCTAAACAAATTAGACAAAATATAAACAGTTCTAAAGGCATTGCATATCAGGCAGCAAAGTACCGTATGCCCTGAGAAATGGGGAATAGACAAGGCTAGTTCAGAACGTTTCTCCAGTGGCACCTGCTGTGCCACAGGAAGAAGAAACCCTGGCAGATCGTAGAAGGCTCCCATAGTATAGAGGAGACAGAACTGGAAGTCCAAGGACATCGGTACCTCTAGATATGCAGAGCACCAGAAGGGAGAGAGTTGTACAAACAGAGGACTCAGACAGTGCAAAGCCAAACACCGCAATCACCTGTGTGAGGTCAAGGGACAAGCCACCCAAAAGGAGAACAGTCCCCAGAGCTCACACAGGATATGAGATAAAGCTCCTAGAAGCCTCATACATAATTCAAGGCATTAGAGTGCTAAAAATGGTGTTCCTTAATACTAGGGAAAAATAATCACACTATTGTTGCTATGATCATATCACCAAAATGTAAAAACAAGACCTGAGACAAATTGTTAATAAATAAGATATCACAGAAATTAAAGCCCAAGAATAATTTTCTGACTACAAACAAATCAGTCCCCTAACAAGGTAAAGTGTACAATGGCCTGTATGTATTATCATGTGCAAAAAACCAGAACACAATCCAAATGAATAGAAAAACCAGTCAGTTGAAACTGACCTAGAAATGATACAGTGGTAGATGAGAACTTCATTAAAACAACTTTTTTTTTTTTTGGTACCGGGGATTGAACTCAGGTCCTTGTGCTTGCGAGGCAGGCGGCAGAACCACTGAACTAAATCCCCGGCCCCATTAAAACAACTTTTAACTACATGCCATATCTTCAAGAAGTTAGAAAGAAACTTGGACATGTTAGGTAGAGCCTGGAAGGATACGTAAATGCCCAAATCAAAGCCTTAAAGATAAAAAATACAATGTCAGAGATGAAAAATACATCGGATAGGGCCGGGGATTTAGCTCAGTGGTTCTGCTGCTTGCCTTGCAAGCACAAGGACCCGAGTTCAATCCCTGGTACCAAAAAAATACATTGGGTGGAATGAGTGGCACATGTTTCACGGGAGGAATCATGAAAATACAACAGTAGAAACTATAGAGTGAAGCACAGAGAAGAAGAATACACAAATGAACAGAATACCAGTGAACCGTGGACAAACCTCAGCTGGCCTAATATGTGTACAGTTGGAGTCACCAGAGGAGGGGAGATGGGGGACTTTGAAAATAATAACTGAAAAATTTTCCAGGTTGATTAAAAGTATACATCCACATATTCAAGAAGCTTAAAGACCCTAACCAAAAGAAACATTGGGGTGGGGAGATAACAAGGTAAAATGAATAGAGAAAACAATCTTTATTTATTTATTTATTTATTTTTGGTACCGGGGATTGAACTCAGGTCCTTGCCCTTGCACAGCAGGCGGTGAAACCACTGAGCTAAATCCCCGGCCCTGAGAAAACAATCTTTAAAAGCAGGTGTGGAGGGCTGGGGATTTAGCTCAGTGGTTCCGGAGCCTGCCTTGCAAAAGCAAGGTCCCAAGTTTGATCCCCAGTACCAAAAAAAAAAAAAAAAAAAAAAATCAGCTGTGGGTTAGGAGGGAGGTGAGTAGACAGAGTAAACTGTTGCAGGCTAACGGTGTATTGCACATACTCTAAGCAACCACTAAAATAGCAGTTAGTAAAATAATAAAACATAAGCTGTTAATCCAAAAGAAAGCCGAAAAGGAGAGAAAGAGGTGGCAAAGAACAGATAAAACAAACAGAAAACAAATGAGGATTTAACCCTAATTAATAATAACATGAAATGAAATGATGTAAACACCCAAATTACAAGTCAGAGATTGTCAGAATGGAAAACAGTATGTTGCCTACAGTGATACTGCTTTAAAAATAGAGAATATAAATATTGGTACACAAAAATTTTTAAAAATGGGAAAATAGGGCCGGAGATTTAGCTCAGTGGTTTCACCGCCTGCTGCGCAAGCACAAGGACCCAAGTTCGATCCCCGGTACAAAAAAAAAAAAAAAAAAGGGAAAATAAATGCCATGATAATGTGAATTAAAAGAAACTAGAATGCTTATATTAATATCATGCAAGGTAGATTTCACAGAAAAGAATATTGAGAGGGATTAAAAAGGCAGTTTCTTGATGACATAGTTCACTAAGGGGACATAATAATTAAACAGATCATCATTCCAGCACCTAATAATAGATATTTCAAAGACATGAAATTTTAAAAAGTGCTAGAACTGCAAGGAAAAAATAAATACCCCTTCTTTCATAATTGGTAAAACAAATAGATAAAAAAGTCTGTAAGGGATAGGTTTGAATATCAGTATGAACTATCTCGACTTAATCAACATTTTTAGAACACTGTACTAGATAAAAATACATTCTTTTCATGTGTACCTGGAACATCTACCAATGAACTGTGATGTGGACCATAAAACAAACCTCACACACCAAAAGAATCCAAATTATACAGAGTACATTCTCTGTTCACAAGGGAACTAAATTAGAAATCAGTAATAAACACTTTGAAAAAAGTCTTCAAAATACTTGGAATGTAATTAAAACATTTCTAAGTAAACTGATGGGTCAAAGAATGAATCAGAATAAATGAGAAATAATTTTGAACCATGAAAATACCATATAAAAACATGTGAGATCCATCAAAAGCAGTAGCTAGAAGGAAATTTATACATGAAACACATATTTTAAAAATGAAAAGTGAGCACAAAACCATGACCTTAACACCCAACTTAAGATACTGTAGTAAGAAGGACAAATACAGCCCAAAGTAATCAGAAGAAAGAGGCGATTCCCGGTACCAAAAAAAGAGAAAATGAAAAATTAGAGCAGGAATCCATGATATAGAAAACTGATAAAAATTAGGGTAAACCAAAGGAAACAAAATCTGGTTCTTTGAGATAAATGTAATTTGCAGAGCCTCCATTTAGACTGATAAAAAGTGTATTACAGGGCTGGGGATTTAGCTCAGTGGCACCGTGCCTGCCTCACAAGCACAAGGTCCTGAGTTTGATCCCTGGTAGGGTGCGGGGGGTATATTACAAATTATAGGAGTTTTCATCACTACAGAGCATACAAATATTAAACAATCACGAAATATTAACAACTTGATGCCAACAAACTTGACTTTTTAGGGAAATTGGACAAATTCTTAAAAAGATATGTACTTTCGCAGAAAATTAATTTCCTACAAACAGATGTCCAGGACCAAATTACTAGTGATTTCTAATACACCTGTAACTAATAGACAGTTGCAGTTTCTCACATACTTTTTAAAAAAATTGAAGAGGAGGGAATTCTCCCAAATTAATTTTTGAAGATAGCTTTACTCTTTTTTCAAAACCAAACTCAATTATTAGGAAAATATAGACCACGTTTTCTCGAGAACGTAGCTGTAATCATTGTTAATGTTTTAGAAGTCAAATCCGACGGTATAGAGCAGATAATAGTGTGTGGCCAAGAGATTGCAAATGTGATTCGATGTTGGGAAATTAGTCGATGTGAAACACAGCATACGGCATCGCAGTGGATGAAGTGGGAAAAGCATTTGGCAAATTCTGACTCTGTCCCTGGAAAAAACTCTCCAGCAATGTAGGAATAAAAGATTGCTTCCTTAAGCTGATGAAAGGCATCTCTAGTAAACCTAGAGCTTACATTCTGCTTACTAGCGTCGCGCTCAGGAAGAGACAAGCATGTCTGTGACCGCCACTTGTATTCAGTATATACTGCAGGTTTAGTAAATGCAGTTCTACAGTACATACAAAGAAGTAAAAGGCATCCAGATTGGAACGAGAATTAAAGCTGTCTTTATTTGTAAATAATTTATGCCCAGAAGCGGATGTATCTACAAAAAAACTGCTAGAACTAATGTTAGGTTAACAATATTGTAGAATACATGATCCATAAATATTTATTTCTGTGTAATCAGAAAGTGAAATTTTAAAATGCTGTTTATAATACTCTGCATTCAAAATTGAAATCCTCCTGAATAAATCTGAGCCCAAAAATATGGGTGACCCATAGAAATCTACAAAATATTAGTGAGAATATTTTTTAAAAAACAAACTTAAAA
Source organism: Heterocephalus glaber (assembly GCF_000247695.1). The sequence goes on along the minus strand of NW_004624896.1, from coordinate 2,468,116 downwards.
TCACGGAGGAGTATTTGTATATATGGACCTGAAGATTCAGCATTGTTAATTTGTTGTTTATCCCCGAATGTCTAGACTTGACACCTTGAAAGACTTGTACTGTCTGACTTTTACGAAGCCTTATTTCAAAGCTGTAGGAGCCAGGGCTGTGCAGTCTTGGTATTATGGGGAGCAGTGCAGCAGTGGTGCAGGGCAGGGAGTCCAGAAATAGATGAATGTAGAAAAGATGACACAGTTTTCAAAAATGCAAATGCAATTCATTGGAGGAAAGATAGTCTCCTCCATGATGGTTTTGAATAAGTGAATAACCATATAGTGAGAAATGAACTTAAATTTACACCTTGTACCATATCTAAGCATTAACTCAGAATGAATAATAGTAATCAATTTAAAACTAAAAACTTCCAGAAGAAAACATGACCGAAGACCTTTGTACCCCTAGGTCAGACAAAGATTTTCAGATAGAGCTCCAAAACTATGATTCATTTAAAAAAATACGATGATTTATATTTTATACAAATTATGCACAGTTCTTTGAAAACTATTTGAAGGGATTGAAAAGGCATGCCACAGACTAGGAATCTCATAATCTGACTAAGGTCTGATACCCAAAATATATGGAGTTTTCAGAACTCAATAACAGGTTTGTTAACCCTGCTTGCCACATGAAATGCTAGTGACCCAGCACTCCAGAGGCTGAGGCAGGAGGATTGCTGTGAGTTCAGGGCCAGCCTGGCCACACAGTGAGACCTTGTCTGCAAAAAAAAAACCAACTTAAGTGAATATTTGTTTCAATAAAGGGCCAGGTAATAAATATTATAGGTTTTGCATTTGATACTTTAAAAATAACTCTAGATAGGAAATTTTGGGTTCAGGTCTGAACAGTTCTTAGGGACTGGCTTAATAACTACGTGGTTGGGGAGGTGTGTGTTGAGAGTTGTGCACTGACTAAATGAGCAAGACACAGAAGACATTGTGTTTAATATGCTTAAAAATATTTGAGAACAAAAGTGCATTTCGGTTATAGTTGGTGTCTTTTCCTGCAGTCCGTGTGACCGTCCTCGTGTCGTAGAGTCTCTGAGAGGAATCGAAGTGGTGGATGTTGCTGCGGGTGGAGCCCACAGTGCCTGCGTCACAGCAGCCGGAGACCTGTACACGTGGGGCAAAGGCCGCTATGGCCGCCTGGGACACAGCGACAGTGAGGACCAGTTAAAGCCAAAGCTGGTGAGGAGTCCCCACAGTGAAGGCCCAGGCCCAGGTCTAAGTGGCTGCGCGCTCCAGTGTTGGAGTGGCCGGGGTGGGGGGGGGATTTGTCATTGTCACACATCGAAAGCACACCCCATTTTATATTCTTTTCATTTTGGAGTTCTGGTCACAGGCTCATTATTGACAAGTAGGTTTTCTTTCTGATGGAAGTAACCATCTTGGCATGCATTCCTTCCATGGCTCGATTAAACAGATAGTATTTGAAATATCCTTTTATTTATGCAGTTGACCCTTGAACAACATGAGTCTGAATTGTGTGGGTCCACTTAAATTGCAGAATATTTTGGAGGGGAGGATTTGAAAAATGGTTCTCAGGGGAACTGCATAACCTAGAAATAACCAAAAGGTTAAGAAAAAGACATGTTATGAATGCATAAATGTATGTACATAATAGTCTGTTATCCTTTACTACCATAAAATATACACAGGTCTATTATGAAAAGTTAAAATTTAGGGTGCAGATGTAGCTCAGTGGTAAAGCACTTGGTTAGCATGTACATGTGTGAGGCCCTGGATTTGATCCACAGCACTGCAAAAAAAGAGTTAAAATTTATCAAAAAACTTACGCATACACTTACAGACCGTCCACGGCACCACTTGAGGTTGAGAGAAAGGTAACCGAGCAAAGATAGGGCGTTCAGTCTTAGCTGCATAGTATTGCCTATGGTGCATACTGCACGACTGTGGTAATTTTGTAGCTGCCCGCTGTTGCTGTTACAGTGAGTGTTGCGAGGGTCTGTTTAAAACATGATGCTGTCATCTACAAGTGAGTAGTTCATCTATCCTTTTAATTACATCTCATTGTACAAGGTGATCTCTCATGACTCTCATGTCTTTTACTGTTTATAAAATATGAATAATAGAAAAATATATGTTAACTGTTTAAGTTACAGTAAGGCTTCTTGTCAACAGGGTATTAGTTGTTAAGTTTTTTGGGAATCAAAAATTATATGTGGTTTTTTGACAGCTCTCCCATGTTGCTGAAGAGTTAACCTTTTTTTTTTGGTACCAGGGATCGAACTCGGGTCCTTGCGCTTGCGCAGCAGGCAATGAAACCACTGAGCTAAATCCCCGGCCGTGAAGAGTTAACTTTTTGATAGGAGGGGGGTGGAACAGTCCTGGGGATTGAATCCAGGGGCCTTTGTATTGAATTACATCCCTAGTTTTCTTTTTTTTTTTTTT